>WFIU01000006.1:0-316787 GCA_009756545.1 Metschnikowia dekortorum
TCTTGTATCATTCGTCTTATGTTTCGCGTCATTCTTCTGGCTGATTGTCTCGTTCAACAATCCACGAAGATTTAAGCTTCGTTCTTGCTATTCCTTTCAGCCTCATCCGCCGGCTCATCCGTCGGCTCGTCCTGCCTATGCTTAGAGCTATGCCAACTCATCAATGCCAAGCTCATGACCACCTGCAGCCAGTCCTGCGCTCTACTTGTTCAGAGGCCTTGCCTTGGGACCCCAGTTCTTGGTGGGGTTTTCCTGGAACCGCACCATCTTCAATCTCCTCAACCGCACCATCTTTATGCTCTGCTCATTGTCGGTGTCGAAATCCACCTGCGCATCCTCCTGGACGTTCTTGAGGATCTTGAAGCCAACCATGCCCGCACTCAATTTCGGGTTGTGCGCCATGTTGGCCTCAAGTGCCTCCACCTTGGCATGGAGCTTCTCACGCCGTTGTTCGTCTTGCACCTGTGCAAGCTGTTCTTGTATCTCTTTCACCAACTTCCCGTTGCTTCTCCTCAACCACGCCACAAAGATCTGGAGCACCTTTTCCCATGGCGCAGAAGTCTTGACGCAATTCTTCTTGGCGTGCGTGAGCGACACCTCATAGCCCAAGTTTCCCACGGCTCGCGCAAACTCGTCAATGGAGATGGGCGGTGCCTTCATGTAGCTGGAGAGTGCATTGAGGTTGAAGTAGAACGGCTCGCTCAACTCATTCCGTGCCAATGTTAGCATGCCCTTAATGCGCTCTCGCGTGCCGTATGTCTCCGCCAGGGCTGTCCCGTTGAAACGGAGAATTTCATCGATGAACTCATGTTTGTGCAAGCTTCCTCCCCACATGGGCCCTGCAACGTGAAACGGCAGTTCACAGTACTTGCACTTGCCACTTCCCACCTGTGCCAACCGTGGCGTTTGGTGCTTGTTGTCAGATATGCGCCCGAGCCTTTGGTCAATGATATCACCACATCCGACGCAATGAAATGGCAGGGCCATTTTCAGCGCAAGCTTTTTCACCTCCACAGGCCTCGTGGTGACCCGGACAAACACCCGGAAATAATAGTCGATACTTAACGAGAGCAACGGCTCGATCGCTTTCTTGTGACGTGCTGCTGCCAAGGCGATAGTGCCAAGTATGAGCCGAATCCCGGCCTCGTGGTTACTCTCCAGACCCATATGCGTGTTTCCGAAGTTGTTACCTCCATAGAGGGCAAAACACTTTTCGGGGTACCCGGAACCCGCAAGCACTCCGGCGTCCGTGCATGTGACAAGAAGCATGCCGTTGTCCCGCACCAGGAGGATGGCCTGCTCGATGAAGGGGGCTGCCGTGCCGTAGGGGTCAAGGTCCACGATATGGAACTTTTCTTTCTCGCTGACCAGGCCCATATACTTGATCGCGTCGCCCTGGTGACCTTGGACAACATGCTGGAGATTGTTGTAGCGTACACTGCGCTCGATGGACTCCACGGCCTCAGGCAAAAGATCGTTGGCAATGATGCGGCTGACCTGTGGGATCTCGTGACCGTAGCGTATGGCACGAAGGCCTGTGGCGGAGAGTGCTTCGAGAATTCGCATGAATGGCACATCGGGGGAGGCTCGTTTAGTCCCTATGCTAGACTCCAGTCGTTGAGCTTCATCGGGTGTTTCTGTATAATTGGCCTCTGTTTCCTTTGGGTTGGCCTCTGTTTCCTGTGGATTGGCCTCTGTTTCCTGCGGATTGTCTGCAGTCGTGATGGTTCTTGTTTCAGTATTTCCTGGTTCTGAAGTTTCCGTAGAGCCCATGGGACCCGTGGTTGCAGCCCCGACCTCAGTAGTTGTCATGTCTGAGCTCTCCGCAAGTTTGCGGCGCTTCACCCGGAGCTCCCGGGTCCCTTCCTTGGAACTTTTATACTGGACAAGCCAAGCATTTATAGCCATCACTGAGAGGTCACGGTTGAACTGTTGGATGTGGTTGTAAAAAACCTTATCCTGTAAAGGGGCCAAGATCGTGGCCTTGCCTTCTTTCACCACGTTGAACTTGCTGATATCAAACGTCATTGGCCGGCCGATTGTTGGGGTACTCAGGAATAGACGCCGGAGCATGGCTTTTTCTGTGCGATGCGCTCCAGTTACTTCTTGCACCCGTACATCCGCACCCCCCCAAAGGTGCCACGTCTATTGGGCCAAGCCGGACAGCCAGCTTAGCCACACTTGGCCGCATTATTTACCAACTGATAAAAATTAGCAGCCAATATACATGGGCCGTATTCTTCTTGCACACCCGGGGCTTGCGTGATTGACCGTGCTTCGAGCCTGTGTCACGTGCCCCGCGCCGTGACGATGGCGCCCACCCAGAGCGCACTATAACCAAGTGTTCAGGGGTGCACCGGATTTTCCATAGGAGTACGTCCAGTTTGCCCGAATCTCGGCCCCTCTATGTCTGATCCAATTCAGGGAGCTCTCCTCCTGGATGCCATTGGCGAGGCCGTCCACCAAGTGGTGGAGTCACCGGTCGTGTCGGAGTCAGAATCCGAGTTTGAATCCAGCTTCGACTCCGACCTCGACTCGGATTTTGCCCTCACGGCTCAGCAGCAGTGGGAGGAGAGTATCAACCAGCTCACCTCCCTCGTCAATTATGTGTTTTTTCCTTACTTGGGCAAGTTCTTGGGCCGTCGTGCTGCACACACCTTCTGGCGTCGCTTCGCCGACTGGTGGTGGTTGCAATACTAGCTCGGTCTGGTGTTTTGCGGGACCGCTAGTGATCCGCCTGAAAATAAGTGGCCATATTGATGTGCTAAGTGACGAGTGGACAAAGCAAAAATAATGCAGGGCGTATGATATGTGGCATTTGCCTGTTTCAATCAACGCGTTTTATTGGACAATGTTATCCGAGTCAATTCTGCGTTCAATTCAATTCTGCATCCAAGTCAATTCTGTATCCAAAATTCTACATCCAGGCCTACCCAGGTCAATCCTTGTACCTTACAGGCAATGGTATGAACAACAACAATTAAGAAATGATGCAAGTACTCATGAGCTATGAAATCCAGCCAGGATTCGGTACAGCTAGGTCCAAACTTTCTAGCCAGTGGCCCTGTCAGGTCAGGGCGTAATTGACCTAGTCTTGTCATGTGATTGTGTTATGGTGACACGCACAAGGAGTTGGGGGCAGAATCCTGTCCTGAAGCTTGGGTGCTTCGCTGTGGAACATTCTGCGCCTGATACTGACCGCCTCCGAGTTTGTGCATGGCAGTAGAGCGTTCCTGTCAAGCACACGCCTCAACCTAAGACTTGAGCAATCTTCTGAATCCTCTCCGCCGGGCTGACCGTTAGAGAGGACTGAACTTACTCGAATATTCGTATTTGCGTGATTGCCCAAGTATTCAGGTCTATGCATGCACCGAGCTGCACCGAGCCACGCCATAATACCACAAGGTCGGAAAGGCGGTCCTCATCTGAAGACGTTTCCGTCTTATATCAAAATGAAATTCCAACAAACGATGACAAATGATTGAAAGATTAATCGCCTGTTTTGGAAGTCATCAGACCAGAACATACAGCAAATGACTTCGTTTCCACCAATCAAAGTCCTTCTTTGACGAGTCTGTTCAGGGGTACCGATAGTCGAGGGAACATAAAATTCACGTTTCGAAACACGCGCAGTGTTTCATAAACTTTTTACGGTTAACTTGGTGGACCGGCGTTAACAGAGGCCACTAGGAAAGCACATGGTGCATTAGACGATGGTATGGTCGAAGAATACTAGAAGGGACCAGTTTTTCTCTCACTAGGGATGATCCAATGCGGTGCCTACAGCGACCTGGTGCAGAATGTTTATGCTCCAGCGTTTTTTGTTCAGAATGGATAGAAATGAAATCTCGGGAGCTGGAACAGCCAATGAATTCACGCTACGAATGGTCCGGGGTGGCAGTCGGCACTGCAGGAGAAACGCGATGCAAGCATGAAAATACAGTCAAGGATAGCGTAAATGCTACAAACCAAGTTTTTCCATGGCGGTAGTATGACCCAACCTGTCTTTCTTTCTTGGATTAGGACGAGTCTCTTTGTGTGGTATATGTTATGGTGCTGATGTCTTCTTGTGGGTGTGTTGAAGGTTCATATGCAATCAGGAGCAACATGTCAATACGGGAGAGCCAGTCGCGGGCTCGGGCCGTTTCGAGCCTTGGTCTTGTGGGTACATCTTACATCCCTGTAAATGTACCTGACATAACATAGGGACCCAGAGAGTCTGAGTCGGCGAGTTCTTCCACCCTGAATCTCTGTATCGTGGAAGGTCCCATAACGGTCTGGCACCATTGCATGTCATCGATGAAGCATTCTACGTGGAGGATGTACATGCACTATTTAATAAGTGTGCTTCGGCGAATCTGATCCGCATGCACACAGTTGATCCTGACGGCTAGTGCTTGGGCCAGTGGATTTGTTGGTGAAGCCACGGCTAGATCCCAGAGCCGATCGGAACTCGGCCAAATTGTCTACGAGTTGGGCCCGCCGGAGATGCAGTGTTTTGCATAGCACCTCCCAAAGGGCACACAAGAGCAGGGACGGGGGAAAAGACGAAGAAGGGATAGAAACGATGGTACCGATAGAATCGATAGAATCGATAGATGTACAGAATCAAATTGGAATATACAGCCAAGGCTCTAAGAGACACTTATCAGGGATGATTGGTCAATGGATATTACCAGTATATAAATGATCACACCGATCAATTCATCGTGGCTTGTTCTGACCAATACCTAAGAGGTTGTCTCAGGTAGCACGCCCGCCCCGAGTGCCCCTCCGTTTTGTCGGATGACGGTGTGACGATGATGGCGACAGTGTACCCACGCACCATAAATCCTTAAACCCTGCTTCGAGAAGCCCACAACTTTGCAATTCTGGTCAAAGTGATTATAATAAGCATGTACGGGCGTCCGTCCTCCGTCACCGTCCACGACAAGCCGTTAGCGTTACCATGTACGCTCAGGTAGCCTGGAGGCCCTGGTTGCTTCATGAAAAGGGTGCTTGCGCTATCAGCCCTATTCTATTTTCTCTGGTGCATCCATCTTTCCTAGAATCTTCATGGCCTCTTCGTCTAATGCGACTATTCAGACCACTGACTGACGGTCTCGATGCTGCATCTGCCACTGCTCATTCGAAGCTTCTAGGCTTCGGGCCACCGGTCTTATCCCTGAACGGAGCCCTGCATCCGAGCTCCCCAACATTTGGAGACACTCTATCAACGCAGCCCGCTTCGCCACTTTGCACCCGTGTGCATTTCGCGTCCCTCACTCCCGTTAGATTCTGTAGCACGTCAATTGCTGGGGATGGTCATGATGGTCATGAAAAGGGAAAACTCAATGGAATACTCAATGGAAAACTCAATGGACTCAATGGAAAACTCAATGGACTCAATGGAAAACTCTCGGCCCAATAGGGAACACGGGGATTGTGCGGAGGTGAGGGCCTCAGAAAGAGGTCCCCAAATGGACAGGCCCTTTGGCCCAGGAAACCTAAAAACATCCTCTTCCAGTAAAAGCTCATCTCTTTGCAGTCTTGATTCGAGTGGCTGTTTCTTTTTGGGCCTCCCTCTCCAGTGCCTCGCATGGAATTATCAATCTCCAATCCCAGCCGCTACCACAGCGGATCGCCCAAAGAGAATCACTCAAACGGTCGGTCCAAGGTACCTAAATGTAGAACCCCAGGGTCGGACCTTATCATACCGGTGCCATCGTTTGCACGCTTTCGTTTTCCACATAGCCGCGGTCCTGAGGTGGGTTCTTGGACGTACCTCTTTCCAAGACACACGCGGCGCTAGAGCTAGCTGGGACATGCTTGGACCTTTTCTAGACTGGCCTGAACTGGACGCTAACCGAGCATGGAAAAGATCTTTATTGCCTGAAGTTCACTGTGACCATCGTCATGTGGATCACGTTCATGGCCACATTCATGCCCTCGATTTCGTCATTCACCCGATGCAAGATGCTGCTTTCTCGGTGTGCAGTCTCGCCTCCTGCAAATACGAGTTCGCTGCCGCGTCGCACGGGCATTGGCGAGCCTTGCCTCCCCATGGACAGTGTCCGGAGGTTGATAAGTCGCTCCAAAGGTTTCGTGGCAGCCTTGGTGGCCAAGAGCTCAGCCTGTACTTTCTCGCAGCCTGTGCCATTTGTAGACTCTTTGGCAGGCTCCCTTGGTTGTTGTGAGTACCGTTACAAAGCCAGCAGCCAGTGGCTTCTTTAGCACCGTTTAGTGCTTCCGGATGTACGGGCGATGTACCCGTTGATGGTACCAACCGGCGTAATCTTGTCAAATGAATCAAGATGGGCGGAAATTTCAACCAGCAGGTTGCAAATGCCTCAAGTCTAAGGTTTAGCGGAGTGGGGGTTTTTCTTGAAACGGATAGGCCAGGGAAAGTGCTTCGACACTGGTCCACCTAATTTTAATAATGACCTGTTTCAACAAATGAGTGAAGAAAAACCTTGAGTGCTGAGGCCGAAAGATTTTTTGATCTTCATGATCTTCAGTGATTATGGACGGGCCGCCTGTGTACGGCTTTCGCCTGCGGGGAGTGTACCTCTTCCAATGGGTGGTTCTACCGGGACCCACGTCTTAGCTTGTTTGCATAGGCACTGTGCGTGGGGAATGAAGGAATTTCCCTCGATGCAAAAGCGTGGATGACCAAGCTTGGATTTCAAGAGGAGCCTTTGGCGATTTATACCCGTTTCTGCCTTCGCTTGATCATTAATGCCTCTAGCCCTCCAGGCTCGTCCCGTAACAGCGGTCGATTAGTGGTTTCACTGAGGTAGCAATCTGTGTTGACTTGTGTTATGTCTGTTCCTCCAGTGGGCGGCCGGTCCCGAGAGGATATAGAATGGCCACCAAGTTGTGGCTGTGAACCGGTTCTTGTGGCTGCTCCTCCTCGTGCAATTGGTGCCTGCGGCCTGCGAAAGAAACACCCATTTTGCTTTTGCCGGACACTGGATGCCACCCCTTCCAAGCCATGGGTTGGCCTCTTGTAATATAATTCCGCTTGTCAGAAGCCCTCATCCTCGATAGATGAAATACTACCGCTCATCTTGCTGAATATTGCCTGGTGCTGTCGCTTAAATTCGTGTGCCTTCATTGCTGGGAGTTTTTGTTTTTATGGTCCTGGTACTGCCCAGGGGCCTAACGCATGTTTTTCTGCCACCTTGATTGGATATCGGGCACCTTTCAATAAACAGTCACCTTTGCTCTCACTCGAGATTCATATCATGTCTGATCCCCTGGGCCAGTCATGAGAAAGGCGCCAGCTAATCCAATCATAATGGAGATAACACTAAGCCTAGTCCTTCACATTCACCTAATGTACCCGGCTTGGGTGGCGCATCAGCTCTCCAAATGATCCTTATGTCTTGCGCTGCTCGACGCTGCTCTATCTCCGCCTTTTTCAAAACAGGCCATTTTCACCATCATATTTTTCTCGAAGACTTATTCTCCACGCCTTGGCTACTTTTGGTTTTTCTCAAACACACATTATGCTTGTGGTCATGATTCAATTCCCTCCACATCAGAGCCCATTTCTTTCTGCAAAGTGTTTGATTCTTGGTCATCTTTCAAATCTTTAGCAGATAACCACTTTACTGAGCTCACGCTGTGGAACGTGCGTGCTTAGATATGTCCGTGGTAGCCGCTTCGTCTGCTTCTTCAAGTCTGAATCGTGTTGCTTAGATTGTATCAATGAGGTCCAAAAAACCCTGCGTGATGAGCGGGGTGACTAACGCCAGCTGGATAAATGACGTGAACGGATACACAATGCCTGTGTTGACCCTGTTCAACACCTCTCTTATGCACCTGAAGTAATCGTCAACGGTTATGACCGAGTCTTGGCCGCTGCTGAGAGAAGAAAAAATCGACGACTCTTCAGAGGGCGCCTTGGGAGTGGGAAAGTTGGGGAA
This sequence comes from Metschnikowia dekortorum, assembly GCA_009756545.1. Taxonomy (NCBI): domain Eukaryota; kingdom Fungi; phylum Ascomycota; class Pichiomycetes; order Serinales; family Metschnikowiaceae; genus Metschnikowia; species Metschnikowia dekortorum. Next base: position 7,911 of record WFIU01000006.1, read on the forward strand.
GACATTGTTTGTGGGCAGGCTGAACTCCGATTCACCGAATTCGGGCGGAATATCCTGGAACAGAGCGACGATGATGGAGAAGATCTCCATGAAAAGCTTAAACACGATCTTGGCCGTGAATAGCGGGTCCAAGCGAATGTTGATCTCGAGCTTTTCGATAAGAAGCTGTTTGGAGTTGAGGCGTATGGGCGAACCCTGCGCTGCCGTGGCCAAAGTGGCACTCGACACATTGAGGGAGCCAGTTGAGAGATCGCCTGCGTTGGATACCGGCCTCTTGGATATGTAATTGCCGAATGTAGAAGAGTTGCGGTTGACCGACGCGCCGATATCAAAATTCTTCATGATGAGCGCCAAGTTCTTGACAAACGTCGCGTAGTGCAACGGCACGGGAAGTGGAGACTTTTCCACAGGCACGAAGCTGTCGTTGAACGGGTTGGGCGTCTGCTTGGGTAGGCTATGGCTTTTTCTGGGGTACGTGTTCTGCTGAGCCATCTTGGTGTCGTACGCCTCCTTGTCTAGCTGGAAGGTGCGCACGAGGTTACCTAGCGAGATGGACAACTTTAGAAGCTTGTTTACGGCAACCTGGTTGCTCTGCTCCCACAATGCCTCGCTAACCTCGAGCTCGGCGAGATCCTTGTATGTGATCTTGAAGATGCCCAAGAAAAAGATGCTCGGCTCGAACCCTGGTGTGAACGGGACTGCCTCGAGGATATGAGAGAGGTGCTCCAATTCATCTTGTAAGGCTTCGAAGATACTCATATCGTGAGACTTGTGCAGGGGTACGGTGGATGAGCAGAATCTCGATTGGGAGAATGACTGTTTTGCGTGGTGTCTGTTTTGTGGGTCTCCTGAAGTACCTTTATTCTTTGTTCCGTGAGTGCTGCGTGTCTGTCCTTCCTGCTGCCTGTCTGCTGCCTGTCTGTTGCGTGCCTGCTGCCTGCCTGTTGCCTGCTTCGTGATGTTTGTTTACACGAGACTAGCATCGCCGCATGCGTCAGACCCGTACACCACGGGCTCCGCTCCCCCCGAAACCACCACGATGGACGGTGCACCGGTGTGCGACCGTACCCACATGCTCCTTCTCGTGTGCGTGGTGGTTTTGGCGCTGCTCGTAGCGGTTCTTGTGTTTGGCGACTCGCCTTCGTTGAGGAATACGCCCATCCACCTTCTCCACGGGAGGTTGGTCACGTGCAGCTCCCGTGCCTCAGGCCTTCTCCGTGCACACCCCCGGGTGTACACGGTGCTTCGCTGGCTGGTGCCGCTCTTCTACGGCGTGGTCATGGCCACGTGCATCGGGAACTTCTTTGTTCACGTCTATCCCGCAGTGCCGTCCCACCACACAGTGTTCATACTTCTCACTGTAAGCTATGTGATGGTGTCCACGGAGCTCGTGATATTCACCGACCCGGGCACCGTGACGGCGGCGTCGGTGCAGGACGCCCTAGCCCGCTACTCTCCCAACGGACTCATCTTTTGGGACAAGTCGTGCCCCACGTGCCTCTTGGCCAAGCCTGCGCGTTCGAAACACTGCTCAGTATGTGGAAAGTGCATCTTGTTGTATGACCACCACTGCATATGGGTCAACAACTGCATCGGCGAACGCAATTACCGCTGGTTTCTTCACTTCTTGGCCGCAAACGTCTGGACCATGGTGTACGGGGGCGCCTTGTGCTATGGCGTGTTGCGCCAGGGCGAAACGGGCTTATGGCACACCATCACCCGCACGACCCAGGCCCACCGAATCGCCGGGGTTTTGATGATTTTGGCGGCGATTTTCTCCATTCTCACCGCGGCTTTCGCGGCTCTCCATTTGAGGTATGTATATCTTGGCGTGACCACGAACGAGGCAGACAAGTGGGGGGAAATCGAGCATTTGGTGAGCTTGGGTGTGCTCTACTATGTGCCTGACTTGGACATGTATGTGGAGCAGTCTATGATGAAGCAGGGCTCCGTATACACCCCAGTGTACATCTCGTTGAAGGACGAGACGGTCGTTTTCGAAGGCCTTCACGATGAGTTGCAGCCCGTGCGCTCCATGCAGGACGTGACCAACATCTATGACCGGGGATTTTGCGCCAACTTCCTAGAGAGGATGAAAGGGTAGGCCTTGATAGCTCCGCCACTGCGATAGAACGGCCAGAGGGAGGGAGCTGCTATGATCCAAAAACATGCTTTTGAATTCGGCCGGGCACGTCGATTTTCTCGCTTGTTATCACGATGCCATTTGCCTGAGTCACCACAGTGTTCGTGAGGGCGCCCTTTTGACCATCTTTCCGAGCGACGCCGCTGTTTTGAGGAATGGCATTTTTGTGTGGTATTTTTTGGGTGGGTGGTGTTTCCTGGCTAGGGCCGCTTTGTTCGGAACTCCCCGCGACTAGGCCAAGCACTCGCTTCAACACCCTCATGTGCACCGGCTCCACGGTCCAGCCTCCAGCTAGGCCATGGGCGACTGCATATAGGTAGAGCCGGAAGCGGCAGTTTTCTTGGGCGGTTTCAAACAACATATGGAGCTGGAGCTGGTGGTACTCCCGGATGAGGAGGTGGCACCGGAAACGGCAATCTTGAGCCTCGACGTCAATGCCAGCCAAAGATTCATGGTCGGGAACAAACACTGGAAGGTTTTCTGGGCAGGGATAAGAATCTGCATGTTCGTCCTCGGGGCAGATTCTGGCACGGTTCTTATCGGGGTCAGTTCCGGTACGGTTCTTGTCGGGGTCAGCGGCAGCCCGATTATTCTCGGGGCCAAATGTGTCAGTGTCATCAGGCTTGTTGACCGGCAACAGGCCCAAACCGCACTGGGCGCGTCTCTTGTCCATAGCACGCACCTTCGTGTGAAGCGGAGTATGCGGGTCTAAGTCATCTATGTAATCCAAAACAATGGGCCGTTTCTTGCGGCGGCCCCTGAAGCCGTGGCCATGTTGAACCCCGGGTGTTGACGACATGCATGGGCCGCCAGGCGGCAGTGAGAAGAGCGAAGGGCACTGCGCAATGTGCAGTCCGGACCCCCCCCCAGAAAGGCCCAGCGATCTCGGCGCCTCCAGAGCCTAGCACCAGGTGAAGATGGTGGGGAAAATTAGCCTTCTCCGTGCAGTGGGCTGGGGCAAAGTACGGGAGACGCCGTACGGGCCGCAGACTGGGGCAAATGCAAAACAAGCGGTGCACCAATCACCGTCCGCGAGCATAATAAGCTTTAACCTTTGAGCAGGCCAAACACATGCGTAGATGGCATCCACTTTGATATTGTTGGGGCTGCGGGCGGCGTGACCTGTGCGCAACCATGGTTATGCAGTGTGGGGGCCCGAGTTCCAATTGGCCAATTGGCTATATGGCATCTTTTTTGCGGTTTCCGATGGTCTGGTAGCGCCAGCACTGACAATTGTTCTGCAAGTCTTGTGCAAGTCTAGTGCAAGTCTAGTGCAAGACTCTGCAAGTCTCTGTAAGTCTGTAAGTCTCTGTAAGTCTCTGTAAGTCTCTGTAAGTCTCTGTAAGTCTCTGTAAGTCCTTTGTATCACTCACTCAGCCGCACTTTCACGGTGTTACTATCTCCTCACTGACCAGTCACTGCCAGCCACTGCCCATCACTGCGCCACCTTCCCTGTGCTTGTCAATAGTGGATGCATTAGTAGGTGGAAGGGTCACCTTTGGACTGTGTACCACAATTCTACACCACAACGGTTGACCCAACCAGCGCCACTCGCCACGCCCACGGAGCAAAAGGCTCAAACTCCTTGGTCTGCCCTGACAGCGGTTGTTCTTGGTGAGCGACAACAACTCAAGGCTCGTGAATAGTTGCCTAACGGGCACGCTGCATCGCTGTCTTGCCCGGGCCCGTCCAATGAACGCCCTCCCCGCCGCTACGCCCGAGGCCATCCCCGGCGCTCCTACTCTTCAGCACCGTTTTCGCAGCGCCCATCCTCGGTGCCTATCTACCGCCTGCTTAGTCTCGCGCAGCGAGAAAAATAAACCTTCTCTCGAGACTCTTCAATCACACCACTCCTCAGTGAGCCGGCCACACTGGTATTCGACCACCATCCACGCAGCAGTCAACGTCCGAAGAATCCACGCAACTTCTGGTTCAACCACTGAGCATCCGGACCACTGAGCATCTGGACCACTGGGCACCTGGACCACTGGGCACCTGAACCACTGGGCACCTGAACCACTGGGCATCTGAAACAACCACAACATCTAAAGCATCCACCATATCCAACCAAATCCATCAGCGCCCCCATATACCCGTCGCCATACGCAGTCCCCCACCAGTCCGTGACCGTCTGCCTACCTCTGGACATGGAGAATGACTATCCGTCTGGTACGGACCCCCAGGAAATGGCCAAGTTGACGCAGTACCCACTAGACACCTACAACCCCAATCTTATCAATGAGGAGACCGCCGCTGCAAACCCCGCCAAGGTGCCTTCGAAGGATACGCGGGCATCTGCGACCCGCTCCACAAGCGATGCTGAGGAGCCTAGCGACCGAGACAATCCTCAGTTCCATATGGGCCCGGGCTCAGAACTCATGCAAGCAGAGATGGGCGCTGTCGACGGCGCCGGCGGCAACTCTGTGGCCGCGTCCAACTACATTGACTGGTCCCTGAATTTCTTGATCGACCCCTACCATGACCTGGCCGACGGCTTGGATCTACATCCTTCCGCGCTCATGTCGGCAGTGCCGTTCGAGCACGAGGAGAAGGAACTCTCGGGCGAAGCGCTGGACCTTCTGCATCGACAACATGCGACCAATCCAAGCATCGGCCCAAACGTGGCCATGGCCGCAACTCCAGGTATGGCCTCGAGTCGAAGGATGGCTCAAAATCATAGCATGGCCCAAAACATGGCCCAAAATCCGGCTCAGAACATGGCTCAAAGCATGAACCAAAGCATGAACCAAAGCATGAACCAAAGCATGAACCAAAGCATGAACCGAGGCATGAATCAAAGCATGAACCAGCAGGTCGCCCAAGGAACTACCGCGTCCAAGCTGGGGGAGAAAAGGCGACCCTGTGACCACTGCCGGCGCAGGAAAACGAAATGTGTCATAATCCCAGGCACAAACACCTGTGCCCAGTGTGAAGCTAAGTCCATCGCATGCACTTCATCCAACCCACGCGATGAAAGTGCCGCCAAGCGAATGCGCACTCTCGAGTATGGCAATATGCCGCTTGGCATGAACATGGGTCCTCCCATGAGCCAAGAAGTGATTCCGCCCAACGTGCCTCTTCGGAATGTGGCTCCGGTACAGGACTACTCCACCATGAACAAGTCCCTCCTCAAAAAAACTCTCTCGTTACAGTACCCCCGGTCGTCATTTTACGTGGGGCCGACATCTTACTTATTCGACGTTAATCTCTTGGATGTCGTGATTGGATCTCAGGAAGATAAATCGCATCCGCCCCGGGGCAAGCGCGTCAATAATATCGAACAAGTAAACTTGAGTGAGTCCATTTCTCTTCGGAAAGTCGAGAATAAGACTCAGTTTGTTTTGAAAGACGACCAGTCGAAAATGTCTTTCCAGAGCATGTCCAATGACGTGGACACCATTGAGAAGTTCATTGCCCCGCACGGTCAGATCTTGATCGATTTGTACTTTCGCATCATTCACCCGTCCTACCCGATCTTGCACAAGAAGGTGTTTTTGGAAAAGTACTCTCGAACGCATCGTGAGTTCAGCGCGCCATTGCTTGGTGCTGTTTACGTTCTTGCTATACAATGGTGGGACTATGATCCGCAACTCTCGCGGTTCCCCAAGCCAAATGTGGAACTAATCCTCAAAATCGCTCTCAACAACTACATTCTTGAGATCCTCAAGAGGCCCAAGCTCAGCGCAGTCCAGGCTGGCTTGCTCCTCCTTCAGAGCAAGCATATCCTCACCGATATCAGTGTGCATAACAATGCTCAAACATCATCATCGTCGCTCGCGTCGGCCTCGCTATCGTCGTCCTTCAATGAGTCGGATTTCAATGACTGGGTGTTGTGTTCGCAAATCGTGGCTCTTTCCGAAGAACTCGGCTTGGGGCTTGACTGCGACACCTGGAAGTTGCCCAAGTGGGAACGGGGTCTTAGGAAACGGCTCGCGTGGGCGGTCTACTTGGAGGAAAAATGGCTATCGTTGAAAAACTCGCGGCCCTCGCATATCCACGAGGCCAATTGGGTGGTGTCCCATTTGGCTGAGGAAGATTTCCCCGAGAAACACGGTGACGGAGACCTTAAGGAGGGATCCTCCGATATCACCAATGGCAAGAAGAACTTCATGAATCTAATTGAGTTGTCAAAAATCCTTTCGGATATCTGCATCTCGCTATTCTCCATGAAGGCCATGAAAGAGGTGACCGATATCAACGAGGTGCTCCGCATCGCCAAGCCCATCCAACTCAGGCTACGAAAATGGTACCACTCGTTGCCTGCAGAACTACAGATGAACTCGGTGCAGCCCAGAAAGCTATGTTCTAACGGGTACCTCCAATTGGCGTACTTTGCGGCAGAGTTGACACTTCATAGAAAGATCATCACCACCTTGTACCAGCAAGGAACCAACGGGTCCAAAGTGCCTGACGAGCTTTTGAATGTGTGTCGGTCTGCCGCCAGATCGCGGCTATTGGCGTCAATGGAATTTGTGAGAGACTTGAAGCCCGAGCACATCCACTCCTTTTGGCACTCGTCTGCATCGGCCAATTTCACCCTCATTGGGACATTTGCAAGCTTGCTTTTCATTTCTTCCACCACAAAAGAAGAGGCGGACTTCTACAAGGAGCACATATTCAATTACCGGTGGATCTTGAAGATCTCGTCCAAAGGCTTTGCTCAGGTATGCGACTCCTTGCGGAAACTTGACCTCGTTCTCAATCACATTCCAGGGCTTTCTAATGACACCTCCGATCAGGGCTTGATAATCCCCGACTCCGTGGACTCTGTGGAGTATAGCAAAGCATACCAGGTGCCCAATCAGATGCATGCTCAGCAACAATACATCAATCAGCTGGAGTTGCAGGGAGCGCTGCCGAGCCACAGCCAGAGACTGGTGCTGGTCCAGAAGATGCAGAACCAGCTGCCCCAAGTCACCAGCTTTTCGCCGGTCCCTCTGGACCATGGTGCGTACCAGTACAACGCCAATGGACATGTGAAACAACAATACACGAACAGCAGCCAGAACTTGACCCCAAAGGACTCCAACCGGCCCAGCCCGGTGCTGCATTTCAAAAGTTCGACCCAGAACGTTCAGTCGCCGTACGGCTCGCCCCAAAGCTTCCAAAACCAAATGTACACTAGTGGAAGCAGCAACGGCCCCGGCAAGAACGTGGACCTGCCGCAGTCTTCGCAGGGATACTCCCCGAAAAACGGCCCCCGGCAGAAGAGACTGGTGTTGTCTAGAGCGCCAAGTGCTCATGACGGAAGCCAAGCTGAGAGTGTGAGTAGCGCCAGCAACCAAGCAAGTCCTACTACGGAGAAGCAGGAAGCAAAGAATGCCTAGTTGCATCTCGACCTTCAAGCAAGAGTGCCTGGCAGTATCGCAGTTTTAGACATTGTAAGCAAGAATGCTTGGCAGTATCGCAGTTTTAGACAATGATGAGAAGGACTGACGCCAAGGCTCAGTTCTCCCCTGTATATTCCAGGAAATCGGCATTAGTAGCACTACGTACAAATGTGTCTGGCAGTCTCTAGCTTCATTGGCCGAGTCTCGTACTATAGATGACATGCGCATCAACAGCCCACGACACCTGGTCACGGGCCGTTGAGCAATATCTAATGAAAGGCACACCACGCCTAGTCAAAGGGCGTCAAGAAGGCCTCGGCAATGACTCGGGCGCGGGCGTTTAGAAACAACTTCATCTCACTGATCTCCTTGTCAACCTCCTCCATGAATTCGATGATAAAGTCCACCAACTTGTCCTTGAGCATCTGCTCAGTATGGAAGTTGGTGATCAAAAACGAAATGTCGTAGCCCTTCACAGGTACTCGGCGCAAGATGAAAAAGCTCTCCGCTCTCTGGGTTAGAAACCGCGTGAACTGGCGCACGAGAATGTGCTCGATTTCGTCCGCCTGCTTGATGGAGATGGACATTCGGACAGAGTTGATGGATGGCTCAATGAGGACCTTCTCGTGCTCGTTCCGGGCAATCGTTACCGGATTCAACAAGAGTTCGGGGCTGTGCGACTGGTCCACCTCGATCTCGGGTCGGTTGTGTCTCTCCACCAATTGGGACGAGAAGTCCTCCAAGCAGATGGCGGCAGTTAAGGACGTTCTCACGGCGGTTAAGTACGGCTTGAGCGATTGTGACTGATGTTAGTGGGGCTGAATGAGGCATTTGACTGGAGAAGCCCGGGGTTGTTTTGGAGAGGGGCCTCCGAGCGCTCCTGTCGGGCCCTGCGGACAGGGAGAGACTTTAGTATCTCTGCGGTAAACCCTTTGTGTTTTTGTTTGCTCGATATCTTCTCCATGTCTTTGCTTCCATGTCTTTGCTTCTTCCGGCGCAGGGCACATACCATTTTGCGTGGACAAGATGGTGGATGTAGGCGCTGAGTTGAGCACGGTGCGTAGGTGCGGCCGTGTTATGTGCAGGCAGAGGCCGTGAACACTTGCGGGCACAGGCGAAGATACGGGCCAGTCAGAAAGAAGGATTTGGGGATGTGGAATAGCAGGTTTGGGCTGCAGATCCCAACCCTGGTAGTTTCAAGAGAACAGAGCCCAGGGCTGATTTTTGGCGCCGGTTTGAAGAGCCTCCATTTATAGACTTTGGACAAGTGCGTGGACAGTGTGTGCATGGGACAAATTACGAAGCAGACTTCTTGCACTATCAACCACTACAGAATTAAACTACTAAAATGACTTAAATGACTACCACCAATCTACGTATTTACCACTATTCCTTGCACTGCTTTACTCAACGCTACTTGTACACTACTAAATTTTCATGCAGCAAGAGGGTATACACCGTGAGAATGAAAGATGCAGCAGCAGATCATCAGCGCGCTTACTTCCTCCAGCGGATCAAGTCTAGTAGTTCATCAATACCGGCTTCTTGTCCTCTGGACGCAGTCTCTTGGATGGACCTTGAGCAGCGGCCGCGGAATCGGCATTGTGTCTCTTCTTCAGGGCCCGTTTGCTCAAATGCTCCACAGCATAATGCACGCACTTTTCTAGCGCGGCTGCCAAGCGCTTGTTGCGGTCTCCATCCTTGTGGAACCTTTCGAGCTCTTGACAGAGGTCTTGGAATGCTGCGACCGAGCGCAATCGTTCCTCCCACTTGTCAGTGCTTATATGCATCGACACGATCCTCGCATGCCTGCCCGTGTCAATGACTGTTCGCACGGGGGCCTTGTCATCGTCCTCGCCTTGATCCGCACCTGTGCCTCTGTCGTGGGCCTCGTTCTTGGTGTCATCCACCTGTGTGATGATTTCGCTCAACCCGGAGAGATTGTTAAGAATCCATTCTCCCAACGTGCTCTGTAGCGCCGTGAGCGTCTCCTCGTGTAGTTCCGCCATCTTTTTCTTGTGAGCTTCAACATCATTTCGTAGCATATCGTGGATGACTTTTGCTTCATCTGCTCCGTCTGGGCTAGCAAAGTCCATCATAGAGATTCTCTTGTCGCCAGTCTGCTGCAAAACCTGCAACATGTCGTTCCCACCAACAATGTCTTCGTATGACATTTGGATCTTCCCCTGATCGATGGCGTCCTTGAGCGTCTGTTCAACGAGATCCTTCTTCACCTTCAAGTGCTGCTTCTTCTCCTCAACAATGTCCCAGAACAACTGCAACGGATTTGACCCGTTGCGACCACACAACTCCATGAACGCGTCCTCGTTTTCTAGGCCCAAGTCGCCGAACTTGGTGTTGGCCTTGATCTTCTTTTGCTGCAATAACGCCCGGAACTGATCCCTCGCCTTCATGTCGGTGCGCCGGTTTCGCGTGGATGCCTCCGCAATCTTGTTTTTGATTCGGCTGACTATCTGGGGGAACACTTTTGACGCGTATAGCTTGACAATATCAACTTTGGTGAGCACTCGAAAGTGCTTGTTGGCCTTGAAGCGGGCATCATTCTGGAGCTTCTCATAGAGCGAGGTCCATTTGGTTTGGTCGTGCTCGTCTCCGCTGGTGATCTGGACAAGATACCCCTCTAGCTCCGACAAGGCCTGGTCCTTTTCACGTTGTAGCTGCCCGTTCTTCTCCTGCATCACCTGCTCAAAGTACTGGTTGTAGATGCTTTCAAGCTCTGTGTCGGGTAGAATGGAGTGCTTGAAGATCGGGTTATCTTCCTGGATGAGTTTGTTCTTCATGCTGCTCCAGCGAGTGGTTTCTTTGATCTGTTTGCTGGTGTAGTAGCGCTCGATTTCACGGCGGAAGTTGCTCTTGAAGGTGTCGATCATCTCCACCTCATTGGAAGACTCGAGCTCGAGTTTTTTGACAAGATACTCTTCGTAGAGATCTCGCCGCACCACCGCGTCGTCGATTTGCCAGTACACGGGGTTCTGGATAAACTTTTGAATCACCTTTTCAAACGACCATGTCGAGTCGACGCCCGCCTCCTTGAGCATTTGGCAGAAGGCTTCCTCTTTCAGAAGGTTCCCTGACCCCGCTACGTCCTTGGGTTCCGACGCTGAGCCTGAGGGGCCCAGTAAGAACCCGACTATGGGTTGTGCGGCTAGCTTCTTGTCTTCTTCGCTGAAGACCGGTTCCGTGGACTTGACCTCGGACGGCTGATGTGCCGCCTCCACAACTTCACTCTCTACTACACCTCCACCAAGCTCCGGCGGTTTATCCCACGTCGTCTCGCCCGTGCTCTCATTGTAGTAGTACTCCTTCCCATCCTCAGTCGAGAAAGCTTTCCATTGCGCCGGACTTTCGGGGTTCTTCCAGCTGGTTTCGTTGGTGGTAGGGTTGAAGTAGTACGTCCTGCCTTGGTCATCCTGCACCTGCTGCCAGCTCATCTTGATAATAACTGTTGGGTAGGCCCGAGACTGAATTGATGCTGGTCCAGATAAGGTGTGAGCTGGAGAGGATATTGGGGCTGGCACAGAGGTGGGGTGAAGGGGATAGGGCGATGGGGCTGGTGATTTGGCGCGTGCGACGTGAGCAGGTGCTGCTCTGGTGTAGACCGGCTGCGAAGTGGAAGACTTGGGTGCGACCTGTGCACCAGAGCATTGGCATGATAGACCGAGACAGACAGGACCGAGACAGACAGGACCGAGACAGACAGGACCGAGACAGACAGGACCGAGACAGACATCAGCTCCAAAATCGGTAGCTTTAGCACACGCTGATGATGTGAAGAGGTGGGTTGAGCGCCACGTGGTCCTCAAGAAAAGACCCAGACTACATATTGGGTAGGTGTTGCAGTAGCGAGACAGACTCCCCACGTGACTAGTCCTCGAGCTAGGCTAGAATGTTTTTAAGGCACTCATTGTCTTAGCTTGACAGACAAGCAGACACTGCTCGGTGCAACTAGTAGCTGAATGGTGGCTAATGGGACTTGAATACCGGTTGGATAGACGAAACTCGACGGAAGTTGCCGAAATTGGAATGTGAACTCAGGCCTGTCTTAACGTTCCCGGCTCTCGGTAAACCACCAGCTATGCATTGATTTGACTTTTCCAGCCCTAAATTTTTTTCATATCGGCAACTTGTCCGAGTGGTCAAGGAGAAAGACTCGAAATCTTTTGGGCTATGCCCGCGCAGGTTCGAGTCCTGCAGTTGTCGTATTTTTTTCTTTCATTTGGCATCTATTTCACGACACCAGGAGTACTATTTTTAGGATTCATTCATGTTGATCGAAGGCTTATAGCATGTGTGCTACAGAACAGGCACTGGTGGAGGAGCGCTTGTTAATTATGGCGCGCGTATATGGAGGGCGCCCTTGCCCATTATCTAAGAGTATGCCACGAACTGAAGGTGACATGTAATGGCCACCTTGACGACAAGGTTTCATGCATCGCTGGTGTCCATGATTCATACGCATCTACAACGACCGCCATTTGGGAGACGTTATCATTCAATGGGACCATTTTTGACTTCAGGGCTCTCACTGTGAGCTCACTGCTGAGGACAACACACTTGGTGTGGGAGCTTGTAATGACAGAGGTCATACGAGAAGCCTTTCCATTGGGGAGGCCACAGATGAGCTTGTGACTAAGCCAGCCACGCAATCCCGGTCCTTCTTTTGGGGGTCTCACTCATTAAGCCGGCGTGGTGGGTAAATTGAACTGGATTGAACAGATGCACATGATTGACCACAGTTGACCACAGTTGACCACAGTTGACCACAGTTGACCATAAATCTCACAATCACTAACATTACCCACTCTTCGGAGCGGCTGGTCCAAGGAAAATGTTGGGATGAAGATGCTCAGCTCACTGCTACGGGTTGCACACGGTAACCGCTCGTGTTTGCCCGCTAGACAAAAGCCGGTTAAATGACCAGGTTCCTTCCATGTCTTTGCTGTGGCCGCATTATCAAAGCTCGCTGATAGTGGCCGTGAATCCTCATTGACTTCGCGTCGTTGACATGCATTGATTTTGTTTCATCCTCACGGGGTCACACCCTCTGCTGCTGTTACAGGTGCGCCCGCTCTAGCTGGTTTGGCTGGTATTGGTGTGCTTGAATTGAAGGCTAACTGGAACCGAGATGTACGCTTCTTGGTCTACCTCGGCCCCCCAAATTTCCAAGCATGGCTTTTTGGGCCTTCAATAGTCACTTCGCATACACAAAGAGAGTCTCGAGGTATGAATCTCTCATGTGGGCTTTGATCCTTTGGTTTATTTGTGCCCGTGTGATGTCCATCTGGCGCCTGCGTGGGGCTTGAGGTATTTTATGCCCCTGTTTCTTTGCTAGCGCCTTGTGATCTATCCCTTAGAACGGCCCTTATTTGTGAAGCAATAGTATAGAAAAGACTTGGCGGCATTTTTTGGGGTCTTCCTGAAACCATATTACGGACATCTTTTCGTTAGCTTCCGCAATGATTTTGGGGTTTCCGTAAACTGTGTGATTCCTCTCTCATATCGAGGACGCCTTCTAGGGTTCTTTGAGATATAAATCAAAACCTCTGCAGGGAAGCCTGAGGGTTTTAGACGCACGCAATCAAAAGGGGCGTTTCTGAGGTTAATTCTGAGCGTATGAAGGTGCTTAGCACGGAGCTGGCATAATAAAGAACTCGGGTCCTTGGAGGTAATAAGGGAGTATCGTCTCGCGCCTATGGTCTGCGCGTGAGTCGTGTGCCCTAGACCGTTTAAAACGTAAGTATGAACTCAATCTTTTGAGGGTACAATGAGAGAAAGTCAGGAGCTACGATATTTCCCAAGCGCAAGTGGAATAAATACTTGAGAATTTAAAATTTTCCGCAGTTCTAAAAACAAATAAACTGTCTGTGAAAAAATAATAAAATCCGCGAAATGGCAACTTGTCCGAGCGGTTAAGGAGAAAGACTTGAAATCTTTTGGGCTCTGCCCTCGCAGGTTCGAGTCCTGCAGTTGTCGTTATTTTTTCGAACCTATATGGAAATCTCTCTTTTCGCAGCTGAGCGAGTAAATGCACTATGGATAATCAGGAATGCCGCAAAAAGCTCGTGCTTTGCGAACACTTGCCAGTAAGGGATGCGTTCCCTCATACCCTTGTCCCATACATAAATATTCCGCACCCTAAGGCCCTTTTGCAACCACCACAATGAAGCAAGTATACTCACACAAACAACTATTAGAGCTCAGACACGAGTGTCAAAATGCAGAAGTCAAGCAGTTCAGCTTTAATCGAAGAAGTGTTTCCGCATCAGGCCCAGCGGCAACCCCACCCAAACTCAAACACAATGTTTGGGCGTCCTATCCGGTGATAGCAAACCACAACTACGCCAAGTTGCCACTCGGTCTAAAAAACCGACCCGACCGTCCTCGCAAACTGGAGCGCAGCTACAAGCTCGAGTCCATGACCACTTTGATGGCCAGGCAAATTGGGATATCCGAGTTGCCAGTTGGCGCCAAAATCATCAAGGCCGCGCCGGGGACTCCTATTCCAATCAATGCCATAAGAGTGTCCTTTGATGGGAAGTTCACCGACGAAAATGCAGCACTCCCACGAGAGGCAGTACGGTTCCGCGACCCGGATGTGGGGCAAGATCAATACAAGTACGGGTTCGATGAGGTGTTCTGGGAACTTCCAGATTTGGATGCGGGCGCTCCGTTAGAAGTTACCCATGAGTACACGAGAAGCCCGCTGGTTCAGGGAGTCCCGAGCCCCGAGATGGTCAATGATGGGTATCTCATTCATGGGCATTACGCACCATACTTTGAGCAGTACATCCGAAAACAGCAGGAGAAAACGGCTGTATCTGAAGCGGACACCCCCGATGAAAGGGGGCGTAGTTATGATTCAGAAAGCTATGCCGAGGACTCCAGCGATAGTTCGAATGTGCAGATCCAGCTTCCAGACTTACAGATTTGAATAGTCGAAGAGAAGAAAGAAGATGAGTGGAGTATGGAAATAGCATGTGCTCGAGAGGGTCGAACAGGTCTTCCCACGACGGAGACGAACTTAGTGGTAAGGATCAGGAAAGCGTGATTCGAACGAGTGGTTGGAAAAAGATTAAGCAAGACCCTAGATTTGTGCAAGGTCAATCAAACCCCCAAAATTCAGCAGAATCAATTCCGAAGTCAAGTCTGAAAGTCTGGAAATGAAGGCTTGGGTATATCGCTATAGCCGAGCCTCGCGAGTGCGATGCGATGAATGAATGTACAAAGCGCGATGGCCACAAGCACCCCACCATCATTCCGCTAACAAAGTCATCAAGCAGCTTCACACTGCAATCTCTCTTTGAGCAATACCGGAACTCAAGAGCTTAGTCTTCAAGCTCATTTAGCATGGATTGGTACTACCTCCGAATTCGGCTAGTTGTGGATTCAAACTTGCAAGATGTTTACCAGAGTGAATACAACAACTTGCGCATCGAGCTTCTCACATGGCGTTTTACAATCATGAAGTGCTTGAATGATCTTTACGGGATTTCCGGAGAGGCACGTTACTTTGATATACTCGTCAAGCAGACACAGGCGCCAGCCATGGAGGCGATCATTCGGATCTACGCTGAGGACAAGGACATGTTCAAAAATAGCTTCTCGAGTTACAGCGGGTTCTTGAGTGACTATATTGCAAAAGGATACGACTCTATGTTCTATGTGCGGGTTGTTGATGAGCTGCCGTTTTTGGGAGCCCTTGCTGACGAAAGCCTCGTGGGAGTAGCGGGTATTGCCAAGTAAATAATGCCGCAATAACTTTATTAACTGAACGAGAGGTGGGAGTACCTGAGGAAACCATGGGGTTTTCTTTGGTGGTTGAAGTTTGCTGATAGGATTGTTTGATATCTCCGATTGTGAGAAGCAAAGAGTGAGAATTGTTTGATATCTCCATTTGTGAGAAGCGAAGAGTGAGAATTGGTTGATATCTCCATTTGTGAGAAAGCGACGTGTGAGAATTGGTTGATATCTCCATTTGTGAGAAAGCGACAGGTGAGAATTGGTTGATGGGGTTGAAGTGAAGTAAAGAGAACAAGCCTGAAGAAGTTACTATAAGCTCAGGATGTTTGGCTTCCAGAGGGAAGAAGTGAGAAGTTTAAGATACGAAAGGGAAGAACCAATCTCTCGGCCAGCCTATCATATTTCTCAGTTGGAGATGCATCAAAGCTTCCTTCTGAAATCCAGAAATGAAAGCAAAGTGCAACATAAAGGCCATATCGTCATTGCATCACTCAGGCCTTATCCATTGCATTGTCCACAGTCGCATTGTCTTTCATTTGCTGCACGCTTGCAGCTACCCTCACTCGTTATTGTCTCAGAGGTATCTCACAGCGAATGCCCCGCCCTCACAGCTCTGTTGCGGTGGCAGCCTTACAACTGAGACCTTACCCAGTGGCCTGAATATTCCCAGCTGTACTAATATCCTGAGATTACGGGCACCCAGGACCCGATTCCACTAAAATGTTTGATATATCCGTAAGCGAGTAGCCCTCGTCCTGCACACGGTCACGCGCCCCGCCGGCAACCGACATTTGGCTTATCGGGTCAGCTATCCACCATATTCAGATACGTTTGTCTCTACCACCGGATACATCATCACAACGTGACACCTTCAGAACGTGACATCATCACAACGTGACACCATCAGAACGTGACAGTATCAGAACGTGACAGCATCAGAACGTGACACCATCACAACGTGGCATGATAGCGTCCAAGGCTCCAGTGCTCCTATTAGTATCTCTCCTATTACGGGTTCTCTGTTCCGCTGCAGATTTTGCCCCGGAATTCACCTCCACCCGGATACCTTCCAGAGAAGTTGGGGCGAGATTTCTTGGCAAAGACAACATCTTTCTCGTGGGAGACGGAGTCCAAGCTTCCTATGACAAAGGTATCTCATGGGCCCCTTTGGACGCCGTAAAAGGGAAAAAGGATCTTGAATTATGGAAAAATCCCTACCTCGATAGTATGGCGGTCTTGACGGCGGAAGGCAACGAGCACTTTATCACGAAGGATCTGGGAAAAACGTGGCACAAGTTTGCACTCTACCAGCGAGACGGTGCACCCTTGACATGGTGGGATAGTTTCTCGATAAATTACAATAGTGCATGTGCAGACTACATCGAGCTTGAATTTCATACCTGCAACGATGATCGATGCTGGGCATACCTCTTTGTGTCCAAAGACGGGCTAAAGAGTGTGAAACCCATTCCCGGGGACTTTGCCACTTGTTACTTTGCGCGGGGCGAACCGGATTTTGACTCGTCAGTGAAGCCGGAGACGCTTGTGTGCTTGAAAGAGGAAACGAACTCGCACGGAAATGTTTTACTGACATCGCTCCACACTAGTGACGACTTCTTCGAAAAGTCTGACTCGGTGTTGGACCTTGGAGGCTTGAAAGATAGAGTGATTGCTGAATTTTTTTTTGAGTCGGCATTCATGTTTATTTATTTGACGCCCGATGTCTTCAGCAAAGATAAAAGCGAAGTGGCTATCTCCAAGGACCTCAAGTCATTCGATGTACTCGCGCTGGACCTCAGCTCTGAGTTTTATCCTATGATTCGGTCGATAAGTACTTCTGGAATCGTGTTTTCCACAGAACAATCGGGCCGTTATTCTCTTGGCTCGGACTTGTACAAGACCGACTCATCGGGGCTCATGGCGTCTCGGATTGAAGGTATCGAACCCGGGACTTTTCAAGTCTCTCCGGTGTCCGAGTCCATCTTCTACGCCCTTGAAGATGTCTCCGGGAGCTCGGCTTTGTCTCCGGTATACCAAGGCAAGGTATCTTTCGACGCTGGCCAAAGCTGGCAGAAAATGGAGGTGCTCAACGACCCAGAGTGCGAATTCAAGTCAGGGTGCTCATTCCATCCTAGGTTTGCAGAGTATCAGACAAGCCCCAATATTATTGTCTCGTTTGGTACCCAGGGTCAGGACACCGAAATGCTAGTCAAGGATGTAGACATGTACGTCTCTCGAGATGGCGGTGCTTCATGGACCCTTTCTCTCAAAGGCCCACATGAAATGCTATTTCTTGATCAGGGAAACATTATTGTCGCAGAGGAGTTCCGACATGATGAAACATTTCCGGGATTCAAGTTTTCCTTAGACCAAGGCCTGACATGGTCCACCCCAAAATTGGATTTCCTGTTGACGCGCCTGCGTCTCCGCATACGGCCAGGAGCTTCCGAAGCAAAGATGTATTTACTTGGGATATTGAAAAGCGGAGAACCTCAAATCAGTACCATTGACTTTGCAAAGGCTTTCGATGGAGCAGAATGCAAGGCAGAAGACCTTGAGACAGTGAAGGTGACTACCCCAAAAGATAACGACGACTACTGCTTCAATGGACACAAAGACACATTCACCCGGAGGAAAAAGGACGCCAAGTGTCTAGTCAAGCATCCATCAGAAGAGGTCAACATAAACGAAGAAGCTTGTGAATGTTCCGATTTCGACTATGAATGTGCCCCAAATTTCAAGCTTTCTGCTAAGCAGGTTTGCGTGCCTATAGTAGCCAAAGTTGCCGAGGTGTGCAAAAACTCAAACAAAAAAATCAAGTTACCTCTGCGTCGGAAAATAGCGGGCAACAAGTGTGTCATGAAGAACAAAAAGGAGTCTGATTTCATCCACGAGGTGGAGATCAACTGCAAGGAGATCAAGAATGATCACAAGAACGAGGAGCTGAAACCCAAGATTGCTGCCTGGAGCTCGGAGCTCCCAGGTATGGTGGAGCAGTACTCCTACGTGAGGAGTGCCAATTTATCGGATAACATCTTGCTTCAGACGAGCAAGAAGATTGTTTTCGCTTCCAATAACGGCGGCCAGTCCTTTGTGCGAGTCCCTTTGCCGGATGACGTGATGTATTTCTTGGTCGGACCGGTGGAATCCACGGTCATCATCGTCACTAAGAAATATCTCTACTATTCGCGAAATGGGGGCAACAGTTTTGAGCCGGTGCCTGCGCCCGACCTTCCAACTGAAAGGGGGATTCCTATTGTGTTTGATCCATCCGACCCGAGAAATTTTATTTTCATTTCAAGTTATGTCACGCCCGGAGGGCATTCCGGAACGCGTGCATACTACACCGACGATGCAGGCTTCACGTTCTCCAAACTACTTGACAACGTGGAGATGTGTGCATATGTGGACGAAGCGCTCAATTTGGAGAATAACTGGTTGAAGCACAACTTGCTCTACTGCACTGTTGCGGACGGCCGTCTGGTCAAGCTTGTGTCTTCCAGAAACTACTTCAAGGATAACCATACACTTATGGACAATGTGCTTGCGTTTGCCCCGAAGCCAGGCTTCGTGTTCGTGGCGGTTGTGGGCGATGACATGCAGAGCTTGAAAGCAAAGGTGACGGTTGACGGCGAGACATTTGCCGACGCGGACTTTCCCTCCGACTTCCAGCTCGACAAGCAGACCGCTTACACGATTTTGGACTCGTCGTCGCACTCTATCCTCATGCATGTGACCACCGACCGTACACCCGGCATGGAAAGGGGAGCTCTTCTCAAGTCCAACTCAAACGGCACTTCATATGTGTTGGCGTTGCAGGAGGTGAATCGAAACGAGTTTGGCTTTGTGGACTTTGACCGCATTGACATTTTGGAGGGAACCTACATTGTCAACACCATTTCCGGCACCAAGCCGTCGGGCGGCAAGAAACTCAAGACAAGGATCTCGCACAACGACGGAGGGCTCTGGGAGTTCTTGGTTCCGCCGCAGAAGGACTCTGAAGGGCACCCGTATGAGTGTGTCAAGCGCACCAAGGGCCACAAGAATGCTTTGGAAAAGTGCTCATTGAACTTGCGCAGTTTCACCCAGAGAGTCGACTTCTCCGACACATTTTCGTCCACGTCGGCGGCAGGGTACCTCTTTGGCGTGGGGCACGTGGGAGAAGCCCTAGAGGACAAGGACTTGGCCACCTTCATGTCGTCGGACGGAGGCGTCAGCTGGAAGGAGGTGGCCAAGGGCCCCTACATGTGGGAGTTCGGGGACCGAGGCACCATCTTCGTGTTGGTGAAAGAGAAGGAACTCACGAACGAGATCTTGTACTCCACCGACAATGGCCAGTCGTGGCAGACGTTCCAGTTCACCGAGACCCCCATGCAAGTGCTTGATTTGGCCACAGTGCCCTCGGACTCGGCGCGCAAGTTCATGATCTTGGGCAAGAGCACCCTCGACAGCAGGAATACGCAGGTGATTTCCATCGACTTCACTCACTTTTTCCCTCGGCAGTGCAGGCTTGACTTGGACCATCCTTTGGAGGACGACTACGAGTACTGGACACCCAAACTCCCCGGGTCCTCCGACAACTGCATCTTTGGCCACGTGTCGCAGTACTTGCGGCGGGCAGAAGGCCATCACGACTGCTTCATCGGAGCCGCGCCGTTGAAAGACGGAATCAAAAGAAGCCAAAACTGCTCCTGCACCGTGAAGGACTACGAGTGTGACTATAACTTCTACAGAGACGCCGATGGCACGTGCAAGTTGGTGGCCGGGCTCACCCCGCAGGACCACAAGAAGCTCATGTGCGACAACCCCGACACCTTCCAATACTTTGAGCCCACCGGCTACCGGAAGTTGCCTTCTTCAACGTGCGTGGGCGGCAAGCAGCTCGACAACTTCAACCCCAAGCCTTGCCCGGGGCACGAGAAGGAATTCAACGAGAAAAACGGCCGCAACATCAACTTGGCCAAGTTCTTGGTGCTCTTGATCGTGCCTCTAGGCGCCTTCTTCGGTGCCACGTGGTTTGTGTACGAAAGAGGCGTCAAGCGCAACGGCGGCTTCCAGGCCCTCGGCCAGATTCGCTTGGAGGATGCAAGTGAGTATGACCCAATCGAGGAGAACAACACCGACAGAGTGGTCAACCGCATAGTGAAGGGAGGCATTTATGTGGCGGCGGGGGCCATTGCTGCCGTCCGAACGGTGCGCAAGTTGGACCGCCAAATGCTAGAGTCCATCACGGGGCTCCTCTTTGGGCGTCGTCCGGGCCGGCGAAACTATGTGCGGGTTCCGGACGACGAGGACGAATTGTTCGGTGACTACGAGAACAATTTCAATGACGAGGACGGTTTGGACGATGTGGATTTTCACGTTGACGATGATCCCGCCGATTTGGCGGAGGACTTTGCGCCGCCCGCAACTGCGGTGGATGCCAACCTCTTTGACATAGACGATGAGAACACGGCGGACTCCAGCGGCTCCGAAGCTGAGCGCTAAGAAATGTCGTGTTGTATAGAATATCTAAGAACCTCAAGGCTTCATTTGTAGCGTGCGTGCTGATCAAGTATAGTCCGGGCAGAACGAGAAGAGGGTCTAAAAATTGACACGGACAGGAATCGAACCTGCAACCCTTTGATTTGGAATCAAAAGCTCTGCCATTGAGCCACCGCATCTTTTCTTGCAGAAAAATGTGGGCGGTTAAACGTATCACTAGGGTTCTGTATGCGGATCGGTGACATGCAACAACACTATCCACCCACTTATAGCCTATCTACAAAGCTACAGGACTCGTCTCGTGAGCACTCTGGTCTATATTAAGCAGATTACGAGCACTAACTATATTCTTCTCTGAGCATCCATCTCATGGAACAAATGCCCCGGGTTTACGGCATTCAACATCTCATCCTCATGAGTCCTGCGATCCAATTGCGCAGATCTCTTTCTCTTGAACAAAAAGAAAAACGGAATAATGAACAAGAGCCCAAGCAACGCCGTCGAGCCAAGTGCACAGGCAAAAGACACGCCCACCACTTGCCCCGTGGTCAAACGATGCAGAGAGCGTTTAAGGTCGTCGGACGATTGGTATCGGTAAACGTCCTCGAACAAAGTCGAGTGAATGACCCCCGCGCCGGAACCATCCGTAGCAAACACATAGGGAATCCATGATGTGCCATCATACATCGCCACGTTAACCAACCCATAGTCGGTCAAGTTAAATTTCCCTGACAACAAGAGCACCTTATCGTTGCTAAAATATTTTTGGGAGTTGGAGGAATTGGCTGCCGATAGTTTGATGAGCTTGAGGTCCGATAATTGCGTCTCTTCACTATACTCTATGCTGCCATCGATCCTTGACCATGCAGAGGTATTGTATGCAAGCACAGACTCATTGGTGATTGCAGCCATCTGGTTGTCAAGATGGCCCTTGGCCTCCAGATTGATTATGAACTTGGTGATGTACCCATCGCTGCCAATGTCATTTATTGAGTCCCCGGCACCGGCGAAGTCCCCAGTGGAAAAATCGTACACCATGAAACTGGCCCGTGTACTGTTGAGAGTTAAGTTTCCGCTGATCAATACGACATTTGAGTCAAGAAACTTTGCGTCGGTCACTTCTCCTTCAATCGAAGTTGAGTCTGAGCCAGACATTGGGCTAATCCATCTTGTGGCTCCGATGTCATAGAAGCAAAGCGATGAACAAGACAATGAACCGGCGTTCTCGAAGCGTCCACCCACGAGCAATTGTTGGGAATCATCATTAAAGGCCATGGCATTCACAGCGATCAGAGAGCCGTCCGAGTTGGAAAGATCCGCTGGCTGCACTGATAAGAAGCTGGCGTTTTGTAGGTTGTATATCACGAGCCCGGTATTGTTTTCGCGTCCAAAACTCACTGAACCGTTGCTTCCAATAAACAAATGCTCAGCCTTGCTATCCACGTACAAGGAAGACACAAATGTATCATCTGCCCAATTCATTTCCGGAGTGAGAGGTTCGGCCTTGTTATTTTTAATGAGGGCAATATTTTCAATGGTGCTGTTATCCGCAAATTTCCCTCCAAACACACTGAAGGACGAGTTCACGTAGTATGAATTGGTTATGCTTCCATTCATCACTTGTATGTCGTATGCGCTGAAGGAGCTGTCGTTCAGGAAAAACGCTTGATCTCCCTCAAAGTACTGCATGGTTCCGAAAGATGGGCCTGCAATCACCTGCTGATCTCTCTCGCTGAGATTGATGCTAGCGGTTATTTCGATCTTGTTGTTCAGAGTTGACCATTCTTTGTGAGTGTTGTCCCAGATCTGGAAGTCTCCATTTTCACTCGAGAAAACGAAGTACTCGGTGTCGTCCACATCGATTGACGTAAATTGGGAGTATTCGGCATCCCGATACGCGTTGCCAAATGAATACCATTGGCCATCTGCATTGAGCGCAAAGTTATCAGCGGAAGATACTGTGTTGTTGTCATCCGAAAGATTTATTATGTTGTCGCCAGTTGCGACGAATCGTCCCAAAACAACAAAGCCGTTGTCGATGTTTTCAATCTTCGTAATGGTGTTGTTGAAGCTTAAACCTCCGAAGTTTGCCCGTTTGGATAGTCTTCTTGCCTGTAGAGAGACATTTGTTTCATTGGATGTTGTGTTATAATCTGATACCAGTAAAGTCAACAATTCATTGTTGGAAAAATTGTTTCTAGACGATTCGAATTCACCAAGGAGCAATAGCTGCTTTGAGCCCAGAATATAAGATATTTGGTTGACCACAGAAGAGTTCGATAACTCGCCGCTGAGAATATTGATCGAGGAATTACCCACGTAGTTATTTGTTTGCTTGATGATCTTGTCATTACCTTCGCCTTCGTAAACCCTTCTCAAGTCAAACAGGGAGAAGTTCGCCAAGGAGTACTCAAATAAGCCGTTGAGCTTAGTGGTAGTAAGCGTGGAGTTTCCCTTCTTGTGAGTTTTAGTAGAGTTTGTCAGATTTTTGGAGTCGTAATTGTCCAAGGAAACAATGTTGGCAACTACTTTATCCACAACAGTCCATGGGTCTGTCACAGAAGAGTCGATTGCTGAATTAAAATCAATCGTTACCTTGTTTCTACCCTCGTTCTCGGAAGATCCATTGAAATGTCCATAGAACAAATAATCAAATTTATCTTCAAGATTATTTTGATATAATTGGACGCTGGAGAGTGTGTTGTTGTCGGTATCGATAACAGTGACGTTCACAATGGACCTCTTGGCACACGATCCATCTGCAGAGCACCCTGGCGTGTAGAACAAAAGAGAGTAATTGCCTGCATATGAAATGTTTGGGTAAAGGCTGATTGAGGCTCCAGAACTGCCCACAGACACGATGTAGTCATTGGAAGTGATGTCGGATAACTCAGTCACGGGCTGCCAAGTGCCGCTGTTGATCACAGCCAGGTTTGAGTCTTGATTCGACTCGGAGCCACAGTTCGACTCATTCAATGTATCATTACCGTACACCGCGATACTGTTCAGATATAATTCGAAACCAGAAAACTCGGCTCTTGAACCGTACCAGGCGGTGGCAGTGAGTCCAATCTTGTCCACACCTACCAGATTGATGAGTGCAAATTCTTGGTAATTCTGGCCATATCCCAAGGTCCTTGTTTTTGTTTCCGGACTGTAATACATGAAAAATGAACCATCTTCGCCCAAGTATATCAGGTCTTCTTCAAGATACGCATCTTCATGTTCGAGATTAGACTCGGTGCTGGAGGTCAAAGTCGATCCCAACTGCAACGGGCAAGAAGCATCACAGTAAGCCATTTCGTTGGTGTCGGGATCAATGTATGACAAGTTCATGATACCATTATTCGGGTAAGTGTAAAGGCGGAAGTTTTTTATACCATCTTGGCTGTTTTCGGGCACATAAATCCGAACTTTAGTTGGAGTGATACCCAGCATTTCCAGGGGCAATTGCATGTTCCATTGACCACCGGAGTTGTCCTGAAGCGACCAAGTCTCACCGGAGCTGGGACATATGACGGTAGAGTCGTCATTTGAAGATGCGCCGTTGACATTGCCGAAAGTTGCGTGCTTAAGAGAAACAACCTGCTCTGCAGTAATGAAAGTGGTGTTCGTTGAGTTAGACGAGTTCAGATGTTTGGTGAAATGCAGGGAATTATGGGTGAGCAACTCCGGCAAACCTAAGGAATGGAATGAGCCCCCGAAGATAATAGAAGCATCTTCGCTGTCACCAGTCGGGACCTTGATGATTGAGTTGACGGTGGAATTGCCCCCGAATCCCTCAAAAGGTAAGGACAGTAGCGAGCGGGTGTTGACGTTATACACGGCCACGGCGTTCGTATTATTGAATTGGAAATCGCCGCCGAGGTAGATGAGATCTCCGTCCACAAATGTCGTGAGCACATTGCCAGAGAGATTGGAGTCATCAGCTCGCTTTTGTGAAAAGAGCGAGTAAAAATCGCCGGAGGAGGCGTTATAAATCACTGGCAGTTGGTAGTCCTGACCGTTGAGCGAGGAAAAATTTCCCGACACCAACACACTGGCGTCGCTGAGCGGTTGCAACAGAGACACCGAGCCTCCGGAGAGAGTGGCGATTTTTTGGCTGGTGCCGTCGGAGGAATTTCGGAGATAGATGAACAGTGAGTTGGCCACGGACAGGCCAACGAAGGCCGAGTCGTTGACATAGTTGTAGAACGACAAGGCGTCGTACTCACCCAAAAGCGCGATTCTACCACCCATCAGGCTGAAATCCACGCCAGGATGCTTGATGAGGGGGGCAGCTCCGAGCACAGCCAGTAGTAGTAGTAGATGAGCTAGTAGAATGTTTAACATGGCGAGAGGGATCTTGTGGTGGGCAGGGCTAACAGCGGGAGGGTCCTGAGGCCGACAGGGCTAACCAACAGGAGGGTCTTGTGGAGGGCAGGCTTAGCAACGAGAGGATTTTGGGGATGGGCAGCGGACGGCCTAGATTCCGGCAATCACTGAGTAATAGCAGGAACACCAAGCAAACCAAATGACGGATGCGGGAGTGAAGCCGTGATGGTGTAGAGTGTCGTCAGGAGGAATAAGAAAAAAAGGAAAGTAAACAGCGAGGACAGGCGCGAAAAACTAGTGCGCGACAATTCAAGGTGCGACGAGCAGCGCAAGGCCCAGTGAGAGATAAATACTGCAAGCGGACGCCGTGAGGACACGAGAAAGAAAAAAGCAGCAACGACACCGGGCGGCGGCCGTAGTTATATAGGAAGAGCGGACCGAGCCACAAAAGCGGGCGGCTGCAATGCAATGCGGCTTGATGAAACACGGTTCGACGGAACACGGATGAACCATGCATGCATCGAGGCAGCCATGGCGGGACCAAGGGGAAGCCATGGTTGCAACAAGCGAACCGGAGGGTGGACATTTCGTGGTGCGGTGCGCCGAGGTGGACTGACTGTGGGGGGAGTGCATGTGCCTTAAAAACAATGGGTACGTGCAGGCGGCATTCTCGTTCGCGGCGCCGGGGCGACGTAGAGAGGGCCATCACGTGGCCACCGCCATACCACCGTCCCATCGCCCGTGCATCGCCGGGTGCCGCTCATCATCCAATTCAGTAACCCTTTTTGGATGTCATGGTGCCTGACTTTCGGAGACAGTAGCAAGAGTGGATTTTAGATGGCCGTTTGGCTGTTGTGTATTTTGCACCCATGCCGCGAGTGCATGGAAATGGCAGGTTCCTCCTGGGACGGTGCAATTGGAGTCCCTGCTCTTTTGAGAAAAAGGCCTTTCCAGTACATCGTAAGGTACATGATTGCACCTTGAATGAGAACTTGGTGTACTCCTAGAGCTCTAGGATGCGGAAGAAAATAATGGATAGAGGACAAGCCACTCCTAATGCAGGATAACAATGCAGGACAATAATGCAGGATAACAATACAAGACAACAAAACAGTGGAGACTAGTAGGCGCTTAAGGACAAGCATTTTGTTCAGACGAGAAATGCACAGGTGATCGGCGGTTTGAATAGCCGGAGGGGGTAGAAGAACGAGGCGTCAATGGAGGCTTGGCCTCCAATTGAATCTATAAAACCAGGAAGTCTCCGTTTAGTAAAGGTTTATCAAGACAAGAAGGTCATTGTATCCTACGTATTTATCAATCAGAGAAAGAATGCTCAGTATATTCCGGATAAGCGATGACTAAAGGACTTCCAGAATAATTGTTACAAGCTAACTTGAAAACCACACCAGATTACAGGAGTGTATAATCCGACTCTCGACAGTAGAAGAGGCCAATTTATTCATAGCTCAATATGGATAGGTTAATATGGTTCTGTAGTCGTAGGGCAGTGTAGTGGTATTGCACTATAATGGATACTACAAGAGTATAGGGCTTTGCCGTATGTGCTCAGGTCGCGTGGAACACTCGAGATCCAGTGCTTTGATAGTTCATTGAGTGAAGTTCTTGAGGAAGAGCTTCATTCATCTCTTCCTTTATCATATGCACTAGAATCTTCACGTTGGATTTTCTATGTTGATGCAGTTCCAACCTGGACGAGCAACCCTAAGTCTATAATCTTAACTGCGGGCAGGGCTTCCGATAACTCAGCGGCGTCCAGTCTTGAAATTGGCTATTGACGCCCCATCTTTGTAGCATTGGAAACCATTGTTGGTTTGAACAGTGCATGGCTTCGAGAGGTGGCTCATCTTAATCTTGTGTAAATGGTAAACTCAGATTCAGGATCGACCAGTGCATCCATTTTCCACGACTCAACCAGAGTGTGGATCTCACGGCCCAGACTATTAATACAGAATCCCGTGACTACGTGTAAACACCTCCACTAGGTTCCATGCCTCGAGTCCCTGGTTGTTCAGACACGTACGAGTAGTGATTCTTGTGGGCCGGTGTATAAGAGTGGTAATTCCCGCCACGGTTGATGCATTGAAGCTATTTTGAGCTGGGACTCCCTTTTTTACTGGATAGGCCCTTCACTAACCACAGCTAGGGCCGGCTCATTGGATGTAAGGAGGCCATTGTTGAGGTACTCACACTAAGCGTGGTGCGTATAGCACGCGTTTAGTCTTGGAGCTCAGTATATTGTACTTTCTTATTGTACCTTCTATTCATTGATGTCCTAGTCCGAGTGCCCCACACCCGGAGGTCGTGTTCCTGTACATAGACGTCTCTGGTTGCAGAGATCGTGGGCTACACTAAGTACCATATGTAGTCAGTGGATGATCTGCATAAAGAAGATTAAAGCAGGGACAGATTATAGTATCAAAGTGACATACTGTTCAACAGTGTTCAGCAGTGTAGAATGAAATAGGCTCATGCCAGGCCTTCAAACCAAAAGGCGTAATGATTCACCCGCTCATGAACCCATCTTCTGAGATCCTGATTCTGGAAATTCGCGACATGCACCCGTTTGGGGCCGCAGCACCTTGCTGGAGTCAAAAGGACCAGAATGTACTGCCATCCATATCCTCCGGTATATACCACCTAAAGAAGTGGCTTTTGCTGGAGTGGTTGAATCGGCTGCACGCTGGTTGAGAATGTGTCTGGTTAGTATGGGTGGCTATTATGGGTGGCTATTATGGGTGGCTATCATGGCTGGCCAATCGGTTTTTTGGTCACCATTCAAAACCGGCTTAGACCCCCAGTAGTCACGTGGGCCCCATGTACCCATGCGGAGCTTGACGCGCACTCGTCGCGCACCTCCCTCTCCACTAGTCTCTACCATACCACCATCACGCCATGAACATTGACGGCACCGACCCGTCGGCAGTTCGGCAGCTTCTTCTACAACATGCGCTTCTGCCATTGGTGTCGATTGCATCCACCCACCATGCAGACCGAGCGGTGCAGGCCCAGTGCGACAATCCGCTGGTGTCATGCCTCCAAATGATCAAGCCCTACGGCAACAACGCCTTGTACCCCACCCACCGCCAAGGCTACCGCATCACCAACACATCATTGATTACCAAAAACTACACCCTGTTCCCCGTGCGCTTTGAGCTGCCGTTGGCGGATCTCTTGGCCCTCCACGGCCAGAACGACGACAAGATCAAGTCGCTCTTCAGCATCTCGTCGCTTGAGGTGGTGATGCAGTCGCTCAGCCAGTCTCATACCGACCTCTATGCGGAAATGTTCCAGAAGCTCATCTCCTCCAACCACATTGTGCTGTTCGACACTTTCAACCACCCTGTTCTGCAGGTGTTTGTGGTGGATGCCGCCACCGACTCCTTGGATGCTGTTCGCACCATGATCGTCGAGTTCCGAAACAACCGCTTTCCCAAATACTTCCAGATATCTGACTTGTTGATCCATGTGTTTGTTTTGCATGGCCCCTCGGTGACTGCGTCGCAGGTGGCCAAGTACCAGGAGTCGCTACGGACAGAGCTTTCGGTACAGTCCACTGTGATCCCTCTCCCAGAAATCGACCCGAAAACGAGGCTCGATCCAGATTCTCTCTTTCGCTTGCCGCAACACGAGTGTCTGACCATAGAGCAGGAGGTGCAGGCCATCACGCTCCACAACACAAACAACGAGCCGAAGTGGCTCGTCTTCCCCAAGGAGTTGGACTGTACGCTAAGATCAAAGATCTACGACTTCCTCCTGCTCCATTTGATTCCCCACATGGAGCGCAAGATCCGCACGTGGGATGACCTGGTGCTATCACCCAAAAAGTCCATTACTGGCCGTTTCTTCTCTGTATCCAGAAAGCTTTTCAACAACAACGACCATACGCCCAGCAACAACACCACAACCCCTGGATCCTACAATACTCTGGGCAACTTATATCATCGGTCCGCTCCGGAACAGATCATCCGCAAACTAGCCGACTGGACCTTGATGCTCAAGGACTTCAAATACGCCTACTCTACCTATGACTTCATTAAGAAAAACTTCACCGCAGACAAGGCATGGGTGTACGTTGCCGCCAGCCAGGAGATGTGCATAGTGTCGCTTCTTTTGTCTCAGACACAACAACTCACTCTGGATACTCTTCCTCTGCGCCCGGACAAGAACTTGCTCCGCAAGATCCGCCACGACATCATCGAGCCATACATCGACAACTTGTCGTACACCTTCAAGCTGCGATATAATATCAAAACTTATGCTATCCGCACCTACATCATTGTGGCTGAACTACTCATGCACATGAGCATCATGTTTAACATTCCATGGTGGTGGAGCGACCTTATTGAGACATATTTCTTGAAAGCGGTGTACGAAATGGACACGCACCTGCCGCATTCAAACGACGAGCCAAAGGCAACGCGGGCCATTCTTTTCGAAAGGCTCGGCTATGCTAAGCTAAACAGCAATACGGTCCCAACACCATACATGAGCACTATTGTTGATATTTTCGAAAAGGGCATTGTACAGGCCAAAGTGCAGCACGTGGACGAGGGCTTCTACAAGAACCCACATAAGTTGCTCCCTGATAATGACGCGGGAATAGAGGGCTTAACGCGGTTCAGAAAGAGTGCTTTGTGGTACATAATCTCCATGAGAGAATGGCACGCTATGGCCAACTTGTCGGAAGTGCACAGGTTAATGAGGAGTATTAAGATCCCGTACAATGTGGAAAGCATAGAGGGCCAGCATTCGTGGTTCAACCGTGGCGACCTCGTGTTGAGCAGATTATCGAATTTGGGCGAGTTTCAGAAGTCCAACCAGAGCACTGATGCTGCCCAAGAGGGTACAATCGCCTAGCGAATATACTGGCGAAGCTGCAATTGCTTCATTTATTGCTCGGTGTCTTCTTCCAGTGGAATAGACACGGGCTTCGGGCCATAGTAATAATACTTGTGGCCGTTGCATTTTGCAGCTGAACGAAAGGAAGTGGATGAGAAGGGCGAGAAGGGCGAGAAGGGCGAGAAGGGAGAGAAGGGAGAGAAGGGAGAGAAGGGAGAGAAGGGAGAGAAGGGAGAGAAGGGAGAGAAGGGAGAGAAGGGAGAGAAGGGCAAGAAGAGGTCGTTCACAGTCAGGTGATTGTGATGTCATGGAATTGGGAATGTTGGCTCTGGCGCGCCTGCATAATAACCCCTATCTCAATGCGCTCCGACATCAATGATCAAAGCATCCACCATGTTCAGCAGACTTCATGCACTCCACAGCCAAAGGCTATACTCGGTGAAGGTCAAGAAAACACCCACCTTCCGCGATTTATTCCACACGCCCGTGTTCAAAACCCTATTCCTCACGCTTGTATTTGGGTCGGTGGTGGTCGAGTGCACCAAGAACAGGAAGGACATCGAGGGCTTGCAGGCAGCTTACGGGGCAAAAAACAAGGTGCTTCGAGAAGTCACGCAGAAAGTTCGCAACAAAGAAGCAGTGGATGTGGCGCTGGAGGTGAACGTGGCCAATTCCATGACCAGGAACAAGTACAATTCAGTGACGGATGTCCAGCTCGATCAAAGCCTCGACAGCTTCTTGAAGATGGCCGACGAGGACCTCGATTTGGCGTTCCAAGCAGGTGAGCAAGCACATGTGCCAGAGCCTCTGCAGGCCACTACTCTGGAAAGGAGGAATACCTCTAAGTTTCTTTAGATTTATGCATTTCTGATCCAATGGACATGGTGACTTCACATGGTGACTCTGAA
Source organism: Metschnikowia dekortorum (assembly GCA_009756545.1). Taxonomy (NCBI): domain Eukaryota; kingdom Fungi; phylum Ascomycota; class Pichiomycetes; order Serinales; family Metschnikowiaceae; genus Metschnikowia; species Metschnikowia dekortorum. The sequence goes on from WFIU01000006.1 coordinate 38,711, forward strand.
GTCACGGTGGCTTAATCTCGGACGCTACATCTGTTGTATATAGGCAGAAAGGTTGCTAGACGTTTGGATAACCTCTACCCTTGAGATGCGGCGCAGTGATTTGAGGCAGTGATTTCGGCATTGCATATTACTTTAATTTTCCCCAATACCTCTTCGTAGTGGCTAAACGAGAGCCACTTTCTTCACCAGTCTTCTGTGCAAATCACCCGACTCCTGCACCTTGCCCTCGACCACCAACCGGCGAATACTCTCGTTCAAATCGTGGTTTTCGACCCTAACACTCAGCTTCTCGTTGATTTTCGTCATTAGGTCCGAGTAGCGTATAGGCACCCCGCCCTCGAGAAGCGACATGATCTCGTGGTCCAAGTCCTCCCGCATTCTTCTCTGTGCAGATGTGGTACCTGTCTGCACCATGTCCATGTCGATTCTGCCGGTGATTGGGTCCGTGGCATAGTCCTTGATGGCGGACTTAATGAGTCTCACGGCCTCCTTGACATCGATGAGCTCCACCTGCTGGCTGAGTCTCATCTTGGCGTGCGCTTCCGCCAACCGGATCATGGACTCGAGCTGACGGGTGGTTGCTGTGATTCTCTTCTCCGACGATCTCAGGTCGTCTCCCAATTTCCTCATGTCCACGTACGCACGCACCAACTCGTTCTTGCTCTCATGAGTGAGCACAGGATTGAAGTTCTCTTTGGCGTACTGGATGTATGCACTCAAGAGCTCCACAGGAAGAATGGTGTGTGCGGAGACCGAATCTGGGACGTCTTCCAAGTACATGTCGGTGATGTGGCTGGCCAACTGGCGGTCGATGGTTTCGTCGACCTTGTCCAAGATCAAGTACACAAGATCGAACCGGGAAAGCAATGGCGGCGGCAAGTCAATGTTGGAGGTCACGGGCAAGTCGGGGTCGTATCTGGAATTGATGGGATTGGCTGACGCCAAGATGGACGTTCTAGCGTTCAAAGTGGTGATGATCCCTGCCTTGGCAATGGAAATGGTCTGCTGTTCCATGACTTCATGCAACACCGAACGAGTGGTGTCACTCATCTTGTCGAACTCATCGATGCAGCACACTCCACCATCGGAAAGCACCAAGGCTCCGGATTCCAAAACCAACTGCTTGGTGTCGACATCCCGCGTGATGTACGCCGTTAAGCCCACGGCGGAAGATCCTTTTCCCGACGTGTAAACCCCCCGAGGAGCTATTTTGTGCACGTACTGCAAGATCTGTGACTTGGACGTGGAGGGGTCTCCGCATAGAAGAATGTTGATGTCACCCCTGTACCGGCCGCCCTTCTTGAATTGCTTGTTGGTGCCCCCGAACAACTGCAAGAGGATTCCCTTTTTGACGTCATCCATCTCATAGATGGAGGGGGCCAAGGACCGCGCCAACACCTCGTACAAGTCGTCTCGCTGGGAAACCTCCTGCACTTTGGCGATGGTTTCTGCTGAGAGCTTCCTTATCTGCTCCACCTCCTCGGTTTCAGTGGTCTGTTGTTCAAGGGTCGAAGCGTCTGCACCTAATCGTTTGGCGTCGATTTTCTTGATATGCACCACGTCCAAGTACGTCTTGTACAAGTTCTTGAGGGCCCTTTGCCGCGTGTTGACACGTACAGGGAGGGACCGGAAAATCCCACACACCTCCACGCGGTCTCCAGCTCTGCATGAGTCGACCAACTCGTCATAAGCACAGAGATTGATGGAATGAGGGGTCTGTCCGTCGGGAACCAAGTCTGGTGTTTCCTGTAACTTGATCACTTGCTTGTCAGCAAAAGACGAACGATTGTGCACAATGGCCATAGAGTTAAGCAGGCCACACACTTGCCTGGGGCACTTTGTTGGCTCTGAGATGACGCCTCGGTCAATCTCCACGGCTACGGTGTGATCACACGCATTGCACTTGAAGAAAGCCACCTTCATATCAGGAATGATAGCACTGGCCCGCAAAACAAGGCCCTTGACGCTTACCAACTTATCGATGTCATTGGGGTTCAATTCACGCATTCCCTTTTTCACGGCGTTGATGTTGTATGGCCTGATGGTGTAAACATTGGTCTCGATATCATCGATGGATGCGGGTCCCGCCGAGGAGTCCGAGAACAAGGAGATCAAGCAGTCCTTGACGGTTTGATCCATGATAGGAATCACTTCTTGGGGATAGTTGATGAGCTGGTAATATAATTTGCGGGTTCCACCGTACGCCAAGAGGTTGGTGGCATCCAAATTAAGGTTGGTGGTGCCCAATTCCTTGATGAGATTCAATTGGCCCACGTAGTAAAGCTGCAGGTCCTCGGGCTCCACGGGCTGGCTGTCGTAAATCTTGCGGTATTTCATTTTGAACAGCATTAAAAAGTCCCTGAACGCATTGGTGCACTCCTGAATCGACACGTTGGTTCCCCAAATCACACGCACGGGTTCGTTAGACGAGAAAGCATCTGACTGTGGCTGTGAGCTATCCAGAGAGAGGTTGTAGCCTGCAGAAGAAGAGAGCCTATCGTCGAACAATCTGCGTCTCATGGGCGACGAAGTGACATCTGCGTTGATATCGGACCGCATAGGGCGGCGTACAATTCTCTCCACCTCTGACGTCAAGTTTCCGGAGCGAGTACCCGCCAAGTCTGAAGGATGGTGGCGACTGGAGGACGTGTAGTGAAGAGGAGACGAAACATCTCTGCGCTGAGACGAAGGGTTATTATCGGACGCAGGGTTGGACGAACTGGAGGCGAAAAAAAGAGGCGATGACGGCACTGCATTCTGGGACTGGGACTGTGACTGTGACTGCGTATTTGAGGATCCATTTCTCTGATTTGCATCGGTGGCCTGAGCCAGGCTTCTAACTGGAGACAGCGACATGGATAAAGCGGAGAAGAAAGCTAGGAAATCAAAGGCGGTGCGACAAGCCAAGAGGACGTCCGAGATTTTGAGGACAAAAGAAACAGCAAGATCAGGTTCGATGCAGACACACTTCAAGCGATTGCTTTGATTGCAGTGGATGGAGGGACAAGGACTGAAATAGGAGATGGAGGTAGGTGGAGGAAAAAAACGAAGGAGCGCGTAATTAGTTTTCTGTTTCGGGAATAATGATGCGCGTCCATGCAGTCCCTGGTGCAGCACGTTTTGGAACATCAGCACCGAGTGCACCTTCAGCCTTGGTCAACAATCCCCACTAGCCACGAAATTATCGTTCCAGAATTGTATCTTCCGCAACATAAGAGCTTTGTTCCTGAAAACGGCTCATGTGTGCAGTTCTAAAAGTCAATTTTCTGAGTCGTGGTGACCTCTTCCCCCTCGTCCTCGACCGGGATTCCCCAGTCCTCGATCTCAAACTTCTTGCGGCCATTTTTAAAGGCATGCTCGCCATGCGCTACCATCATCATGCCCTTATCAGAGAGGACGGGGGTCTTTATGATGTTCACGAAGCCCTGTTGGATTTTGGCGGGCTCGTTCTTGTATGCTCTCTCAACCAACGCGGTCATATCTGCGTTGAACGGTTGCAAATGCAAAACGCCGTCCATCAAGACCTCGGCCATGTGTGTAAGCAAGCCTTCACGTGGGTACAATTCCACGGCAATGGACGCCATGAGCGTGGCTGTGGGGTACAGGCTGAGGATGCTTTTGAGTCCATGGAGAAGAGGCACCATATATGTGGCAGCAGTGCACTCGTAGGAGTATATCGAGGGATTCAAAAGGCCTGGAACCACTATACGGACCAATCTCCCTTGCTTAGAATGCATTGAGACTAGCTTGGCCACACTGTCCACGATCTTAGCGACATTTTCTGCTGCCCCGGGACGCAGAGTGCCCACAGAAACAAACGTCATTTCCTGGGCGCTGGGTGCCGGAACCAAGCGTTGTGTGATATCAAACTGGGCTGAGTATAGGTCCAGAGCACCATCTGAATCCTCGCTTGGTGCAGGTTTGTCCATGGTTCGAAGCCCGTACCGCCAGGCGATCTTCAAGTCCTTCTCCACAACATTGGAAACATTGACTTTCTGTGAGTCTTCGGCCAACTGCGCTTTCTTCTGCTCTTTGCTACTGCCTTTATACTCGCCAGGTAGGTCTTTGGCCCATGCAGCCGTAGGCCCCACCACAACCACGTGGCACGTGATCTTCTTTTCTCGCCGGTTCTGAAGCACTCCCTGTGCTGCAAAAGCCCGGAGAAGAACCAGAGAGAAGTCAGTGGTGCCTGATTCCTCCACGAGAAGTGAATGGCCAAGCGGCAAGCCCTGGTGCACCAAGATCCGGTCGAGATCCGCGGTTCCGGTTGAGACGGTGGGCTGAGAGGTCACCGAGGAGGGGCGCACGCCTCTGTTGCGAAAGATGTTGGAGGTTTCTGAGTCTGAGGTTTTCTCGAGAGTAGGCGATGATTTTATACCAGGGAAATGCCGAGGCTGGCTGATGCGGGACGGAGCGGAGGGCGTGCTACCAGGAGGAGGCCTGGGTGCGCCCAAAGGAGCTCTTGCAAGACCTGCACCCGAAATCGGCTCGTTTCTCTTTCGGAAAGACATATGAACGGGTTGCGGCTTTGGAAGGTTTCCGCTGTGCGGGGTGGTGTGTATTTAAGGAAGGATGTAAATAGGAAAGAGGGTGTTAGGATAGAGGTGAAGCACCCAGTGCTACCATGTAATGCGATGTGTGTGGTGCACTGGTGTGCTCCCGGGAGCGACGTGCCAGCTCCTCGCATCCCCATGAGCAAGCGTGACGGCAACTGGCTTGAAAACAAGATCCATCCCAAGCAGGCGAATCAAGTTCCCGAGAACACGCCGCTACGAATCCATTATTGGCCCCATTCATTCTACTGAGCGTGGATTAACCCAAGTCCAGTTTCAAATACACCTAGTTTACCCCAGAGCTTGGATCATAGAATTGACCCAGTCTAAACCCCCCATTAAGGCGGAGACACACCAGACTCAAACAGAGCCTTTACATCAATAGAAACTACAGCTACGGCGGTATGGGATTTGTGGCGTCTATACCGGTGACGCTTGTCACCACGGGCGCTTCGTGTTGTGGAGCTGCTACATGCCTGGCGCTATGCTCATCCATCGGTGGAACGTTTCAGTCGTCGACAATGACGCGTGTGGCTTATGCCATGCTCCTTCTAATTAATTCGCTTATCTCGTGGATAGCGCTTTCACCGTTTGTCATCCACCGATTGGAGAAAATCACCTTTGGTTACGTCAACAACAGGTGTGGGCCGGACGGCAAGGAGTGCATCAGCTTTTCGTCGGTGTACCGAATCAATTTGGCCCTTGGTGTGTTGCACTTGGTTTTGGCCGGGTTGCTAGTGAATGTTAAGTCGACGCTGAACCCCCGGAACGCGATCCAAAATGGCGGGTGGAAGTTAAAGCTCTTGGCGTGGCTTGCTTTGATGGCGGTGAATTTTCTCGTGATCCCCGACGATTTTTTTGTGTTCTATGGGAACCATATTGCCATAATCTTTTCCACGATCTTTTTGGGGATCGGCTTGATCCTCTTGGTGGACTTTGCTCATGCGTGGGCAGAAAAGTGCCTTGAGAAAATTGAGCTCGAGGAGTTGACCGGAGGAGACGAGTACAACGCCGGCTTCTGGAAAAAGCTTTTGATTGGCGGCACTTTGGCCATGTACGTGGGAAGCATTGTGTTGACTGTGTTGATGTACTGCTTCTTTGCTGGTTCAGGCTGCGCGATGAACCAGGCAGCCATCACCATCAACATGGTCTTTTCGGTGGCAATATCGGTGATATCAGTCAACCAGAGCATCCAGGAATCCAATCCCAATGCAGGCTTGGCCCAGGCATCCATGGTAGTGTTTTACTGCACGTACCTTGTTCTCAGCGCCGTCGTTTCCGAGCCCGACGACAAGATGTGTAACCCGCTCGTGCGTTCCAAGGGCACTCGGACACTCTCTGTGATTCTAGGGGCGTTCTTCACGTTTCTTGCTTTGGCATACACCACCACCAGGGCTGCTCATCTGTCTTTTTACGATATGTCCCTGGCCCCTGACCCAGTGACTACCCAGCCAAGCGAAAGATCTCAGATGAGATACGAAGCCGTCAAGCAGGCGGTCAGTGAGGGCTCATTGCCCGAAAGCGCCCTTAGCCAGGTGAATCTCTACGAAGATGAAGAGCACGAATCCGGCACACCCGTGAAGTACAACTACCCCTTGTTTCACGTGATCTTCTTTTTGGCCACGCAATACATCTCGACGCTTCTTACCATCAACGTCACCCAGGATAATGTGGGTGACTTTATTCCCGTTGGCAGGACGTACTTCTCAAGCTGGGTGAAGATCGTCAGTTCATGGGTATGCTTCCTACTCTACGGCTGGAGCTTGATTGCTCCCATGATTTGGCCAGATCGCTTTACCACGATTACGATTTAGATGAAGGGGCCAAATTCCACCGGTTTCAGAACTAATTCCAGCGATTTCAGAGCAAATCACCATTATGCAGTACGGTGTGTGCATAACCACTAGGACACTGATTAGAACAGACTGCGGATCACGTGCCACGGGCTTGCGGAAGACGGGTCCATCGAGATGGCTTTCTGGCACACATTCTGAGCGTTATCGTCTCACGGCACGGAAGACGTTTTCAAGGCCATCTTGAAGTACCATCACTGGTCATGGTGGCAATTCCGGAAGAGTGGTCGGAAAGTGCCGACCTGCATATACACGGCGTCACTCGTGATTGGCGGGCCCAAGTTCGCACTTGAAAAAAGTGCTTCTTCAAGACTCCATCCACCACCATGTCCGCTATTATCAATAAGGCCACGGGCCTCGTCAACTCCGCCGTTGCTAAGTCCACTCAGCTCACCCATGCCGCCATTTACTGGGGCAAGGTTGGCGCCGAGCTTGGAAAAACCGTCTACAAGAGTGAGGGCTTGGCGCCTCCATCGCAGGCTCAATTCAAACAAGTGTACGAGCAGTGCTTGAAGCTTGTCAAGACGCCTAGTGAGCAAAAGGCATTGTTACAGAAGGTCGCGTCATTCCAGCCCTCCAAGGAGGCTGCAGCCAAGGCCGCAGTGTACGGGATCCATGGCTTGGCGTTTTTTTCCATTGGAGAAATCATTGGAAGGAGATCGTTTTTCGGCTACCCTTCTGCTAGCCACGAGCACCATTAAGCAGCATGATCCACCACTAGATGTGGGCCGCCGGGCGTTCATGGCATTCGGTGTATATTATAGACCAGTTCAATACAGGTGTAGAATGATGCACGGTGTAGAACGAAAGCAGTTAGCGTAGTAGTGGAAGCAAAGGTGGAAGCAAAAGTGGAAGCAAAAGTGGAAGCAGTAGTGAAAGCGGGTTATGACCAAACCAGGGTAAGGCGTTTATATGGCGCAGAAGCTGAGTTGCGGGAAAAGAATTAGAAGCTTCGAGATTAGGCCTGGCTGTACAGGATGAGATGGGGTTGAGAGATATCCCAGGAAGATCTGTATCAAATATCATAGCAAATTAGAGACCTAATATTAGACATGCATGTGAAGTGGGGTAGTTATCTACGTTTTCCCTTGACTAGCCAACAGATAGTAAAAGGGGAACCCCACTAACATGCGACAACAGCCTAACACCTCCCTAGGTGTTGCCGCCAAGAAACTAGCCTTAGAAAGGTAAAGACTCTCATTCAGCACTCTCTATTTCTTCTCTGTGTACGTACAAAACTATGTGACTCTACGATTTGTTCTGCAAGCATCAAAATTCCAACCGACGCTCTTCTTGCCAAGAACTGTTTTATTGGCCTGACGTAATCCCCCCAAATATTTTTGTAATGTTTATACAATTTTTACCATAAATATTAGCCATATACATGACCCTGGTATCGGCCCCGTTTCTTCTCTGGCTTGGTCATGTACTTCTTTTTAGAGAATTGATGCCATAGGTGTCAGACGCAGACTTGCAATAGACTTTGCTTTCGCCACAAGCACATTTCTGTTCCCAATTTTTGTCAAGACCAACCGGGATTTGGAAGTATTTGAATAACCCTTCTCCGCTCATTGATCGTGGAAATGGCTTCTACATCTATACGCTGCCATCCAATATCCAGGACCTAATCCAACTCAAACAAATTCCGGTATATTCACGTGCTTCCAGTCCCATAATATTACTCTGTCTATATTCAATCCTTTCCCTTATTTGGAATAAAGAAAACGCCAAAGCGTTCAGAGCTTGTGTCGTTTTATGGATTCAATATCATCAACTGGCATTTTCTGCTTGGGGCACGGAAAGTAGCAGGACGTAGCCAAAGCGCGAAATATCATGAATCCCATAATGGATGGACTATGAAGACGATTTAAAAATACAAGCCAATTGGCGATACCCAAACAATGTGTAGGGGTTGTCTGGTCAATCAAATGATCTGCAACCATCAAGTATCAAGACAAGAGAAGAGAAGAGAGGAGGGGAAAAGAGGGACAGAGAGAAAAGTATAGAAGGGATGCACTGGTGTACCTGGACAACACAGAGCGCGACAGAATCCACTGCGGAAGCGAGCAGCTAGAACAAAGACGAGAAGAAACCGAATCCGCGTCAATTTTGGGAGCGCTTCGCTCTGCTACCTCTTGTAAGTTAGCCAGTGATTCTAGTGGTGAGCCCAGTGAGTTTTGTATGGGGAGAGGTGCTCTGCATTATGCGCCATCTGCCTTTACCAAGACCGCACTGTAAACACGCAATACTATGCAAACGCAGCTAAATGGTTCGAGCCACCTGGGCCAAATTGAACGCACCAACAATCCAAAAGATTCCGTGAAATGATACTCGTTCGTTTTAGACCAAGGACTGGCATGATCCACAATAGCTATAAATTTACTCTGAGTCTTAAAATTAGAGGGTTGCCGCACCTTTTGGGGAATTACAGTACCAACCAAGGGCCAACGTACAGCCAACGTACAGCCAACGCCAACCAAGGGCCCTGGTGATCCATTCTTCCTATATAAAACACCCGAGGTATTGCTAAATGTGCTAGTTTGCTTAAAATTTTGTCGCTTAGCCGTTCTGTCATTGGTACCAATTTGCCGGTTGGATTCTTCGATAACGTCTTGCGCCCGGTAAAGATATGTCTTTAATGACCGAAGAGGGTCTCTCAGAGTAGAGGAACATGAAAAGAGTGTGCCTCGGCGAAAACCCGCCTTCAGCCGTACACCGCACCGATTTTGCACCCATGGGTGCGCACTACCCGAGATGGGTATCGGCCGCACTTGTTTAAGCACTTGATAGAGTGTTTTTCAGGATTCAATTACACCAACCTAGATTTCAAAGGATTCATGCTCCTTTGACTTGTTTCAACCCAAAAGGCATGATGTTTCACCCTTCTTCTTCACAAACCCAGATTCGATAATCCTCAACCTGGACGATGGCCTCATACGTCCTACATTTGGGGGTGTTGCAATCCAAGGGTCAAACCGGGCGAAAATGACCCGTCGCCGTTGTCGCCTTGTTTCAAACAAGTTATGCAACGGTTTTTTCAATTTGCCTGTTTGGTGGAATGGCTCGGCCCCTGGGCTTGTAACAGTCTGTCTCGTTGGCTCGAACCATTGTGGCTGGTTTGAATAGTTTTGAACATCACTGCCCTGGCGTACAGGTGTAATAAATCAGTACACTTGTTGGAGATTTGTAAACACAGGGCCAAATATCCAGTGCCACCTTTCAACTTTGGCACCCGTGGCCAATGTCCCAGCATGGTGCTTGCTTATTGCTTGATCCGCACATTACTTGGCTCTTGTGCCATGAAGCTAGGACAAATGTCTGCGCCAAAGCTCGAGGATGTCTGTGTTTATGAAAAAGGCGACTAGCTCATGCCTGACAGAATGTCTGTGGAGACCCTGAACATGTTGAAGTTCATTGTTGCTGCAGCGATTCGAGCCAAGGCACGTGCTTCGGCTAGTCTTTATTAGGGGTACTGTCATCGCAAGCCGATAGCGTCATGCAGGTGAGTTGATCAGGAAATTTAGATCCTTCACAGCACGCGTCTTCTCTCCATGTTATTGCTAATCGACTTTCATGTCCTTGGAGATTCCCCCAATCCTTCTTTTCCTTTTTGAAGTACTCCCCCGTGTTATATTTGATGCTTCCCTTTGGCCCTGCTCTTTCCTTGGTCTTCTCTTTCCATCTGCCTCTTTAGCCTGCTACCGCTATTTGACAGCTTGGTCTCTCTCACTCTCCCTTCCTTGCTTCCTCCCTGTTGTCCCTAATCTCTAGCTCCTTTCCTCGCCCGCTGTCTGGCTGGTCACCTAGACTCTACAGTCCATCACCTGCATCCCACTCCTTGGAGATCCGGCATAGTAGATGTGCTGCAACAGTACTATCCAATTCAGGAAGATGCCATGATATTGTAGCATCTGATGTACGGGACAAACCGTCTCAGCTAGTTATCAGTTAGAGTCGACTCAGTCAAACCTTTTATTGTACATGGCGCTCAAGTTCTTATTTTATAATTTTTTTTTATTCTTGATCAATACACCTAGACATCTACAACGTTCCTGGATGACAGGTCAGGGCCCTTGTATAGACTGTGCAGCCAAGCAAGACCTGTGAACGGCCTCGAGCTGGTGACCGCATCTTGCTGAGCCGTCATATGTGCCCGTGGTCGTACGCTGATATACTTACACAGGTTTCCAAATTTGGGGGTTTTGACTCCGAGGACTCCCGTAACGCACACCAATCACTGCAACAGTGCGGCCTCCCCGGCACCTTTTGCCAATTATCTGGCACCAGTTGATAACCCGGGGCTTGCCATGTAATTGATCAGAGGTACCCCTGTTTTGTAGTCTCCCGAGAGTAAACAAAAGTATCAGCTTTCACCGAGTCAATACTTTAAACCGGAGTCGGCACGGACCATATGAGCAAAGATATTGGTGTTGTTTCTTAGCCCAGTTTTCATACCAAAACATCGCTTCCCTCTAAGTCCCATATTTCACCGCTCGAAAACCAGCGTGCAAGCAATCTTTGGTAAATTAGTTGTTTCTTTTCCTTTAAACGGAAAGTGCTAGTAAAATCCGACTTTGCTGTCTCGACTCTTTCCGCTCGCTGTTTGAGCATTCAATGATCCAGAGGCTTTGTGGATTGTTTGGTCTTGGAGGAGGACTTGGAGGATGACTTGGCGGGGGATTTAGATGACTTTGATGACTTTGATGACTTGGTAGACTTGGAGGACTTGGAAGACTTGGAGGACTTGGAAGACTTGGAGGACTTGGAGGACTTGGAGGACTCGGACGGGGCCGTCTCAGTAGGCTTTGCCTCTGAAGCATCGGCCGTAGAATCGGACACTGTCGCCTCCTGGGTGAGCTTGGGCTTCTTTTTTGGCCGGAGCGCGGTGCTGATATGTTTCCTTTTAATTTCTCTTGTCCGGATCCGTTTCCTCTGCGTGCCTGTGAGGTGACTGGTATTCTCCATCCACAGACTGAAGCCCGTGGAGCCTGACTGCTTCATCACGTTGATAATGGGCTTCACACCCATGCGATCCTCCTTGGTAAAAAAGGTCACGGCCTTCCCGATCTTGCCACCTCTTCCCGTTCTTCCGATTCTATGCACGTATGCCTGAGCTGTCTGCGGTACGTCGTAGTTGATCACTAGGTTGACCCCCTTGAAATCCACTCCTCGCGCAAGCACATCAGTGGTAATGAGCACCCAGATGTCTCCATTCTTAAACCGCTTGATCACGTCGTCTCTCTGCTTGGGGGTTTTTTCCGCGTGGATCACGTCCACATTCAACCTGTCGTAAAGCAACTCATGAAAAAGCGCCTTGGCCCTTATAATCGACTGCAAAAAGATGATCACTGGGGGCTTGAACTCGCCCTGCTGGATCATTTGCCGTATGGCCACGAGCTTTCCTTCCTCCGAGCCGGTGAATACCAATTTTTGGTCAATGCTTGAGGAAGCCGAATCCTTTAGCCCCACCACGATCCGCACGTTGTCTTTCATGATGGAGTGCGCAAGCTCCTCCACGCTGGACGGAATTGTGGCGGAATAGATGGACTTTCTCAAGCGAGGGTGCTTAAGCTCGGCCAAAATGGAGTCTGTTTGCTCAACGAATCCGCGATCAAAGAGCCTGTCCGCCTCATCAATCACGAGCTCCTCCACTTGGGACAAGTCCACGTGGCCGCTCTTGACCAACTCAAGAAGCCTCAATGGCGTGGTCACCAAAATAGCATATTTGGATGCGCTGACAAGATTCTGCTGGAGCCTAGATGCTAGTGGCCGCGATAATATGGCACTGGGAATGGCCTTGAGCCCTTTAGTGAGTGCTTCGAGCTGCTGATGGATCTGCAGCGCCAACTCATTGGTGGGCGCTATAATGAGGCCACGAATGGCGGTATTCTTACCGGGCTTGGCCCTTGTCTCCGCAGAATTTAGCAACGTCTGTATCATAGGGATGAGAAATGCTAGCGTTTTACCCGACCCGGTGGGTGCACATGCAATCAAGTCTCGCTGGCTGAGAGAAACGGGAATCGCCTCACACTGGATAGGCGTGGGCTCGACAAACTCCGCCGCGAGCAAGTTCTGCCGGAGTTTCTTGCTTAAGTTGAACCGAGAAACCAAGTCCTGGAACGATGCGATGGGCAAAGGAACATCCTCCCCCGTGACTTTGGTCTTGCACCTTTGGCGGAACTTCTCTGCATCCTCTGCACTTATTATGGTGAGAGTTTCGGAGCTCTGGTCATTGCCGCTATCATTATCCTCGTCGCTGTGAAGCTGCGGGTCATCCTTGGCCTCATGGTCGAGTGCTCTGTTTTTGCCGGTCTTGAAGAAATCTGTCTCTCGATCAACCTCCTCCTGGATGCTCTTGTTCTTGGGCTTTTCGGCTTTTGAAGATGCAAAGTCCGAAGATGCCTTTTTAGTGTTTTTGAGGGCTGCCCCTCTCGACAAAATCCGGAAAATGTCCATGCTGAAACCCGCTGGCGGATGCTGTGGCAGACGCCGAGATGAGATGATCGCGAAACCTAGGTCCTGCACATAATGGCCTTCTTCCATCCACACCGGGCAATCGACGACTTCTGCACCCGGCGGCAAAAGGACTGCCTGAAGCCGCCTTGGCCCATGGGCTGGATGCGAACAAGAGGCAAAAGAGGCACAGGCCAAAGACCCCATGGGGCACCTGCGGTGTACGGATGGGCGGCCGCCCCGCCCTCTCCCCAGCCGTCGCGAAAAAGACTGAAAAAGTGAAAAATCTCACCAATCAACCCAAGCGCCAATCCCACCACGGCAGTCTCGAAGTCCTGACAAACCCATCTATAGCGCCACGCCCTTGTATAGTGCCAAACACCCTCATTTGGCCCCAAATAGCCCCTAATAGCGCCTCGCCACAACCCTTTCGCATGTCTAGAGTATTCAGCAGAAGCATCTTTGTCCGGGCGAAAGCAGGCATCCGCAAAGACCCAGCACAGGTGCTCACAACATTAAGCGGCAGAAAATATGAGCAGAATGAGGCCAATTTGAAGCAGATCAAGCACTTTTTATCGGAAAAATATGCCATCCCCGATGATATGGCTCTACAGGTTCTCACACACAAATCGTTCGCAAACGGCATCAAGCCGTACAACGAGAAGTTGAGTGTCATGGGGTCCAAGTTGCTCAACTTGTTTTCGGCCAAGCATGTGGTAGGAGACAACTGTACGAGCGAGCTGGCCATCAACGGCAAAAACATGGATGTGTTGGGGTCGCCTATGGCCAAGGAATTGGGCGGCCGCATGGCATTGGGGGTATTTGCCAAAAATCACAAGCTAAACGAGGTCATGTTCTGGAAGTCATACAACCATCTGTTGAGTTTTGCAGAGAGCGGCGAGTTGAAGGTCAGTGCGCAGATGATGTATGCTTTGGTTGGCGCCGTGACCTTCATTCACGGGAAGAAGCGCGCGGAGGACTTTGTGATGGAGAAGTTGTTGGCAGTTGAGAATGGGATCGAGGCTCTTGCAGCCCAGCATATCGAACTGGTGTGACGAGATGAAGCGCATAGAGGACAGGAAATATGATGATGGAGCGAGCGAGACTGAGCTACAGCCGGCGGAAGAAGTCACGCACCCGAACGTGCTGCTGCTCCGCAACGGCCACAAGAGCCCCGAGTGATTATCTCGAATCGGATGGCTGAAACCTATGATGCTCCAGGAGACAGTTTGTGGCTTCGACTGCATCAACGGCTCCCCAGCCACTGCACGATCCTGCAGACACTACCCCACGTGACCCTAGACATGTATATAGAAGCGATCATCATGGCTTCCCGCCACATCGAGTGGATGTGGTCACATGAATGCATGCGCCACGCCATGCGTATCATATTGGAAGAGAGTATGATGTTCCGCCTTGGGCGTTTAAACGGCAATATGATGCAGTTGGGTGCACATAAGACAGTTTGTATTCAGGTATTCTCAGGTATTACTAGGTATGCTCAGATATTCTCAGGTATTCTCAGGTATTCCAGGAACTACTCAGGTACCCAGGAACTACTCAGGGATAATACAGGAATCCACTTGGCACACAGTGTAATGAGTAGTGTATAACAAGAAGTCCCTAAGTCTATCATACAAAAAACGGTGCATCCCAGGCCACATGCCCAGTGCGCGCTTCCCCACATGTCATGTGGACCGCGGCTGGTGTCAACATCTACCACACAAGAAAGCATGTCTTCAGACAACGAGTTTGCCCATGCCATCGCAGGCGCAGGTGGCGGCGCCCTTTCTATGATCGTTACTTACCCCTTGGTCACCTTGTCAACCTTGGCACAAACTACACAGAAGAAGAAGGAGAAGTCGGAGAGGTCGGAGAAGTTGGAGAGGTCGGAGAAGTTGGAGAGGTCGGAGAAGTTGGAGAGGTCGGAGAAGTTGGAGTCGGAGAAGTTGGAGAAGTCGGACCCATCCACACTCGGCGCATTGAAAACAATCTTGCGCCAAAAAGGGGTGCTGGGCCTCTACTCTGGGCTCGAGAGCGCCTTGTATGGAGTCACATTGCTGAACTTCATCTACTACTACTTCTACGAGTTGACCACCAATGTGTTTGTGCGGGCCAACATTGCCGCCAGGCGCAAGCGAGGATTGTCCACGTTCCAGTCCATAGTCACCGGAGCCATTGCTGGGGCCATCACGGTGGTGGGCACCAACCCACTCTGGGTGGCCAACACGCGGATGATGACGCGCACCAAGGACTCTGGCGAACGCAGCCACTCCGCAGTCAAGTGTATACTCGACATCATGGAGACCGATGGCGTCGGCGCGCTTTTCGCGGGGGTGTTTCCGGCGCTAGTGCTTGTGGTCAACCCCATCATCCAGTACACCATTTTCGAGCAGGCCAAGAATGTGATTGTGGCCAGCGGCGGCTTGCAGAGCTTCAACGCTGCCAAAGCGTTTTTGATTGGTGCCTTTGGCAAGTTGGTGGCCACCACGCTCACCTACCCGTACATCACGCTCAAGTCTCGCATGCACGTGAAGAAAAGGGAGCTTGGCACCATCAACCTCTCGATGTACCAAGAGATCCGCAAGATCATCGGCGAGGAGGGCTTGGAGGGCTTGTACCGGGGGTTGGCTATCAAATTGTTCCAGTCCATCACGACGGCTGCGTTCTTGTTTTACTTCAAGGAGGAGTTGTTGAGTGGAAGCATCACTTTGGTGAGCATCCTCCGGGGCCGGAAGCTTAGAAAGCGGCTTGTTTAGGCTTTCGGGCGTGCGCTAGAAACCGTCTCCTATCCATTTATTGCTGGGGTTCCTTGTCGAGCTTGCTTGGCCAGAAGAAGTGCTCAAAGATGGGTGAATGATGATCGCTAACGGAAGACAAAATAAGATAGACAGAAGAAGGCTGGCATAACGTGGGGGACAAGGACAAGGACAAGGTTGGGGACAAGAACTAGGTTCGGGACAAGAACTAGGTTCGGGACAAGGACTAGGTTGGGGACAAGGACTAGGTTGGGGACAAGGACTAGGAAAAGGACTAGGTTGAGGATGACAGGGTTGGGTGAAGGACAAGATTGGGCCCAGGAACAAGGTTGAGGACAAGGTCGAGGACAAGGACAGCAGCAGAAGCAGAGCCCCAGACTCACCCTCGGAAACGATCCTTATGCCCCCATACTTATTCAGGCCACTTTTCTGACTATGCAGCTAGCTCGCGGAGCCTCTAGGGTGTTGCACAGCACAATTAAGCTCTCCTTTGATAAACTTGCAACTCTAAACATCCGGCATCAACTTGCCGCGCGCTCGATTCCCTAGCTACGAGACGTGCTGTCATCTCGGCAGCGCGTACTGGATGCAAGAGGGGCCCATTCAAACCATCTCCACACTGCCCTTCCTTCATGCTACATCCCCAAGGCCGAAGCCCCCAGTTCCAGAAGCTGTCAATACGACACACTCTTAATATGGAGCCGGCTGTTTCTGAAAAAGATGCCAGTGCTGTATCCGGAAACAACGGGCCAAGTAGAGTCCCTTGTGGTCCTCACCACGGCACCGTCAACCAGAACAATCAGGATACTCTGCAGATCAACCAAGGCATCCAGGACACACAGGGCGGTCATAATACTCATAGTGGCCAGGCCAGAAATAGTATTCAGGGCAATCAATACAGCCAGGATAATCAGGATAATCAAGATTGCCGGGATAACCGCGAGAACCGGAATAACCAGGATGACCAGGATAACCGGGAGAACCGAAATAACCAGGATGACGAGAATAACCAGGATAACCAGGATAACCAGGATAACCAGGATAACCAGGATAACCAGGATAACCAGGATAACCAGGATAACCAGGATAACCAGGATAACCAGGATAACCAGGATAACCAGGATAACCCCGACAACCCCGATAACCAAGGTAATCTGGAGTACCACGAAAAGCAAGGTCCTCAAGATAATCAGCCTAACAACCAAGAAACCCAAAATGGCAATGCTCAGAGCATTCCAGACCTCCAGAATCTCGACGCCATATCAGACACTTCCACCAAGCGAGCAGTGGCCCGCCGAGCGTGTCTTTCTTGCCGAGAAAAGAAAATCAAGTGTGATGGAGAGTCCCTCACGCAAAGGCTGCCATCAAGCTCGGACCAGGTTCTCACGTGCTCCAACTGCAGGTTCTTCGGCATCGAGTGTGTGTTTGTGCAAAGTATGAGAGGTGGGCGGCGCCGCAAACGTCTTCTAGATGTGCCGGCCATGGAAAGCGAGCCCAAATATCTTAAGCATCCTGGAAGAGACTTTTTCATGGGGGATTCTTCGGCCAAGGAGACTTATACAGGGTCATTTCTCACAAAGGACGTCGAGGCAGGGCCACATCAAGGAAGAGACTCCTTCAGTTACTTTCCCAAAGAGGCTGAAGCGGGAACCGGCCTGAATCTTACGAAAGATTCGCGGAGGGATACAGGTGCATCCCTATCCACGGTCACGACTCCTGTCAGCGCAGCCTTCTCAAGGTCTTCGTTCGGCGAACTCACCAATCTCAAGCTCCCGTCTCCAACACTCCTGTATGCGTCATCACACTTTGACTTTCCGGCAGGAGACTTAACCTCACTGGCTGACCTGGACTCTTCAGACCCGTTTCGCATGCACAGGGGTCGCAAGTGGAAAGCCCACGGCTCTGGTGACAAGCATGGGGGCCGCAGACATAAGCACCACCACTTCTGGGGGCCGGGCCCGCATCATCGATGGAAGAATCATGGCGACTTTGCGTCGCCGTTTGGTCCGCATTTTGGGCCTCCGCCGTCATTCCGGCCTCCTCCGTGGGGCCCTGGTTTTGGCCCCCCTTCTTTTGGGGCTCATCCACATTACGCTCCTTACCATCCAGTCCCTCCACTCCCATATTACTCGTATCCGCGGTATGGGCCGCATGAATATGGGGCGAAGTCCTATCGACGAGACAGAGATCCTGGTCCCGGAAGCGTGCCTTCGCCAGAGCCGTTTGGACCCCCTCCTGCTGGCACATCCGAAACCCCAGGTGCTCTGCGTGACTTGAACACCGAAAACCTGAACCGCTCTCATCTACTGCCCAATGCTTCAAATGACCATAACTACCTGGAGGACGAGCACTGGCGAAAATCCAAGCATGATTTCGGGCCGCCGAGACCTTACGAGTATTCTTATGGCTCTTCCGGACCTCTTCGATATGAGGGGACATATGAAGGGACATATGAGGGTCATGGATACGGCCCAGCAGTTCCTTTTGATCACTATGGGCCTCTTTCACCTCGCCGCCATCCACATGGTCCACCTCGGCATGGCCCATCTCCGCACGGCCCACCACCTCACGGTCCTCCTCCACATGGTTCTCCTCCACATGACCTACTTCCACATGACCTACCTCCACATGGCCTACCTCCACATGGCCTACATCCACATGGCCCACCTCCGCATAACCTACGACATCATCACATTTACGATCAATATTCTCCCCATCACCCACACTTTGGGCGCTACGGCCCTGGAGCAAAAGGTGAGCATTATGACCTTGACGATACAAAACGATCCCCCGGGTATGGACCTGCATCAGACATTTATAGAGGCCTTGATTTCGACGAGCAGGTGCCACCCCATTATTGCGATAATAGACACGAGCCAGGCAATTTCGGCGATCCCCGTCCCACTGCCCACTCAGCCCTTAAGAAGATCGACGAATGGCGAACACAAGCGCAGAACAAGTCGGAAACAGAAACTCCGGGCTCAACCGGTACTAGAGATTCTGGTCCTAGAGAGGCAGATGCAAGGAACATTGAGGCCAGCTCGAAGTCAACAGACCTGCCATCGGAGGATAAGCGGGATAGATCAGAGGGGAGCCTTCTGCAGTCCTTCGGTATGCTGAGGCTTTCGGTGAATGAGAACAAAGGTTACAGCGACACCTTATCCGTGACATCAGACGAAAGAATTGAGAGAAGTGACCGGTGCAGCGGCGAAAACCTTCATTTAAACGCCTACGAGCTTGAGGAGAACGAGTTGCCTCCACAGAGAGAGATGCAGGACATACTCAACTATTACTACGAGTTCATTCAGCCCCAGGATATGATTCTTCCGCCCAAGGACCTCTTCCTCAAGTGGGTTCCGCTCAGCTCAGACAGTTCCGTGTACCACGCTTTGATAGCCACGATTTGCCAGCAAAAGCCATGGGGGTTCAGTCGAAGCCCACGACACTGGATGAGCAAAATGGAAGCCTTCTGGGATAACCTCTCGGATTATGGCATGGTCGTTTGCATGTTCTTGGTGTGCCATATTCGGGACATTGTCTGGGCACCGCAAGCCCTCATGGCCAACATGGCCAAGTGCTGGAGTATCATACAAGAAAATTACCCACTTGAGGCATTGAACAAGGAAACGAATTTGAATGCGAGGAAGCTGTTTGAACGGGAATCGTTGCTCCGTATCATTTGGTCTTTGAGTGTGGGAAGTCTCATTTACCGTACCATAGGAGGATATCCGTTCGCACCGCCGCAGATTCTGGGCTCTGGACCAATCACCGTGGAATTTCTAAAGGGCAAAGTCCCTTTCCCTTTACCAACTGCAAGCATTAAGCCGAAGCAAGTACCTCAGCGCACTCGGCTTTCCACCTCTGACTACGACAAACACCATGTCGACGATATAGGTAGTGTGATCCTAGCCGTGGAGCACTCTCTGCAGGTTCTCGACCGAATTGGGAAAGTGGAGCTGTTTCTAGAGTGTGAGGAGCTCAGCACGCTTTTCTCATCGCAAGCTTATAAGATTGAAAAGGAGCATGTTATAATCGACCCCTGCGTGACGAAGGCGCTCTTCATTAAGCTCCGAACGGACCTTCTACAGTATGAGCATCTTTTGAAGGCAGGAATCTTCGGCAGATTCTCCGACCTTGTGACGGAGAAAGCGGTACCTGAATATAAAGCGTTTGACTTGAGACAGATACAAAACGAATCCAGAGCGCAGTTTGTTAGGGGCTTGTTGCAGGCATGCCGCATGGCGGTGGAACTTATGCACCTATACCAGGGCTACACAGCGGGCTGCAGCATACCGAAACGTGTTTTGTTCTCCAGCTCAGAAAAAGCGTTGCCTGAAAAGAACTCCTGGGCAGGTGTTCCTCCCGTGGGAAGCCTCTGCGCTCACTCACTTGCTCGGGCCATCCCTACATTACTTCTTTTTTGGGAGACTCTTGGTGAACAGAGGAAAGAGGCTTTCGGAGCCGCTGGTATCGACCAGCTCCAGCAATGGTTGGAGATTGTTCAGGAATACCTCCAGCTAGAGGCAGAATACCAAGACTCCGAAAGCGTCCGCGGCTTCAGCGCAGGAATGGAGAAGATCCGGCGCCACCTTGAGCTGTTCCGAATATTGGCGCGGGGAACCAGCTCCTAGATCCCGGCCTTTGGTATTAGGACATGCCTCGACTCCAGACCAACCAACAAGCGGAGGTGATGTGAGGGTGAAAGAATCAATGGCGATCCAGCCTAGCACCCGGTCACGTGCATACAACCCACGTGCCGGCAACCCACGTGCCGGTTACCCCTGGCCGATTACCCCTGGCCGAGTTTACGAAGCGCACTCTGCTCGACTTTATGACAACCACATCAGCATGATCCATCTCAAGTCGCTGCTGTGTTCAAATTTCCGATACAGCGATTTATTCAAACCGGACGTGACGCCTATCCCTGTGCATTCGCATAACGATTATTGGCGCCGGCGCCCGCTTCTGGACGCCCTTCTGTTGGGGTGCACCAGTGTGGAGGCGGACGTTTGGGCATTTCCCAAGGAGTGGACGGTTTCCGACACTTATACCCAGAGCACGATGGAATTCAGTTCACAGGAGCTCTATGTGGGCCACAATCAGATGCAATTGACGCCGGACGACACGTTGGAGGATATGTACTTAAGTCGGCTTCATCTGTATTTAGAGTGTATCAAGGAGCAGTTTCCCCGGAGCAGAGAGGACAAAGACATGGAGACGGGCAGCAATTATATACATGGGCTTTTCTACAATGATCCCGCGCAAACACTTGATTTGTGGGTGGATATCAAAACAGACGCCACCGATACGTATCGGGTATTACAGGAGCAGCTTCGTCCGTTGATCGATAGCGGATACTTGACGTCTTACAGTGAAGAGAAAGGAGTGGTGCACGGGCCCATCACCGTGACCCTTACCGGAAACGTGCCATGGGAGCTAATCGAGGCCGACGATGATTTTACGCGCTACGTTTTTCTCGATTGCCCCCTTTACGACTTTGGGGATGTTTCGGAGGCAACCATGGCGCGGTTCAGAAAATTGTGCAAGTATGCGAGCACTTCTCACGAGCGAGAAGAGCGGGCGGGGCGCTTTCTCGGGAGCAGTGCCTCCAGAGTCAATGTGAAGATCGCGCATGAAAATGGAATCAAAGCCCGGATTTGGGGCGGTCCGGAGTGGCCCCGCCGCGTGAAGACAGACTACTGGGACAAGTTGCTACAGGACGGGTACGATCTCATCAATACAGATGATATATCTTATGCTGCCAGCCAGTACTGAGAGTACGGAACCTTGGTTGTCAAAGAGAGGGTCCTGGGAACACTTGTGGAAGACTGACGGCCCAGGCTGGAAACAGAGAGGTGACCGGCAGTGTTGCACAGTGAGATACATACGTACACCACAGCACAGGCACGCTGATGCATGGCTATGCGACACGCATAGCAAGAGTGCAGATTAGCTCCCTCCTTCCTCAGGTTGGTATGGACTGGAACATTCACCAATGTGACAGGCCAAGGAGAGGCGGAGACTAGACTCCGCCCAGTCATGTATAAATAGAGCAGCGGGAGCGCGAATTGACATATCTCCCGATTGATTCTGAGTGGTCAATCACTGAACTCCTAGTTAAGTATTGCCCGGAATATATTATCATGACTATATTGCGTCGTGAATATGAGGACGCTCGAGACTGCGAAGAGGAAGCCTATGACCCTCATATAGAGGCTCTATTAAAGCCAAGTGAAACAAAAGAACCAGATTATGCACGAGGCAGCACGCGTAACAGGCTGAAGCGCGGCTTATACACACTCCTCAACCCTTCATACATTTTGAACCTTCATACATTCTCCTTCAACCCTTCATACACATAGAAGATGGCGGCGTTTGCAGGAACGCAGCGCAAAAGAGTGATGCCCAAGCCATTGTACAAGTTGCGGGCGCCGCCCGGCGAGGCCAATATGGACGCTAGCACCGTGCGGATGGAGAGGTTCCCGTAGGTGCGGCCCGAGGTGTGCGAGGTCTGGATGTTGGACTTGATGGTGTCGACCGGGTATATGGACAAGTTGAAGAGAAACCCCGCGGCGGCGCCGCTGGCGAGATTGTTTGTGTTCTTGCAGTCCGGCCTTATGGAGCCGAGCAAGCCATTGGTCTGTTCGTAGGTGGCAAACCAGATGGCCGTGCCCACCAGCTCGCGGAGCACAGTCAGAGAGAGGCCCAGCCAGAGCCCGGAAAGGCCGTTTCGAAGCACAATCTGGCGCATCACCGAGGCGTAGCTATGGCCAGCGACCGCGCCCGGTGGGCCGGCGCCGACATTGGCTATTTGCAAATTGCACTTGACCAACTCCACCGGGGTCAATACAAACGACGCGGCGATGCCCGAAACCGCCCCCGACGTACACACGGCGAGCAACGAGCTGGCCGAGAGGCCCGCCATCGAAAACACGTTTTTGGCTTGTTCGTAAGCACCGAAGATCACCGCGGTCTCGAGGCACGCGCCCAAGAGCGGCGCCTTGAGGCCCTTGTAGAAGCCGTTGAGAAGGCCTTCGTGCGTGTAGATGTGGCGCACAAGGGCCACGGTGGACGGCGGGCCCGTGGACGAGCGGGCCGGTGCCTGGAGCCGCACCTTGACCGTGTCGAACGGGAACTCGATGATTTTGCCGAGGCACCCGGCCACGGCTCCGCAGCTGATTTCCTTCGTGGCTTCCATGGGTGGGAGAGATGATGCGCATCGCACACCGTGCAGTGTACCAAAGCTCCCACGGACTGCACTGGGTCACTCACTGTCACTGTACCGTCACTCACTGTCACTGTACCGTCACTCACTGTCACTGTACCGTCACTCACTGTCACTGTACCGTCACTCACTGTCACTGTACCGCTGACCACTCCTTATCCAAACTCCTGCGGCAACTTGATACTGGCTCAATCCAGTCATGATGCTTTTCATACTTGGTCATGGGGGCATATTCTGGAAGTAGGTAGTTTTGCAATGCGAGTCGAGGGTGCAATCTCGGTCAGGTCGATTCTGAGCTGCATTGGTCGACGAGATCTTGACCACCCCAATGGGAACACTCTTCCAGTTGATATTTCTCATGCTGCCGCCCTGCCAAGCTTGATTGATAAATCCGTTCAAAACACAAGTAGGTCAACACAAAGAGCTATGAGTAGCTTCTCGATGATTTTGGAAAAGACAGGGTTCCTTCTCGACCTAGATCAACGAAGGCTGGGCTCATCAGATGTTTGGCTTGGCTCTTCTCTTCTTTTCTTTTCTCCCTCTGATGGATTCAGAATCTTCGACTCCAGAAGAGCTGCAGGGCCACTGGGGGGTCCGGACAGCCAGTCCGCTCCCTCCTTCCACGCTGGCCGCTTTCACTTCCTATCACGCGCTTTTCGTTGGCTTCCCTTTCTAGTCTCCGCACTTCTTCTCGTCCAGTCCCTTTTCCCCCCCTCCACCTTTAATCACCTGCTCCACGCACTTCTATCACGCCTCATTTTTTCGCAGCCCAAATCCCCCCTCCCCTTCCCCCCTATTCCTCCCCCTACTCCTCCCCCTATTCCCCTTTCCTCTTTCACCCTTATCCCCCGTTTTCCCTTTGGCTCCTGTTGATCCCTGCCCTCACCTTGCTCATGAAAACTCCATGCACCCTTTCTCAAAGCCAATATGTGCCTGAGTATAATCCAATGCTGTGCCGCTGGCTCCTGGTCCTTCACGTCAAAAAACAGGTCAATGCCATTGTGCTATTCCTGAACTGGAATTGATTGAGCAGATTCCACTCTGCTAAATGAATTGAAAGGGTGTGGAAGTGATGATAGTGGATGGAGCGGGCGATTGTAGGAGCGGGTGGAAAGTGTGTAAAGTGTGGAGAGTATGGAAAGTCTGGTGAAGATACTGCACCGGGTAAGTGGTATCAGAGGTGTTGCGCGGTGCTACCATCACTTTCCGAATCCTAATAGTGCGACACCTTGGTCATCACACCAGTCACACCGGCTCCTCCAACAAACTACATTGGGATCTCGTGGAAAGACTTTCATTCTCGATGCCGCTCCAACCAGGGCGCGATCCCCCGACTTTATAGTCACTGAAGGCTGAGCCCTAGTCAACTCGCATCTTCCGTTTCTCATTTATCTCTATTACGAGATGGCTTGGGCATTGGATCACCTGTCCACTGCTTATCTGGACAGGGCTTGGTCTCGCGAGGCCACTGAATCCTGTATTGCGTCTTGCGTCCGCGCGACCACACTCTGAGCGGTTCCCAGATTCCAGGAGGTGTCTGCGCCACATGTCTCTCTGGTCATCAGACACGTCTAAGCACTAGACGTTACAACAGATACTAATATGATACTAACACTTACACTTACTAAGTACCTCTTCTTCCATCTGCTTTTTATATTCTTGAAACCACACTACAAACTCAAAAGAAATTATACAAAAGCATGTATTGAGGACATTTTTAAAGTTATTCCCAGGGTGCAGCAGGCAGCAGGGCTAGGCCAAGAGCTCTTGTGCTTTTCGGGGTCTCTGGCGAATTTACTTGTGGTTTCTCGCGTATTCTGTCCCAATGGCTAGTGAGGTGCCATGGGTATCAACCGTGTAACTGTATTACTCAGTAGAGTATCAGTAAATTTAGAGTATCAGTAGAGAATTCAGAATGTCTATCTTGACCGGGACTGGAGTCGCGATTCTGTAATCTCGGTTGAAAGTGGAGGGCCGGTTGCGCAGTGTTTGCAGCCTTGGCTGCGAAAGGATGTCCTTTTCGCACGGGTACATCGGTGAGCAGAAAAAATCATTCAGCCGCACTGGATCCGGTTTGGGCGGGCCGCCGCTTGGGTACCCCTAATCAGCCTCATTCAGTGGGTTTCTGATGTGATGGAGAATCAGGTAAATTGTAGAGTCGGTGGAGCTAGATCTGCATCGGGGTCGATGGCGTATTTGGCGCAAAGTTCCTGCGTCCTCCTGCATGTTCCCAGATGGCCCGAGTCCTTGTGCATTCGAAGTAGATATAGCTCGCCTTATCACTCGTAACAAGCTTTGCGCCCCTATTTTCATTTGCTTCCTCTCTTCGAAAGAGCTTCTCACCGTGGGAGCCAGATTCGTATGTTTTCGGGGTACATTGACCGCTCGGGATAGTAGGCTTTGCGCGAGAATTCCGCAAGCTCAGGCCATTCGGCGATGTTTTTCTCAGTGTAGTTGACGGTGAATGGCCGAATCTCAGCAAAGACTTTGGGGTGTTTGCGGACCTCGGGCACAAAGTAGGTGTCTCTGTCTCCCCAGTAGTCCCTCCATTTTGGGGCACACACCAACAACCTGCGGAGTCTGCGCATCTTGTCGGTGGTGATTATCTGCGAGGAGGTCGCTCTCACGGAGAGAAAGTCGAGGTCGATTTTGACACGGACATTTTCGGCAAAGGAGGCGAGAATGTAATTGTTGAGAGCCCGGTCCAAAGCCTCCGCCATGTCAAATGGGGGAACAAGCGGCAGGCCACTTATCTCCTCTTGGGCATCCGTCCACCAGGACTGAGCTTCGCTGAGGCAGTCGTGGAGGGTCACCTGAGCTTGCGCGCACATGTCAGCAAAGTGGTCATCGATGTTCACAGGGGCGCATTCAGCCTCCGGATCAGCGACTCCTGCGCGCCAAATGGGTTCAACTGTCAGCCCACGAATAAGCCGCCTTCCTTGCGCATGATGGTTTTGGCCGCTTCTGCTGGCGTCATGTTTTTGAGAAGGCCACCGCGTGGCATTGGGCACAGGGATCAAGACTTCTGAAGAAGACAGAAATGACGGTCTCGACTCGAAGTAGCTCTTTGATGATTCGGTCATTGATTCCGTGGGGCGCCAAGGGGCTGAATTTGAGAGCGTCCAATTGGAAGGCACGCGGCCAGAAGAGTGGATGGAGGGACCAGGGCTCTTGTAACACGTCTACCCAAGGGTAAAAGGCGTGGATATCCGCGACCGGATTATCGGAGTTTTCGATATTCTTCTTGAACCTCCTCCTGTCCGCGGGGTTTGGGGTAAGTTAGTGGGTTTGAGGCAGCGGTGGGGCGGGTAGTACCTTCCTATACGCGCGCGCTTCCCAAAGAGATTTCTTAGTGGGAGCTGGCGGGGCTTGTAGGAGTGGAATTTCTTTTCGTCCAAGGAAGTGGATCCCATGATGAGTATGGCCCAGCAAGACATTGTCTTGAACGCATCGTCTTCCGGGGCCGACTGTTTTTGCGGAAGATTGGGGTTTGTATTTTTTTGGGATTTTGGAATTCGTTGGGTAGGTTGTGTTTGAGGATGAATTGGGAACTTCACGGCCCCCGAGAACAGGAAACGCGTTGGTGCTTGAGGCCAACGACGCTGGAAGGCTCTCTCTAAGTGAGACCGGTGGATTTGAGAACCCTTTTGAGCCCCTCATTTCCGAGTCTTGGGCACTTGAACAAGATGCTGTAGTTCCTGCAGGAACAGGAGGACGGAAGTCGGTTTGCAGTGAACTTGCCCGATCAGCTTCCTAGCATGTAAGGGTAACGTCCTGCATAATATACACGCAGAATCCCTTACACAGAGTATATAAGAAAGGGCTTCCTCCTCGCGATTATGTCCTTAGGGAATTTCTCGTTTGTTCCAGTTTCAATGCATATTATGCCAAACTAAATGGCGTAAGGTGGATGTTCCCACTAAAAAGACAGCCCCCATGCACCTGCATTTTTCCAACAGGATTGTGTTGACGAGTCATCTGTCTGGGGTAGAAGCCGACGGCGGGAGACTTGTTCGTGGCGCCCAATGTCAAGGCTTCATTGGATTCAAGTGAAACGTCATGTGACGAGCCCCGACCGGTCGGTTGGGAAAGTCCAGCTGCTTTCTCTCCTCCATCAGCAGTTATCCATTTTAAAATCACTCCGGCTACTATTCGGCGGGCCTTAGTAGCCTCGTTGAGTAGTTCCCTTGCAGGCTGGCCCTGGGCAATGGCGATGGTGACTCGCGTTTGCCTGCTGGTCAAGCTCCGTACGCCGCACAGGACCGGAGTGCCTCCAGATCCGAGTCTAAAATCCCCGGGACGCTTGATTGGCTACGGGCGGTTTGACCTGCACCAAAGAGCTTTTTAAAAAAGCGCCTTTAAGTGCATGAGTACATACCCGAGCAGCCAAGCGTCGATGGTTGGGCGAGTGCAACAATACGCCGGGCATGTATGCAGTACGCCACATTGGCCGCTGGTCTTTAAGGCTGTCCCATCGATCGATTCCAATAGGCCAGCTGCTCTTCATTGGCCACCCTCCAGGCGATGAACCGCGGAGCACAACAGGCAACGCTGCGGTGGGGCAGTGGCACCGTCATCGAAAGTGCCTTGTAGTAGAAGACAATTTAGACCCTCGCACTGGTGGCCAAGCGAAGTGACGTTGCAGCTACCGTGATACTTGCATGCTGTAGATGCTGCTGCTCGTGATACTTAGCGATGGTTATTATACTATTTATGAAACACTTATCTCAAAGGCATGAATCTGGAAGAAGAGTTACCAGCTCTACCGTGTCTAACAGGAGTGTAAGTGATGGAAAATTCACCCAAGTAGTGACCGACCATCTCGGGTCTGATCTCGACGGTGTTGAAAACCTTTCCGTTGTACACACCAACCACGGAGCCGATCATCTCGGGCACAATGATCATGTTTCTCAAGTGGGTCTTGACCACAGCGGGCTTCTCGTTCTCTGGGGTGGCCAACTTGGCTGCTCTCAACTTGGCAATCAAACCCATTGGCTTGGAGCCCAATCCTCTGGAGAATCTTCTTCTGACTCTGGCTCCGCAAAGCTTGGTGAATTCCTCCGTCTCCAACTCCACCAACTTGGTGAGGTCAACACCCTTGAAGGAGAAGGTTCTGAATGTTCTCTTCCTTTTGTCAGCTGTTGGTTAGTATACGAACTGTGAATGTCGCAATGTGTGGGTAGTGAACCCTGGAGAGCTGGCCCACTGATTATATAGATGGTATTTCATG
Source organism: Metschnikowia dekortorum (assembly GCA_009756545.1). Classification (NCBI taxonomy): domain Eukaryota; kingdom Fungi; phylum Ascomycota; class Pichiomycetes; order Serinales; family Metschnikowiaceae; genus Metschnikowia; species Metschnikowia dekortorum. Next base: position 66,784 of record WFIU01000006.1, read on the forward strand.
GAGGGGATGCATTGGAGGGCGATGATGCAAGGGATGGCTAGCTAGCTCTCGAAAACGGAACAAACGAGGTGATACACTCGTCGCTTGGTGACGTTTAGTTTCTGGGGAGGGATTAGAAGACGCTTCGCGTTTGTTTCAATGTAGACAGTCACACCTTGGTTCAGGGAGTTGCATCGTGTTTCACATGCTAGCTATTTTGGATTTCACACATCAGCTTACTTTGGTTAAGCTGCAAATTTAATACAAAATCCATTGGGAGTCATTCACTTGCATTATATTTGGATCAATGGTGCACTCTTGCTATTAGCTCCTTGCACTTTCGGTGTGCTCCTTTCACTATGCCCTCCTTGTTCTGTGTTATCCTTGCTTCTCTATATGCTCTTTAAGGCGGTCCAGGCTCTTTGCTCAACGTGGGTGCTCAAGGTGGGTGGGGAAGGTCACATACTAGTCTCAGCCATGATGAATATCGATGTGGTTGTAGGAGTGAGAGAAAAATGTTATGGGAGGAGATGAAAATTTTGCGTGGAGTGCAGGGCTGGTGCGCGGCACGTCACGTGCCCGCCGGACGGGGGCCGCGCTGGTGGGACGCCGGGCGCTAAGGGCGGGTGGCCCCGCGCTTGGCTGCATCACGTGCCCGCGGTGACTGCTCTCACCACCTTACCATACCCTTGCTGCTGGCCTGTGCACCGGTGCTTGTTGAGCCATGGACGAGGCAGGCATGCCATGGAAGAACACCTGCGTTTCACATGCCGTGTCTCTCACGTGACACAGCTCCTTGCCCACTTTGTCCGGGGGTGTCACACCGTCACTTTGGTGTGCGTCCCCATTTCTCAGTCCATGGTTGGACGGGAACCAATTGGGCTGGGGAATCAAAACATTATAGGCTTAAGACTCACTGCCACTCAAAACATCCCAAGAAATTTGCTTCCGGATGTGTTCGTCACCGCCGGCAATCGATGATACCCACGCGCCCTGTATATGGAGAATTGCGACCTGCATACAGGCACATCTGCCTGGCGGGCCTGGTACCTTTCTCTAGATAGGGCTTAGGAAAGCACTTCTTCTGACAATTCTGGCCTGGTGCAAGCCATGTTGGAACTTTGCTGGAGCTGGCCAAAATTCATTTCCTCCCAGTCGGGGATACAAGGTACGGCATATACACCGGTACTGCATATAATACCACTGTCTGCCGCTCTCCCTCTCACATCCAAAGTATAGCTAGCCCGATGTGACTTGGCCCAGGAAGCTTGGAGAAATGAGCGGGTAACCAGAAGGCGTAGTATGCCCAATCCGGCCTTGGGCGTGGTAAGCAGTCCGGTGGTTCGCAGGTGAGGTGTACGGGTGTACAGCCGCCCACCACTCCAGGTGCGTGCATCGAGTGGCTAACGCGCAAAGCCAAAAAAAATTTTCCAGCCATCTTTTCTTTCATATCAAAAGGATAGTCCGCTTTTCCCGCTTAAATTGATTATTCTGAAATGAAGTACTTAGCCGCTTACTTGTTGTTGGTCCAAGGTGGTAACGCCTCCCCTTCCGCCGCAGACATCTCCGCCTTGTTGGAGACTGTTGGCGTTGAGGCCGAGCAGGCCAGAATCTCCTCTTTGTTGTCGGAGTTGGAGGGAAAGACCGTTGAAGAGTTGATCGCTGAGGGTAACACCAAGTTGGCCTCCGTGCCTTCTGGTGGTGCTGCCGTCGCCTCCGGATCTGCTGCTGCTGCCGGTGGAGATGCTCCAGCTGCTGCTGAGGAGAAGGAGGAAGAGGAGAAGGAGGAGTCGGACGATGACATGGGTTTCGGCTTGTTCGATTAAACGTTTAGCATAGTCAATCCATCTCAATGTTTAAATACTGTAGGACCCGCCATGAAACAAAGGCCCGGTCGTGCGCGAGCGCGGTCATGACCTAATACAGAGGAGTATCACTGGCGAGCCTGCTCGGCGTGTTGGAACTGGAGTTTCTCCACAAGAATCCCAAACCGGCTCATGCGAGCCTCTAGGTCCGCGCCGGATATCCGCAGGTCCAACTTGAGCTTCTGGGCCAACGCATCTATGTACAGGCGCTTCTCTTGGTGATACAAGATGTCCTCGTTTAAGGCCAAGAGCTGCTGTCGGAGCGACTCGTATTGCTCGCGGAGCTGTGTGCGTGTCTTTTGGTTCTGGCTGATTTTGAGCTGTACTTCACGCGCCACTTCTCTTCTGTCCTCGTCCAGGACACCGTTCTCATCCATCACTGAATCATCCGTCTCTTTCAGATGCCTTAGGTTCTTTGACTGTTTGGGAATATTCTTTTCCAGGCTCGATTCGTTTGGATTGAGCAGCCTCGGTTCCTCTATAGGGACCCGGCCTTCAGGAACCTCTATAGGGCCCTGCCCTTCTGGAACTTCGGGTTCCTCTATAGGGCCCAGGTCTTTTGGAACTTCTGGCTCTGCAATGACACCCAAGTTCCTGCGGTCGTCCGGTCCCTCAATAATGCTCGAGTCGTTCACATCTCGCAAATGCTGGGCCGCATCTCTTGAATCACCAGCACCACCCCTCAAACCATAGTCGTTGACGCCATCGGTGCGCCCTTTCACAGAGTCACTGACCCCCGAATCCACACTGGCACTGCCCGGCCGCGCCCTGTCATCTGCCAAGTCCATGTCTGAGAATGCAAAAAGATGCCTGCTTTCGGGAAGCTCGGCAGCCAACCTGCTGATGGCGTCTATGGTGCCCAAGGCCTCGGCGTTGATGCCGTTTGCAGTGATGGGCTGCATCATCTGATACAAACGAGACACTTGGGAATTGACCTCGTTGACCTTGTCTTGCTCGCTCTTGAGTATCTGTTGCACTATCTGGTGCACAACCTGCTTGTTGTAGACACTCCTGTTGTGGCGCTTTATGGCGAGGTTGCACTTGAGGAGGATTGAAGCCAATTTCTTCTCGGAGAACTGGTGCTTTTGGGCAAACCGCCGCATCTCGTCGTCCACCACAATGGGTGTGTTTAGCTGCTTGATATGCTCATCCACTAACCGCTTAATCTGGAGATAGGACATGGGAGAGAAGTGCGTCATGATGCCAGGAGATACCACGCACCCGTACCTGCACGCCCGTGCCCGTGCACCCGTACACCAGCCACTCCCATCCATGGCGTGCTGTGTTGCCCCGCTCCAATCTCTTGAATATGATTGAAAAGATCATGGGCTACAGCCATTAGAAACTCGCAAACGACTTGTGTGTGTGCAATAATACACTTCATGCGTTTAGGAGTGACCTTTGGCGCACCCGTACATACTTTAGCATCGCGTGGTCAATCTGGGACAAAATGACCGTGCAGAAGCACCAATAAACAGTGGGAAAAAAAGAAAAGACCCCGGACTGATTTTGACAGGAAATAGAATAAAACTGCAGCCATTCCCTACAAGACCGGTTTTCTCCGAAACCACCACTGCGTGTCCAGAGACATCCGGGCGTGGCACTTCCCCAGGGAACTCGTGCACGTGATACGTGCGCACGTGCACAACATCACGCGCGCGGACCGCCGATAAGACTCCCGCCGCAACGCCCATGGCCCTCATGACTCCACCTCTCTCCGGGCGAAATACGTCGGCGCCCATCTATGATCCCATCCGAGGTGGCAATGGCTACCGTGCCGGTGCCCGGATCGCCCGGGTGCAGATCCTCATTGCGCTGGTCCTCGGGGTGGCGGCGTTCTCTCTCTTTTGCGTGCTCCGCAAGAAGTACCCCCGCATCTACGTGGCCAACTTTAATCTTCATAACCAAGGCTACATCCACAGTTTATCGCGGCGCAAGTTGCCGCGCTTGCCCAACTCGCTCTTTGGCTGGATCGTCACCGTCTACGGCATCACCGAGGACCAGGTTCTCGAGCATGCAGGCCTCGACGCGGTGGTGTTCCTAGGCTTTTTCAAGATGGCCATCAAGGCCTTGAGCGTGTGTGTGCTTTTTGCCTTCACCGTCATCTCGCCTGTGCGGTACTGGTTCACCGGGCGGGTGGACTACCCCGATCCCGACGAGCCGTCGTTTGCTCGCAGTGCAGCCGTCTCGATGGCCTTCCGCAAGCAGCAGGAGTACCGGTCGCTTATTTGGATGTATACGGTGTTTACGTATGTGTTCACCTTTGTGGTTTTGCTCTTTCTCTACAAGCAAACCACCAAGATTATTGCAATGAGACAGCAATACTTGGGCAGGCAGGCGTCCATCACCGACCGCACCATCAAGATCCTGGGCATTCCGCCCGTGCTCCGGGAGGACGAGACGCTCCGTCGCCACATCAACTCACTTGGCGTGGGTGAGGTGCGGTCCGTGTGCATCGTGAAGGAGTGGAACGTGCTCAACTCGCTCTTCAAGGCCCGCAAGAACGTGCTTCACCTGCTCGAGACCCACTGGGTGCAGTACTTCCGGAGCAACTCGATTTCAGACATCACTGACCTTTCGAATCTGCGGTTCAATGGCACTTTGGGCGATGCTTTCGGCCTCCAAAAAAGACCCGCCAACCGCGGGCCGCAAGCTGCCCACCTTAGTGAGTCGCTGACTCTGATTTCCGGCCAATCCCGCCCCCAAATCAGCGAAACGGATTGCCTGCGCAGTACCAACTACTCTGACGAACCGGATACTAGCTCCGCGCAGGGCTCGGGGGCACTGACCCCTTCAATAATGGACCAGATTTCGGAGCATGTGGAGGAATTAGCACAGGCCAATGGCGAGGTGCCCATTCTCCCTGGGGAACGCAAGAGGCCGCACTTCAAGAAGGGCCTCTTTGGGCTCGTGGGCCCCCAGGTCGATGCCATCGACTACTACAACTCCCAGCTTGAGACCATCGACAAAGAGATCAGGCGATATCGCCAGAAGGAGTTTCCCCCGAGTTCCACGGCGTTCGTCACTATGGAATCCGTGGCGCAAGCCCAGATGCTAGCACAGGCCGTGCTCGATCCAAAGGTTAACCACCTCATCACCAGCTTGGCGCCTTCTCCGCATGACATCATCTGGGAAAACCTCTGTTTGACTCGACGCGAGAGGAACACTCGTATTGTGTTGGTGATGGTGTTCATCGGACTAGTGTCAGTCCTCTTGGTGTTTCCGGTGCGGTTCTTGTCTAATTTCCTCAACATCAAGTCCATCTCCAAAGTTGCCCCACAGTTGGCCCGCTTCCTAAAGGCCCATCGGTGGGCCGAGAATCTCATCACGGCAATCTTGCCTCCCTATGTGTTCACAATATTCAACATCGTCATGCCGTACTTCTACATATGGATCACCAAACGCCAGGGGTACACCTCTCGTGGAGACGAGGAGCTTTCGGCCATTTCAAAGAATTTCTTCTATACGTTTGTCAACTTGTTTTTGGTGTTTACCCTTTTTGGAACGGCCATCCTCACCGACACGGCGCAGTTGGCGTACCAGTTGGCGGACTCCCTCCAGAAACTCAGTTTATTCTACGTGGACTTGATCATTCTCCAGGGAATCGGCATCTTTCCTTACAAGTTACTTCTTTTGGGCAACCTCATCAAGTACCCGATCAAGAACTTCTTCTGGTGCAAGACTCCACGCAATTACCTTGACTTGTACAAGCCACCGGTGTTCAATTTCGGGCTCCAGCTCCCCCAGCCGATTCTCATTTTGATCATCATCGTCACCTACCTGGTGATTTCAACCAAGATTTTGACTGCAGGTCTAGTCTACTTCCTCATCGGGTACTTTGTCTTCAAGTACCAGCTCTTGTATGCGTGCGTGCACCCCCCGCACAACACAGGGAAGATCTGGCCGTTGATTGTCCGACGGGTGATGATGGGGTTAATAATTTTCCATACCATGATGTTTGGCACCCTTGCATCCGAGAAGGCATACGCATGTGCCTCCTTCATCATCCCGCTCTCCATTTTCACCATGTACCTTTTTTGGCACTACCACAAGAACTACATTCCACTTTCCAATTTCATTGCTTTGAGGTCCATCCAGTCGAATAATCTCCCATACTTTGAGGAACAAGCCGGCGATGAGCGCCACATGCGCACCTTGGATGAAAGAAGAGAATTCAACCAGACATATGAGTATCCGAACTTGGTGTCTGACATGGAGGGGGCCTTGATTGCGGTGGACTATGACGAGGCGTTATACATCCAGCCGGACGGAACCACCATCAAAAAGCCCATTACCAATTTCCAGTGAGCAGTGCATTCAAATGCGAGTTTCCAATTTCCAGTGCATTCAAATGAGAGTCTCACATACAAGGGCCAGTTTCCAGTAAATGGGCCATTCAAAGGTAAGTCTCACAAGCACGCCCAAGTTCCAGGGTCAAACACTTGACTTCCCTATACCCTTGCAGAAAATAGCTCAAATACCCGAAGGACCCTCATGACAGCCATCTTGCATTCCTCACTCAATAAAGCCAACGGGGAAAGACTCAAACAGAGATGGCCAACTAGAAAACACATGGCCACGTGCTGAGCTAGAAGCAGAATCACGGCGGACGCAATGACCACGGCGCAGATTGACCCATACGAATGGTTGGTGATGACCTGGAGTGCCTCAATGGTATTGAACATTCCAAGAATGCTCACGACTGTATTCGCTAGGGAGGCATTCTCGTAAGGCCAAATAAGCATGATGATGGGAAGCGACTTGACTGCAAGAGACATGAGAATCGTCAGGATAAGCACGCACCGATAATAGCTGCGGCTCCACCCCGGGAGGAGGTTTTTGTTGACGACCGTGCCCCATCCCAAGATGTGGGTGAAGAGAAACACCATGAAAAAATAGAAGGTGAGTTTCCTGATGCATTGCTGGAGAATAAAGAAACAATACTGCCATAGTGGTGGCGCCCGGAGCACATGGGCAATCAACGGAGTGTTCCAGGGGTTTTTTTCTTCGTACGCCCATTCAAGGTACACCTCGAAGAGAACTGATAGGACAAAGTACCGCCGAAGCTTGTTGTACCTGGGCTGAATTGAGGCCCGACGGGCGTTGCCCGGATTCTGATTATTGGGGTCGCTGTTGACGTCCGGATTCTCGCTATTGGAGTGACTGATGGCGCTGCCCAAATCTTGACCATTGGAGCCACTGCAGTTAACCTCGATCTTCACATCCCTGAAGATCTCCTCTTCAACAAGGTTGTAAGCAGCATGGCGATAAGCCTGAGGCTTCAATAAAAGCACGTCTAGGAAAAGAATGACCTTATCGTACTCAATGTACTTGTCAGCCACGTTGCCGCATTTCTGGCATATTGTTAGCTGGATGAACTTCTTCTTAAAGTCCGAATAGAGGCACTTGATGTTTGGGTTGGAACACTCGATGCAGATCATTGGAGATTGGGAACGGGCTCACCCTCATAGAGAAAGCGCGCGCTGTGTGCAGGTGGCTAGTCTCGGCCGCGTGATGGGACAAATGTGTTCTACTGCAAGATCCTGTATATTTGGCTACTCCGGCTCTTTTGAGGATGCATTGAAGCTGGTGGTATCGGCAAAGTTGGGGCTCTGCGGTCCCGAGCATCTCGCCAATGACGTCAATGTGCAGGACAGTCATCAAAACACCATGTCTTGGTGCCATGCTAGCGCTGACTCAAGGGTAAGCAGGTCGCAAGGGTTCAACAGGGGACTTGGCGAATTGGCATCTGATTAGATAGGCCCATTGTCCCGGAGTATGAGCCATCTATGTTGCTATATAATCCAAGACGTAGTGGAAATTGAATGCATTCGGGGGACCGGGAATTCGGCACAGCCATGCTTCAAAGCTCACAGTGCTGAATGCAGATCGCCGGGTTCTGCCCCTCTGCTAGCTTAGCCCAATCCTAAAGACATTAACGGATGGAAGAGGAACAACCAGGTTTAGATTTCGTCCATCCAATTAGCGAGCGCCGTGGGGCGCAGACATCAGCCCAACTAGTCACAGGGGTCATAAACGGACTATCCGGCACTTGTCCATAATCTAGTTTGTCCATGGCGCTTGTCCATAGCGCGTCATTGGGATTGTCCATAATCTAGTGCGTCATTGCACTTGTCCATGAAACCCAATTGTCCCATCATCTTGCGTCATCCATGGGCGTGGATCTGCGGGTTGGCTGTTTTCTGCTCTTTGCAGTAGATTTGTATCATCAACAGTAGCCCACCAATCTCCTTTTTCCCGAGCAGTGCTATTGGACACTTTTATGGTGGCGTCACTGTTTTGAATTCATGCCCTAAGCGAGTATGGAGGGCGCAATTTGATGCAGAGCCCTAGGAGCAGAGTTCGGGCGGCGGGGCAATTTCGGGCACAGCCCCAAGTTGGAACGCCAGCCCCATAAATGCCACTTCGACTTGCGGATCAAGTCCAGCGAAAAATGCCCTCAACGAATCGCTGTGTGAGTTGGCGGGTCCATTGGCAGAGACGCCAGGCTGGCCAAACGCACGGTTCCCAAAGGCAGCAGATGTGGTGCTGGCAGAGGATGCTGTTCCAAATGCAGTAGACATAGTACTAGCAGGAGGTGCTGTTCCAAATGCAGTGGATGTGCTGCTTGTAGCGGGCGCTGTTCCAAACGCAGTGGATGTGGTTCCCGTGGACGATGCTGTTCCAAACGCAGAAGGTGTGGCCCCAAAGACATGCTTGGTTCCAGCCGGATCGGAGCCAAACCCGCTCTTTGCCGTCTCAGATTGTGCAGGCTGGGTAGGGTTCGTGAATGCGTTCTGGCTAGCAGTGCCTCGTAGGTTCAGCCCAAAGCCACTAGCTCCAACATGCAGAGTTCCGAAGCCGGGTTTTGCGGTTCCAGGCCCAGTAGATGCACCAAATCCACTAGAGCCAAATGCAGGTGAGGAATCACGGCCGGTTGAAGCTTGCGCAGCACCTCCGAATCCGGTATTTCCGAATCCGTTAGCCTGTTCAGAACCATTTGCTTTCACGGGTCCACTCGCCAGTATAGACGCCGAGTTTTTACCAGCTGTATCAAAGGCAGATCCTGCATTGAAAGTCGAGTTTCCAAAGCCAGTAGTGCCAAAGCCATTGGAGTTAGAGCCCGTGGAGCCAAAGCCAGTAGTGCCAAAGCCATTGGAGTTAGAGCCCGTGGAGCCAAAGCCAGCAGAGCCAAAGCCAGCAGAGCCAAAGCCATTGGAGTTAGAGCCATTGGAGTTAGAACCAGTGGAGCCGAAGCCAGCAGAGCCAAAGCCATTGGATTTAGAGCCAGTGGAGTTAGAGCCTGCGGAGCCAAATCCTGCGGAGCCAAAGCCAGCCGAGCCAAATCCTGCGGAGCCGGAGCCAGCGGAGCCAGAACCAGTTGAGCCAAAGCCAGCCGAGCCAAAGCCAGCCGAGCCAAAGCCAGCCGAGCCAAAGCCAGCCGAGCCAAAGCCAGAGGATGAGGCGGATTTGCTTCCATTATTCGGCCCTAGGCCTGAGCTTCCAAAAGCAGAACCATTCGTTCCAAACCCAGTCATCCCGGAAGTGGTAGATGTGGTACTGTTCTGGGAACCTCCGAAATTGGAATCTGTACTTTGAGTGGCAAATGGATTTGGCTTTGCGCCTTGAAAGGCCCCAAAAGGGTTTTTGCTTGCGCCTTGAGACAGCCCAAAAGCTCCTTGGCTGCTTCCAAAAGCACCACTTTGGGAACTTCCAAATGGATTTGTCCCTGAAGCTCCAAAGCCTTGAAAGCTTCTCTTCAAATCCAGCATGCTCTCCTCAAAGCTCTTCTTTATGAATGGCTTCAATTTCACAGCACTCGATATGCCGACTTGCTGGTACCTGGCGGCCAAAGCTTGATTTTTCTCAACTTCGGATATACAGTACTCCATATCTCGCTTGCGCAACTCAATCTCCTGATCGTATTGGCCCACATTGTTGTTTGCTACCGCCTCCATGTACTGTAGCCGAAGTTCTTCGACAGATATGTCCCGTCCTTCGATGATGTTGTTAACGGGAAAAGACGCTAGGCCATAGGCCGTGAAAGCAGGGCTTGGCCTTAGGTTCTTATAGTCTTGGAGATCTTCTCGAACCTGTGCTGTTAGCGTTTCTGGGTTTGCATTAACAAACGCATTGGCCAGAGTAATCGTATTTCGTTTGGAGTCGGTGTTGATGATGTTGTTGTTATTGGCATCGATATGCGCAAAACGACACTGTGACCCCATCCGGCACAGGCCGGTTGCGTAGAATTTGCAGGGCTGTTTCATGACGAGGGAAGATGCCTGGGCAGTGTCAAGGCGGTAGTTTGTGGCATACACTTGAAGATGATGACATTGGCGCGGCCGGTGCACGGGTGCACGGGTGCACGGCCCGTGATTTGCACCCATACGCCCAGGTTAGGGCGGGGTGTCCGGGTCCAGAATTAGAAAGAATTCACCTCATGAAATTTGGCCACGACTATGTGGCTCTTCTGGTTGCTCTCGAAAAAAGCCTCCTTGTATAGCGGCAACAACTGCTGAATTACACCTTCTCGGGTGATTTCTCCCCTGGATATTTTCTGGAGAAAGTTCTCAAGAGCTCTCCGTAGGAAAGGCTTCAGTAATGACACCCTGTCCAACAAAATAGCGTCAAATGCCTGGATAAGTGAAATTCCCAACGATGTCGGCACGAAAATCTCGGACTTGCCCGATTTTTGCCGCACAATGTAATTTCTCAGAAGGATCTTATCGATATGTTCAGCAATCGTGGCGTCGGTTCCAATTCCATTTGCATCCATGAGCGCAATGAGTTCCGTTTCCGTCATGTAGTTCGGCGGCGACGTCTTTCCCTCCTTCACCTTTGCACTATGAATTTTGACAGCGTCTCCCACTTGAAATTGGGGCAAACGGGCCGACGACTTCCAGTCGGAGTAGGTGTAGATGTCCAAGAAATTGCGTTCCGTGACCTGAAGGCCGCTGGCAGAGAAAGACTCGCCAAGCCACGAAACCTCCACCTTGGTTTGAAGCCCGCGCGCATCTTCAGAGCAGCACGCTAAAAACCTGCGCACAATAAACTCGTAGACTTTCCTTTGGTCTGCGCTTAACAGATCCATGGTGGTGAATTTGACAGGGTAAATGGGAGGGTGCGCTTTATCGTCATGCTTTCCGCCGCGTGGCTTCCTCATGGCCCCATCCAAAAGTCCCCGCGCATAGTTTCCCCACACACCACTGCCTGTTTGTTTGGCGACATACTCGCGCAAGTCCATATTATCGGGGAAGGTGTCAGTTTCTGTGCGCGGGTAAGATATGAAGCCCGAAGTATAGAGGGACTCAGCCGCGTCTAGCGCCTGTTTTGCTGACATTTGAAAGAATTTGGAGCAGCACTTTTGGAGTTCAACCGTGGTCAAAGGTAATGGTTTCCAGTGGCTGGTGGGCTTTGTAGCCATCTGGCTCACAGTTGCAGCGTCTGGATTACGCATGAGCTGAAGGTAAATGAGCCCCACGACGGCCTTATCGAAAAGATGCCCCCGCTTCCACGTGAGGGACACGGGCTTCTCCGTTTCGTGCGCCACGCTGACGTCAATGTACCAAAAAGGCTCCGGAATGAAGCTTCTCACACGCGTGTATCGATCCACCACGAAACTGAGCGTCGGGAACTGGCAAGTGCCGTAAGAAACCACGTCTTTTTCGCCAATCAAGCTCTTGGATTTAAAGAGATTTGTGAGGAAACGAGTGAAGGCCAATCCAACACGGAGATCGAATTCTTTCCGGCACTCCACTGCCTCGACTAGTTTCATATTGAGTTTTTGGGGATTTTGGGTAGCTTGTAGAATATGTGCCGGCTCCAAGTGAGAAAACTGCGCCCGCCACGTATTATCATAATTGAGTCGAGGGTTCTTCTTCTGCGCTATATGCATAATTTCCCAGCCAATGTACTCACCCTCTCGATCACAATCGGTCCATATCATGAGCTTTTGCGCATTTCGGGCCTCTCGTTCTATATTGTCGTGGATTTTTGCCAGGCGTTTGTCTTTTTCTTGAGCGACTTTCGTCAAAAGTGGGGCATCAAATAACCGCCCGGGAATACACTTTCCCCACGCGTACTCGGGCCCAAAGTCTGTGGCCAATATATGACCCGAGACTGCAGTCATTGTAACCTGGCAAACGCCGACCCCGGGGAAATTGTAGGAGAAATCGTAGTTCTTGACATATTTCCAGGGCAGATCTCGAGACCTCAAACTCCCACCAGAGAGAATATGTGCCACTTCTTTGGCTATGGAGTTTTTCTCTGCCACACAGAGAATCCTCATGTAAACTGTGCGGAGCCTTGGTCTGGGATGGTTTTGTGTGAACTGAACGTAGATGACACACAGCGTTTCGGATGTTGTATAGCTTCCGATGTAGTACTGCATGTAGTTGCGTTTGATGCAGGGTGGGTCCCACTTCTGGCACGCCAAGGTGATGGGAACTGTAAAGAGAGTCGACTCGAGCAAGCCAAAGGAAAGTTCATTTCATCAGTTCCTGACCAAGTTTAGGCGATTTTATCGAATGTAATCCGTAGTTGGCTCTTTCCCAAATTTAAGTCCTTTGAATCGCTGGGGGACCACCAGCAATGAGAGAATGAGAAAAAGTATGTAAGAACAAGAGAGAGACTGCGGAAAACTGAGAAGGAGGGAGCGAGAGGCTTCTTTTATATTCATGTGTTTGTGTTTGTGGCTGCATATCCGAAACGCCCCGCACCTCTCTTAGAAGGTATATATAAGGGTCGATGCCCCCACCCATTTTTTGGGGCCCATTTTTGTGAGCTACACCATTTATTATTGGAAAATCCTTTCTGTAACGCTATGTGGATTACGATTCGTGGTCGCCACTTGATTACCGTGAACCCATGATCATAAAATTCTTGAGGCAAGCCCTGCAAACACCCACTCCATACTCTCCTCCAATACAATGGTTTTCACTAATATCCGTTGAATTCTTTTTTGTTCCACTAGACGCTTGCTCTGTTTTGTATCCGAGGCAGCCCGGTTGCAGTCGGGTGTATAGATCTGAAGATCGACCATTTAAGGAACCTTTTGCACACTGTTACCAAGGTGACGGGAACCAACATATTCGCTCCAAAAGTTGGCTATCACCCATCCATCCTAAGGTTTCCAATAAACCAAATTCCAAAAGAGCGTAAGACATTGTATCTTGGCAACGGACTGTGGCTGCGAAAACTCGTGCACCACGGAATGTCCACACAGTCCCATGATACGTCTCGTTACCCAAGCAGCACTTCAAAGTTCATCAGACCTAAAGCAAGAAACAGGCTATGTGTCGCCAAATGTGGCCGCTTTTCAGGTGAATTGATGTGTCCTGGGTGTACGGGTCTTGCTTAGAACACTGCTTGACTCTGATGAACCCCCGGGTCATGCAGGACAGCTCATCCAAGATCGCCGTCACAACTCATACCCAAGTTTGAAAGGATAATATCTCCATGAAGAATGTCGAACAAAAAATCGAGGCCCTTCTCAAGTGGATGGAGTCCAGTCCAAGTCCAGCCACCGATTTAAATTCCCGTGTGGTTTCCAGAAAACTCGAAGTTAAAGATAACAAAGTGTCTGGACGTGGGTTGTACTCTAAAGAAGACATAAAGCCCGGAGAGAGAATTATCAACATTCCTCGTTCATTTCTCCTCAATCATACCACTGTGGTTAAGCATATATTAAAGCATAAAGCAACGAATCGCATGCAATCTGATGGTCCGCAGCATCATTCTTTAGACGCGAACAAGTCCGGTTCTGAGGACTACATTGCTGTTTTCTACAGTGGAATTCCGATTGAAACTCTTGAGCGGCTTTCGTCATTCCAGCTCATATCGATGTATTTAGTGCTCGAAAGCGCAAGGAGAGACGGTTCCTTTTGGGACCCTTTCATAGCCATGCTTCCCGAACTAAGTGAGTTGTCTCCAGCCCCGATTGTGTCTAGGGTCTTGGACAAAGAGTCTTCCTCATCGATGTGGTCTTTCTTGCCTCGATCCGCCCGAAAACATTCGGAGAAAGTGGTGGCACGGTATGAGAAGGATTATGAGGTTGTATGCAAGATATGGAGCAGCCACGGGATCATGCAGAACTTAACCGAGTCTGTTGACCTTCAGCGAAATTTTCTATGGGCATGGATGTGTATAAATTCCCGTTGCTTGTACATGGACATTCCAGGAAGAGAAGGCGCTGATAATTTCACCATGGCACCATATGTTGATTTTCTAAATCACACGAGTGATGAGGAGTGTGGAATTAAAATAGATGCAGCTGGCTTCCATGTCTATACCACCACGGCATATGAAGCCGAAGACGAATTGTTTTTCTCATATGGACCTCACTCCAACGAGTTCCTTCTATGTGAATATGGCTTCGTTTTGCCACAGAACAAGTGGAACTATCTTGACGTGACTGACTTGATCAACCCACTTCTCCGCCCAGCACACGTTCGATACTTGAAAAATCACGCCTACTATGGTGATTATACCGTGAACCAAGACGGGATGTCATTTCGGACGGAAATTGCCTTTGCAACGATGCAGGAATCGGCGCCAGAATCTTCGACAAGGTTGAATGAATTTATCGGCGGCATTTCCGACGGGCGTGAGTACACACGGGCATCGAATCTTCTTTTGAGCCGGATCTTGCAGAAAATCCTAAGCGATTGTAAGTCCAAGTTGGACAGGCCAAGTGAGCGTGGGTGTCGGAGCGTGCGCCAGTTGTATGAGGATATGATGCATATTTGTAAGGCAGTGCTCCCAGAGTGTCAAAATGGTGCCGAATATTAAGGAGGTCCAAACAGTAGGAGCAGTCACCGGTAACAAGCGTCATGAAGAACACTTGTTGATTTGAGCCACGACTAAAACAATTGCTCTTGAGCTCTCTCAATGCCCAACTTATTCTTAATTAAAGAAACCATGAGATTGTTGGTAGCCGTGGGGAGATTATGCTTGCGGCCCAAATAAGATATGTATCCGTTGATGGAGTCAATCTCGGTGCGGTTCATGCGCCTCATGTCTTCTCTCATGGAAGAGCTATTTTTGGCGGTGCTTTGGCACACGGAGAGAACCAAGGAGAGAATGCGGTCCGGAGCTAGAACCGTGCCGGCTTCGGGAACTGACTTCAATATGGCGTACTCACGGCGAAGACACGCTACGCCCTCCAGAATGATTTTCTGCATTGTTCGGCTGGCACCATCTCCATAGAAGAGGTCCCCGTTCAAACAGTCATAGATGGCCGAAAGGGGATTGATGCAGGAGTTCACAAGGAGCTTTTCCATCTCCTTGAGGAGGAAGTCCTGGTGGCAGATGTGCTGAGCGGCTAACGCGGGGCGGTCTAAAAGCGCCTGGATCAAGGCGTTTTCGGGCGGCAATTCGCCCAAACCAGCAGGGTCCGTGTGCACATTGGGTAGCTCAGATATGAACAACTCCCCGAGCCCCACGTGGTGCACGGTGCTCACGTTTGCCTTGTAGGCACCATGGGTGCTGATGGCCTTATAAATCCGGGGCATTTCACGCGGGTTGGGCCAGAAGGCCTGCTGAAGCTTGGGAATGACGCCCATGCCGTTTTGGATGAACAAAATGCTAGTTTTCGGCGACATGGCCCGGAGATACCGCGCGAGGGCTTTCTCGGTGGAGTAGTTCTTGGTGGCCACCACCAAGTTCTCGATGCTTTGCACGTCGTGAGCCCGAGACGTGGCTGCAATCGGCGTGCTTGTGGAGACCTTGTCAGTACCCTCGGGGCGTGCAAGTGTGACTGCACCGCCGCTGTTGGTATAAGAATCTAGGGCGCTTTTGGACTTGAAGATGAGGCTGGGAACGAGTCTCGAGCCCAAGGCCAACTCATGCGCCACAAGCGAGCCCATGGCGCCAGGCCCAAGAATGTGGACCGACATTGTGGTGGGGATAAATCTCTGGGCTTCAGCAATGCGAGGAGTCGACTAATGATGGCCAATGCCGGAATCGGGCGATGCAGCTTGAAAGGTGCAAGTGGATATGAAGGAAGGCCCGGGGCGCGCGTCACGTGCCGCCTGCGAGAGGAGGAAACGTCCCTCGCCAGCCACACCAGATTGAGCATTTCGTTCGTTTCTTAGTAAGCATTCGTTCGTTTCCTATTGAGTATTCGTTCGTTTCTTATTGAGCATTCGTTCGTTTCTTATTGAGCATTCGTTCGTTTGTTATTGAGCATTTCGTCTGTTTCTTATTGAGCGTTTCGTCCGTTTCCTGGTGTGATGCTTGTGGTGGGACTCACGGGCGGCATCGCCGCAGGAAAGCTGACAGTGGCTAGGTACTTTTCCCAGCAGGACATCCCCATCATTGACGCAGATGTCATTGCAAAACAGGTGGTGGAGCCGGGCACCCCCGCGTACGGCGCCGTGGTCAAGGCCTTTGGCGATGTGCAGGGCCTCTTGAAAGAAGATGGGTGGTTGAATCGCGAAGTTTTAGGACGGGCCGTTTTTGGAAACCGCGAGAGGCTCAAGACCTTAAATGGCATTGTTCATGGCGCCGTCAGGAGGGAGATTTTGCGGCGGACTTTGCAGTGCTACATCAAGGGCCACTGCATGGTGATTTTGGACGTGCCGCTCCTTTTCGAATCGGGCCTCAACTACATGTGCGGGCTAACGGTGACGGTTTCCATTGACGGGGACCTACAGAAGAAGCGGCTTTTGGAGCGGAACGCCGAGCTCAGCGAGGAAGATGCCGAGAAGCGGATCTCGAGCCAGATGTCCATGGCGGAGCGCGACGCAAGGGCTGACCACGTCGTCACCAATAACGGTGATTTGGAGGACCTTCACGAGTCGCTATCTGTGCTTTTGAGCGGCATTCGGCCGAGCAGGGTGTGGACGCTTTTGGATCTTTTTCCGCCCTTTGGCATTTTGAATGCCCTTTTGACGATGTTGATCAGGGCCATTAAATACCGGGGCATTTTGCATGACAAGAGCCTGGCGAAGAAGGATTAGGCAATTTTCGGGAGGTAATTTATGTTGATGAACGAGGATTGCGATGGATGTTGGGTGGATGGTTGCGATGGCCACTATATCCATCAGGACTTTGTTACACGGTTTACACTTGGTTGATACCTGTTCGGTTCTGTGGTGATACCGAATTTAGATTGGTGCATGAAAATGCTACGTACTGGGTGGCTAGATCCTCCACGGGCAGCAAACCACAACAAGTGGAAACCCACAAACTTATGGTCGCAAGAAACAAGCACCAAGGACTTGGAGAGTCCCGATTGAGACGTGGCCATTCTGAGCCACCTCATACTGTTTGGGCACGAAACACATACTGGCCCGGAAGTTAGAGAGGTCTAGAAAATTTTGGAGCCACAACAAATATCGATGGTGGAGGTCGCTGACTTCAGCAGGATACGAATATGTGAAGCCAGGAGACCAGTGCCCTGATAGCACTCTGATGCAGGCTAATCAACCCGATTAGGTTTTCAAGAATGAGCGACACCCTCGTTCGTTCATGGTCATCCGGGGACTTCGGTGCTGCTGATAGGCCCGCTGGCCACCTACGAGAGGCGATCCAGACACCACTAATTCTGGGGGTTTGATGACTCACCAGGAGTAGGACAATGCACCGATATACTCTAACACTTATGGGGCCCTTTGGCCAAACCGGGCTTATACACGGCTTATATTGTCAGTGGAATGATCGTTTGTGCATTATAGGAACAAGTTGTTTCGAGATGTGCCGATGGAAACCTTGAAGAATGGATCGTCAGGTGCCAGATGGTACTACTCATGAATGCAAAGTTAGCCACGGTGTGCGAAGTGTATTCGCCCGAGATCCCGGAGAGCAGAAGGCGCTTTGTGCAGAGGTCCGTTCCAAGCCGAGCTCTCTGTCCTTGTCACTCCACGGGAGCCCAACCACGGCGGCATTCGGCCAATTGATGAGGGAAAGAGTCCTTCGATACCCACCTTCCAGGCTTCGACGTGGCGCCAGTGCATCGCCGCATGCAGCGAAGTGGTCTTGGTGCAGCCTCGGAGGAGAAGCCATTCGTCTAGCTCGCCGCATTGGGCCTTTCGGGCTGTCAAGGGCCAAACGCCGTCCTTGGCCAGTGCTTCTATGCAAGTGTCGGTGCCCTTGTTTCAGGGATTATCAAATTATCTTTAAGCGCTAGGCGTTGCTGAAGATATAGTATGCCTCAAGCGTGCATCTTTCAGTTATAAGGTACTGATGAGAAGGTTGAAAGACGTATACAATTTCGGGCAAAGATAATTCAACGAAGGATGATGGTGCTTGTGCTGGGTCCGGGATCTTCCTCCCTCTGGATAACAATGAAATCGAGGCCCTGCCTGGTCAGATGGGAGGGGCAAAGGGGAGGGCTCAGGATTAGCAAGCAGGTCCACCTTGAGTGTTTTGGTATGCGATGGAGAGAGCAACTCAGAGACATCGGGCACTTGCACGTTTGCAAGCGACGACCGGGGTTCCTGAATCGGCGCCAAAGAATGGAGGCCGACACGCTTTGAATTCTGAGCAAGCACCGTCGAAGGAGGTGTCGCATCTGGCGGAGAGGTCTAGAATTCCGAAGACAGTCATAACCTCATCGAAAGTGGGGCCCAGCAGGGCCAGCAGTGGGGCACTATTTTTCGGTTCAATCCACGGTTAGCTCAAGACAGAGATGTTCCTTTCGTTGTACCAAAGGAGAAAAAAATAGCACGCTATAATTTTAACCTGGAGAAGGTTAAAGCCCTTGATTCAGTAAAAATTTGATGATCTATAGAGCAAACTCAAAGCCCACGAGTATCAAGAGCAGACACGAAAGAAGGTGTTGAATTCAACCGAGAAAACGAATCCAAAAGGGTGAGCTGGCCATGTCTTTGATGAGATTACTATGAAGTTGCTTACCATTAAGTTTTGGAATGGTTGAATCGTCCTTTGGCCGGAGCACGTGACCCACGAAACAGTCTTGTAGCAGGAAGGTCACAAATTAGCCTGAACACCTCACTACTCGCAGCCGGTGTGACGTCTCCATCGGTCTGCATAACCCTTTATGGGTATTCGAAAGAGCCTATCTCATCTTGTGGTTTGGTGCAATACAACGTAATGAGAGGGTCTGGTCTGGATCGTCAATGCCATTAGGCGAACGCATACCAGGAGCAGCCAGTGTAGACAAATACCAAACCGCGATGTAAGCCCTTGTAGAATTGTCTGCTTGAGCCGTGTGGCTTGACCATTGACCATCCATTGTTATTGACATCCATAGTTAATGGCCCACTTGATCGTTCTAACCATTGACCGTTACATCACCATTGACCATCTCACCGATTGTCCCCCCGCTTGAATCCTGACCGTGCGCGACCCCCAGTATCAGTTTCGACTCCGTCCTTAAAGTCTAACGGAAGCAGGCGGAACCCTGGCCACGGGCTCCACAGAAGGGAAGGCACCGCCTTTGCTGGTTTGTTCAAAAACCCGTCCGCGCTAGCTTTGGATTTTTAGTTAGCATCAAGAGCTTCTCGCTTGTGCACATTAGTGGAGGACTGGGTGCAAAATTCACCTGCCAAGTGCGCATGAAGGCGCATACGCTGGGCCCGTACAATGCAGGGCTCTTTCCGCCATGCAACCTTTTTCATCCGTTGGGTCTGCTGATAACCTACAACAAATTCTTTGATCATCATACAAGTTGCAAAGATGACAAGTGCACAGGACTCGCTAGGACCTGCACAGACCTGCACAGACCACCACTGACCTTTTCTTATTAATAAAATATCCTTGGCAATTTCTAGTGCTTAGTTGTACCGCTGATGGTCTAAAAAGGAAAACCTAGGACGACTAGCCACGGCCGCGTCACTGCAGTCGGCACCAGCCCGAAAGGTGCAGGTCCGCTAGTTTACGGGAGGGGCACCTGAGGCCTCCAGGACGGTGCCACGGCAAAGCCTAGAAGAGGAACGGTCGGAAAGGGACCTGCCACTCATCGTACTCGCTCGATCGCTCATTATTAATCTTCATGGTAGCCGTCAAAGCCCCCTCTGAAGGCCATCTGGACTTTGAGAACGTGTCAAAGGTTTGTCAATTATCCGCAATTTTACTGCGGTATTAACGTACTCAGCATCGACATCTTCATCGCAAGACCACCCGAATCCTGCCTTACCTCCATTGCCTACATATTTCCTCTCCCTTGACCATTCGGTCTCTTAAGCTCTTATGAGCAGTAATCCTGCTTTGTTACAGAGGTGACTCCACTGGCCCGGTCATTCACTGCCCAGTTCTATCCATGGTGCCTTTTTATGCATGGATCCTCCAGTTTGTGCAGAGTGTTGGAACATGAGAATTAGTGGCCTTTCCTTTTTACGGGGGAGTGCCCAAGGTAAAGGGGAATCAATCAGACAAGGAAGGCTTAATGTATTGAAAATACAAGAAACAGAAATGACTGCAAGTTTCAGAATTAAAGAAGTTAGCGGGCGACTTGAACCCGACTGGGTATATAACTCCCAACAATATTCTCATACTCTATACAATAGGTTTGAATTTAGGATCACGATAATTGATACCGCCCTCACTACAGACAATGTTAACGACGACAGGCGTTTTTCAACGTATCCAGATGATCCATACCACCTGCAAATAAAATACAGATAATAGGAGTTAAAACTAATCCAGAACTAATTGAGCGGTATAGAGCCAAAGAAGAATATCCACTATTAGTTGATCTTGCAGCTACTACATCGAAAACATCGACTCTACCTATTGCTGGTTTATCAGCCGGTTATTATGACCTTGTTGTTCCTGGTCCAAATGGTGTTACTGGCCCACATAGGAATGCTGATATTAATGATCTCCTAGAGCTTATAGATTAAACTCTTTGTGTTTTAGTGGGCCAGCAGCAAAAGGATGCAGCTTGGTGGCTACTCGAAGCTCAAGGCCGCCTCAGACGCCACTCTAAACTAGCCCGATTGCCCCAGTGATCTCAGTGTTGTCATGGGTAGCGCACGACCCGTGGTGGATCCCATAGATTACAAATTATGGCAACACATATCATCTACTTCTTTATTTATAAATATGGTTATTAGAAAAGATCCAGTTTGCCCGCCACCCCTGTCTGGAGAGGTTCTTCCTGGGTCTCCAGTTTACCCACAAGTCACACCGCTCCAAAAGATGGCACTCTCCTGAATCTCGGTGGATTCTCCACCTGCACTCTCAATTCAACATCGGTCTCCCTTTAGTCATGATTCTGCCCACAAGTTCAACTTGCTGGCCTTGGAGAGACCGAAATACTGTACCTCTCGGCCCGGGATGGTAGTGTAAATGAAATCTGTATAGAAGCTTGGGTCGGACGGATGCTCCCTTCTATTTGACGAGATCGCATGCCAAGGACTGGCTGGGATTCAAGTCAGCCATATTCTTCTTTGGCTGCTTGCTCACACAGTCTGGCTTTCTCAGCTTGGCTTTTTAAGGTTGGCTTTCTCGGCCTTGTTTGACGCTGAAAGCCCCATTGGTGGACCCACATGTGCGGAATTAACTGGGCTTCTCAATACGCTTGACTGAAATGACTTCGCTCCAGTGACGACCACCAGAATTCTCCGTTCCTCAGAACAACCTGTTGTAGCTGCAGGTCATTTCCGTATCCCCCACAAGACTATCCTCCTCATCGCTTACGACATCAATTCGAACTCAGGGGCAAAAAGCCCACATTTGATCTTGAAGGTTTCTCGCAACGATATCCTCTGCAATGGAAGCCTTGAGGTACCCAATGGAAGATTATGCCCGCCAGTACTGCGCCAAACTGTGGAGCGTATCAATAACCACAGGCAAAAAGGCATTGACACTGTCGATTATGAGGTTCTGGAAGTGCAAGATGGCCTCCTCCTCGGTCATGTCCAAGGCAAACTTCTCCTCAACCTTCTCCACCGCTCTTTTGGGATCAATCTGGATATCGGGGATGTTGGCGTTCAACATGAGCTGGAAGAGGTTGAGGATCAAGTTGCTGTTTTGCCGCAAGGTCGTGTAGGTGATGAAACAGTAGCTCTTGAAGATGTTGAAGTTGTTGTGGTTCATGCCGCCCATGCCATCAATCACCTGAATGGGCAACTTCATCAAGGGCGGGAACGGCTTGGGGTCTCGGCCCAAGATGTAGCCGAAATCAGCGTGCCAGAACTTCCCGTTGGGCGAGAGAAGCAAGTTGTCCAAGTGCCGGTCCCCAACGCCCAAGATGTATGTAATCACACAATATCCAGCGCACAGTTTCACGTAGTTGTCCATAACCACAGGCGACACCCCTAAGTCGGAGGCAATGGGCTCCTGCTGGCTGCCGTGGTCCGAGTGGCTGGCATTGGCTTGTCTCAAGATGGAGCCTTCCTCCGGCTCCTCGCTGTGCAGTTCTTGACTGTTGAGCTGAAGATACTTGAGAATGCCGTTCTCTCGCGTGCCGTTGGACTCCAAGTTCTTTGAAAGGACCGAGTCGAGAGTCTCGTTGGGGACAAACTGGATCAACCCTGCGATGGGGCTGGTGGCCAAGATCTTGTACGGGGTAAGCTTCAAATTCAAGTTGTCGTTTTTCAAGAGCTGATCCATGAGATTGATGATCTGGATGACCAATTGGTCCTGGCGCAAGTCGTCGCCAATCTTGAACATGAGCGCGTACTTGCCGTGCTTCAGGCGGCCTCCAAAAATGGACGCCGACGACTTGCGCCCCATACTGACCACGGTCTTGAGGGTGATTTTGAGCGGTGCAAGCGAGCTTTTAAAGACAGAGCACTCGGCGGGATAACACCCACAGATCATCACGTCCGGGTCTAACGGAAGCGGGAACGGCTCGGCAAACTTGAGCATGCCATTGGAGGGTTCGGCCAAGTACTCCCGCAAGAAGTGCACCTTCTTGGTCGAGGGGTCATTCTTCTTGAACGACGCCCGCAAAAGCTCCACAAGCCCCGTGAGCTTCTTGACGAACGAGATCTGCCGCTTCAAATGGGAGTATTGCGGCAGATTTGTCTGCGCACAGTGCTTTTTGAGCATTTCAATGTAAGTATTCAAGACGATGTTGTAAATGGAACGCGGCGACTTGTCCGTGGACTCTGCCCGCATGAGCTGGTCCTCATTTTCCACTTTCACATACCAGTAGAAGAAATTGCCCAACCGAGCGCTTTTGACAGACTTTTCAATGAGGAAGGTGGCCAAAGGCGCATCCACTAGCACATCCGGGTCGCTGGGTGCACCTGCCCGCTTCAAGTTCTCGTACTTGAGCGCCTGCACCAACTGGAGAAGATAAAGGAGAAGCTCATCAGCGCTGGCCAAAGTGAGGCGCTGCACGGCGAAGCGGCGGAGCTGCTGGCTGCAATCGAAGATCTTGTTGATTTTGGCGTCGTCGCCCGGCGAAAGATCCTTGATATCGACCGCAATGGAGTGGTTGCGGAGGCCAGCCAGGAGCGTATAAGGATTGAAGTTGTTGGAGAGGAGCTCCAAAGCATCGCCGATATCGATGCGGTCCACCGACCAGTAAGGGAGGATCTCGGAAAACACATGGTCCAACTCCGCCTCGTTTTCCCAGTTGAAGGACTTGAGGAACTTGGTCAAGAACTGCTTGGTGGTTTGCAGCGGCGCGGCTTTCTGCAGATCGTCGGCCAGGTTCTTGGAGAAGTAGAAGCGGTATTTCCAAAGGTTTTTCTTCTCGTAGTCGTTGAGCACCGCGCTGGACGGCCGGTTCAAGATGCGCCATAGCTCATCCCGCATATGTGGCGAGGGCTTGATCTCCTTGTCTAGGTTGCTGTTGATGTGGATGTTGGACGAGAGCTTCTGGAACTTGAGCTCGATGGGGTCGAGCACCTCGCCTGTGCTGTGATCGGCTGACGAGTTGTAAGCGCAGATCTCGGCGTTGGTAAAGTCGGGGTCGTAGATCTTGGCGTTGCTGCCTCCAGGGCCGGCCATGTCGATACGGTTCAACACTCTTGTTTCTGGTCTATCCTCTACCTGGGCAGTGGTGCGGGGGGCCAAGTCAGCGAGCTTATAGGTGACGTCCAGGTATACGATGGGCAAGGCGAAGTTGGGTAGCTCAATAAGGAGAAAGCTGGCGGAAGCGTCTTGGTGAGGGGCCATGGCTGCAAACGCCTGCGTATCTAGCCATGGCACTCTGTGGAAGTGTCCGTTTTCGTACTGGGCAATCCGGTGGTATAGATCGTCTTGCTCCAGCTTTATTTTGGCAGGCCCGTCGTTTTGTTTGGCAGGCTCGTAGGTTTTGACAGGCTCGTAGGTTTTGGCAGGCCCTTGGGACTCTTTGGTAATACCATCGCCTTTGGCATTGAAGTTTTCCTCAATGTTTCGCTGATATACTCTGGCTTCTCCCGTGGAAGAGCCCCCCCTCTCTGCACCCCCAGCCAATCCATTAACCCGCCCATTAACGCCTCCAGGCGCTGTAGACTCGTCACAAACCTTGATCTGCACCTTGCATAGGCCCTTTCGTAGCGTGCCGTGGTCATGGCTGAAAACCGGAAGCGTGCCCCAGCCAAAAAGCACGGGGCGTGCCTCCACAACCTCGTAGATGGCCATAGAATAGTAGCTGTTGTAGCCGAGCTGGTTGTAGTTGACCGGGAGCCGCACATACACATTCCAGTCCCGCTTGTTGCCATGGAACTCCCGAAACGGCGTTTGCACCTCCTGGCACACGGGATTGTGGTTGCCGTCGTAGACTTGCACACGGACAAAGAGGCTGGAGTTGGCGGAGACCTTGCTAAGGATCTTGAACGTGGAGGCGGAGGCGAACTTCTGCAGGGCGGAGGCGAGCGCCGGGGGCTTTGGGGTAGTGAGGGAGCGGATCTTGAGGTACACGGGGATGTCGAGCGCCCGGAGCAAGCCGAAATTGGCGGCGGTCTGGCTTTTATCCATGGGAGTGGCTGGCGAGTGGATGATGGAGGTAGGCTACATACGGTAGCGCACCCGTGCACCACACACTGTGCACCACCTCTTGAAGCAACTTGCAAATCGCTTGTTTTTTTCAGATGCATGATGTTTTCGTATTTACATTATCGCGAGAAGGCCCTGCGTTTGCTGGGGCTGGCTCATAGGATCATGTCTTGTGCAGATGAGCAATCGACCGTTAATGACCCTAAACCATTAGACTAGACCGAATGACTTGATGGCCCGCCGATGCAATGATCTGCTTTCTCTGGCCATTGATCCATTTCTCCGCCAGACTAGTACAGACCTGTTTAGTAGGCCCGTTCATTAGGCCTGTTCGTCAGGTCAATTATCAGACCAATCAGACCTGTAATTAGACTTTAACGAGGCCTGTAATTAGACTTTAACGAGGCCTGTAATTAGACTGTGATGATTCCCGTGATTTAGACCCGTTACCCTAAAGTGATGACCGACGCAGTGTCGATTTTAACAAACTTGACCCGCCGACGCCTAAGATTTATCGGACCTCACATTCTGGCCAAACCACATATACTTCAGATCCGCCGACTCGTCGTCGGAGGAATCGGTGCCGGAACTCGAATGGAGCTGGTAAAATATCGGCTTCTTCTTCTTATCCTTATCAAGCACAGACGGCACGAATTTGAAAGAGCTCGAGCGCAGCAGCCGAGTGCCGTTGGCGGTGTGTGCAGGCATGGCCGGGCCTGGCGGCGTGGATTCCACCAGTTGGTCGTCATTAAAGTGCATGAACCCTTTGTCGCCTGATGGGCTGCCCTTTTCGGAAATGGGACCAAACTTTGGCGTCGATGTTTGGGGCCGCTTTCTTTGGAGCGACCGCACTCGGTTGAGTCTCAGAATCACGTCGTTCATATTGGGCGAGTGCTCGTTGTAATCCTCCAGCTGGTCGCGTGGCGACATGGACCCGTTGGTTGAGAGCCCGGACAAGAGGTGGAGGCGGCCCAAATCCATGCTCTTTTCGTCGTCGGTGCGCATGTTTATCAAGCTGGCATGACTGTTCACTTTGGAGTTGAGATGGTGGATAGGGATGCTGGACGTGGACGAGTAGCGCAATTTCAACGGATGGTAGATTTCCTCATTGGACGCCAATTTGGACAAGTCGATTGTCGAGTTGAAGCCGCTGGGCTCAGAGGTGGGCGACACGTCGGGCGAGATTGGGTGCTGGGGTGCATGCACTATGGAAAACGTTCGTTTGAACGCCTCGTCGTTCATCACTTTGAGCCGGAACTCCAGCGCGATCCTGTGCTTATTTGAATCCAGCGGATTCCAGTTTTTGGCTGCTGGGCACAAGGGAACGGGCGGTGGTCGGGCCGGATGGTCGGGTGAGGCCTTGTTATCGTACCTGAACGAAGGCCTTTCCTTGGCGTCATCGGTGTGTGGCCTTAAGAGCCCGCCAAAGCCCATAGCTGGGAACTCCTGCTGGGTGTCCAAGTCACCCTTCTTCACAAAGTTGGTCTTGTAGTAAACAATATCGGAATCGAGGTTCAAGGTGGAGTCCATGGAGGGATTTTTGGCGAGGATGCCCAAGCAGTCCTTTTTAAGCACCCAGTTGTCGTCAGTTTTGACAGCAAAGTTGACCCCCAATTCTGGGATCTCTTGGAAGATCGGGTGGCTGATGAAATGCAGAAGGAAGCTGGAGATGACGTATCCGTGAGCAACCACTATGACCACGGTGTCGGATTTGGCGTTTTGGTAGGTGGCCAATAGCTTTTGAAAATACAACTTGCAGTGTTCCTGGAACTGCTTGTGGGAGATGTCGGGCTCGTTCCAGGGCCCAAGCTTGGTGGTGGGGCGGAAGTTCAGCACAAACTTGCGGTTCTTCATCATCTGGATATTGGGCGTGTACATCTGATATGCCTCGTTAGAGTCGTAAAAAGGTGGCTTGTTCTCCATTTTTTCGTGACACCACTCGGACAAGGCAAAGTCTCCTAGTAGCAGGAACTTGGGCTTGAGATCCGGCGCCTTGACGGCCAACTGCTCCTGCAAATGAGTGATGATCAAGTCTGCGGTCTCGCAGCACCGCAAGTATGGAGAAAAGTGGATCATGATGTTTTTTTTCGGCACGTCTTGGGTATGTATAAGTTGGAGTATTTGCATGCAAGTTTCGGCGACTAGCCCGTCGGCGGCCGCCGTGAGTGACAGATCGTAAACTTTGTAGGGGGAATGTAGCGGTGGCTCATTTGTTTTCAGGTGGTCTGCGCGGGGGCCATGCCGCAAGAATAAGAGCTCAGCCATGGTCTCGTGAAATGCAAGGGGGCAGCGCGTGTGTGCTCACAGTAGCTTTATGCTTAACTGGGGGGTGTTTTTGCAGCGTGGGATATGGCCTCCGATTTGTGGGCTTTTGATTTCTGATTTGCGGGTCTTTGATTTCTACCAAATCAAATGGCACGGAGGTTTGGCGGCCAACTCAGGCAGTAAAACAAAGAATTGACCCTGGGCTCGCTCGAAAGTTGATGGGGCCAACCGGACTGAAAAACGGACCTGAGATGTGGTGGAATGATTTGGGCTGGAAAAAAAGGGGTGGAGCCTTCTTTTGGTGCCTTCAGGTAGGGAAAATGCCTGCACTAGGGCGTGAAGAAGGGATGCCTGTGATTGGGTGGAATCTGGTGTCTTTGTACTCCCAAAGGGTTTGATGATGACCTCGACTGATGCCTGAGACTTGTGTGGATGCTGCCTTTCGTGAGCGGAGCCGTTTGCTGTAGGGAAAGTACAGCAGCTGGTGCCAGGATGCAGGAATCGGCGAAGGTATACGTCTGAATCAGCAGCAGTCAAGCGGGGCTAAAAGACCTGGGAGTAAGGGCTTGGAAAGGTGCGGGCAAAAAAAGGCGTTGGTGGCTCTGACCAAAAGAGTGCGTGAGAAGCGCAGCTCCAGGCCGGAATGAGCGAGGTGGGAAGTGGACCGGGGCACACCTACCGGGGGCACCCCTACCGGAAGCACCCACAACCGAGGGACCCACCAGCCACGAGCATCGGTGCCGGGAGACTTACGCCGATGGCCGGGCGATTCGCTCAAACAAATCCCCCATGGGCCCTTGCGGCTACGTTTGTGGCGTGTTCTCAGTCGAGCCTCCGGGGGTGTTTGGCAGGTGGCTAAGTGCATATGACGATAAACACCACCGGGGATGACGTCAGGACCTGCACACAACGCCGCTGGGTCCCTCATTTCGGGGCGGCTGGTGGCCCTTTAAACCTGAACACCGGGCTGGAGGAACTGCATAGCTGGCAAAGGGGACCAGAACCGCCTGCGCCCAGCTTCGGGGGGCCGCCGCTGAAGCATAGCGATGCACCGTGGTTATCAACCGGCCGTGCCTGCAGATAAGCGGCCCGCGTTCGTCACCGCCATCTGGCCACGTGCAGGCACCCTAACGACATGCGAGTACATGCAGGTGGTAGTGATCACGTGCGCCGCGCCTCCAGCAGCCGTCTCCCCTGCCTTGTGACTGTTGTGCAGTACCGCCGTTGTGCAGTACCGATCTTCTGCCAACCCCCGCCAAGGGCGTAGCATCTAGCGCTCTTCTCACAACCACTTTCCATGGGAGAACTACTTAGCCCCCTGCAAGTCCGTGAATTGGCCGTCCTGGCTCTAGCAGGTATGTTGCAGTGTGCACACCGCAGACCCCTCAATCGCCACTAACCCCAGCCCGTGACCTATCCTATAGCCCCTACTCTAAGTTTCGGTACGTACACTGATGGATGCCAACCCCTCAGGGGTCGTCCTTTGGGGTTTGCCCCTGGAATTCATGGCATGCGAAAACTTCAAGTCAAGGCTCAGTCCATCAGTCCAGCCTTGTGTTCAAGTCTATCAGTTCCGTGTTCAAGTCTATCAGTTCCGTGTTCAAGTCTATCAGTTCCGTGTTCAAGTCTATCAGTTCCGTGTTCAAAAGTCATTTCCAGTCACCTTGCTGTTTTCTCTTTCAATCCCATGAATGGTGCGTGCCACGTGTCTGATTGAAGACAATTTTCATTTATCTCATTTTAGATTCGTTAACTAGCTTGATTCATTGGCAGAATTGACCGTTTGCAGCGTACAGCTGAACATTTAGCTTAGAGATGTGGGGTTGAAAGCTTGGGAGTTGGCATGCTGAATTGACTTCCTGGAGGATAGACCTGAATGGGTATGACTAGCGGGCATGGCTGACAATTATCGGACCGATGTTGGGAAAAAGCGACATTCTGGGTGCTTTTTTGCTGGACGACCCATTGGCTTTTGGCTGGCTATTCACGCTGCTCTTTATGGCTCTTTGCTCTTATTAACACCAGGGTTGGGTGTGCGCTTTTATTAGACAACGGTGAAACGGTGGTCGGGGCCAATGTGGAAAACGCGTCGTACGGCGCATCCATCTGCGCTGAGCGCACAGCAATCACCCGTGCAGTGATGCAGGGCCACCGGAAGTTCCAGGCGTTGGCGGTGGCCGGGGAACATGAGGACCCAATCTCGCCGTGTGGCATTTGTCGCCAATTCCTCCGCGAGTTTGGCACTGACATTGTGGTGATCATGGTCTCAGCTTCGGGCCATACGGTGCAACACACCTTGCAAGAGTTGTTGCCCATGAGTTTTGGCCCGGAAAACCTCCAATGACCGGGACTTTTTCTGAGCCCAATCCACTCAATGGGGGTGTATGAGATGTTTAACGAGAGGGCTTTATTGTTGGCTTACTGTGGGTGTACTTGCTGAATTGTTACCTGAACTCTGATGTTCCTACTCAAGTTTAGTCCAGCTTCAAGGTATGGTCTTGCTTTGGTGTTTACCATGACAGGTGCGAGTCTATGCATTTCTGTGTGGCGGGCAACCAAGAGATCAAGACACTTAATTTAAAGAGGGATTACGGAAACCGTAATGCACTTCCAGGCACATGAAGAACTTGTCTAGAGAGATTATTTCCTTTCACGGATACAAGAATTGGAAAGGACGAGTGGAAAGGACGAGTGGAAAGGACGAGTGGAAAGGACGAGTGGAAAGGACGAGTGGAAAGGACGAGTGGAAAGGACGAGTGGAGAGGACGGCAGGAGACGCACATTCAAGGCCTCGGGTGCCACGTCACGTGGCGCGCGGCACTGCACGGCCGCATCTTCTCCCTCGCCTCATCTTGTCCACCACCAATGACTACCGTGTGTTCCTCCAGCCAGTGCGGGCGCCGCACCGAGTCCAAGCTCAAGTGTCCCGTGTGTCTCAAGAACAACATCACCAGCGTCTTTTGTGACCAGAGCTGCTTCCGCTCCGGCTGGGCCAACCACAAAACCATCCACCCGGCGGCTGACCATGCGGTGTTTGACCCGTTCCCCAAGTTCAAGTACGCCGGCAACTTGCGTGCAGCGTACCCCTTGACGCCCATGAGGCGGCTCCCGGCGCACATTAAGCGGCCCGACTATGCCCGCAACGGCAAGCCCATCAGTGAGTTCAAGAACGACCGCAAGGGCAAGATCACCATCTTGAGCGAGGAAGAGATCCAAAAGATGAGGGAGGTGGGCCGCGTGGGCCGCCAAATCTTGGACACCGTGGCTGCACACGTGGCCCCCGGGATCACCACCGACCGGCTCGACGAAATTCTACACGAAGAGTGCATCAAGCTCAACGTGTACCCTTCGCCGCTCAACTACTTCAACTTCCCCAAGTCCGTGTGCACTTCTGTGAACGAGATCATCTGCCACGGGATTCCGGATCAGTACGTGCTCCAGGATGGCGACATCGTAAACTTGGACGTGTCGATTTACATGGACGGCTACCACTCGGACTTGAACGAGACGTACTACGTGGGCGACAAGGCCAAGGCCGACCCCGATACTGTGCGGTTGGTGGAGACCACGCGTGAGTGCTTGGACTTGGCAATTGCCACGGTCAAGCCGGGTTTGGTGTTCCGCACCTTGGGGCAGGTGATTGAGGACCACGCCACCAAGAACGGCTGCTCCGTGGTCAGGACATACTGCGGGCACGGAATCAACTCGCTCTTCCACTGCCAGCCGGACATCCCCCACTACGCCAAGAACAAGGCGGTGGGCGTGGCCAAGCCAGGAATGGTGTTCACCATCGAGCCCATGCTCTGCTTGGGCACATACAACGACGTCACGTGGCCCGACAACTGGACCGCCTCCACCACCGACGGGCGGTACTCGGCGCAGTTTGAGCACATGATGCTCGTGACCGAGACGGGCTGCGAGCTTCTCACGGCGCGCCAGGCGGACTCACCGGGCGGGGCCATTCCCAGAATAGCTTAGATGAAATCGAGAGTGGATTGAGCGTGCGTAGGCAGTGTAGGCGGCGCAGGGGAAGGGGATGAAGTCGAAAAGAAGAGAGAAAAAGGAAGCAAAAAGACTGGACGAGTCCGGATTTGAACCGGAGACCTTTCCCATGCTAAGGGAACGCGCTACCAACTGCGCCACACGCCCATTTCTTGGCTTTGGGAAGTCTGGATTTATATAATGCATTGTAAAAAATTAAGGGTTAATTTTGAGGCAAAGAAGTTGGCCGTTTGAAATAGGAAAATATGGGTATAGCAGCACCGGAGAAGAGAATGATCAAGGCTCTCAGGCTGGTGGGTCCCGTTGAACAGCTCTGCCAAGCACCCAAACGTAAAACTCGATAAATACATTTGAACTAATTGGTCGCTTCCTGGACCTCAACGGCGGATGTACTTGACGGCCGTCAGCGCTTTCCGCCTACGCTGATTCATTAGAGCCACCTTGCTGGCGTTAGAGCCTTAGGATAGGGCGCCCCATGTCGTGGAATCACTCAAACACTTGCACAAAATTGCCTGGGCTAGAGGTCACTAATGTCTAGTGCGTCGGGAGAATATTCGTTGATTATTTCGAGAGGCCTTAATCTTCAGCCCATGTTTCAGTATATCAGATACACAGGGTCATGTATGATACAGAACATGGGCTAGAATAAGAGATTAAGAGTCAAATTTTGTACCATTTGGGAAGCGAAAGGCCAGGGTCAGGATTCTAGCTCCGACAGCAGAGCATGACCTCAACACCAATGAGCCCTGAGAGAATTCATCGTAGAACATGGGCCGGGTCTTTATATCGAATGCCACCGACCTCATTGACGAATACGTCAGCTACCATACATGAACACGTTAGCTACCATGCATGAACACGTTAGCTACCATGCATGACAACACTAATAGGGCATCATGACAAGAGCCATCACTACTGTCCAGGAGAAGGAAGATCACAATCAGGGCAATCGCAACACAGGCGATCGGCCGGCCATGGAACAACGGCCATTGGCCCCCCCCCCCCCCATTATTTATTAAATGGTAAATTTATTTATATCCTTGCTAATTATATAATAAAATACCGTCCTTCGGGTTAATTTAAAGGTATAGTTTTCAAGATAGTTATCTAACTTATCCAACACTATATTAGTAAGTATAGGGTTTAATATACCTCCTTGTGGTAGAGCTTTATCACTTTTATAGTTTTTTCCATTTAGTATGTATCCTGCTTCTAAATATTGCTTAATTAATTCTAATATTCGTCTATCTCCTATTTTTTCTTTAACACGTTTCATGATAATATCATGAGGGATATTATTTAAACTTTTGTCTATTTTACCTTGTATAACTCAATTATAACGGTTACCCATTTGATAAATAAGTTTAAGGGCTGTATTTGTTGATCTATATGGTTTATAACCATGTGAAAAATCAGAAAATAGAGGTTCTCATATTGATTCTTACAATGTAATTATAGCTTTTTGTACAATGATATCGTAAGATGGAAAATAGGTAAAAGTTTGGAATTATGAGAGTTAGATTTAAGAACAATAGGATGGGCGGTAGTGTCAGGTTCGAGTTGGGCGTAAGGACTCACCACACCCGAGGTGCTTTTTTCAATCCATATAACGACTTCTTTAGCCTAAGCACTAAATGCTCTTTTCCTTTGAGAACATAACCTTCTGGTTGCTTCATATAGATTTCCTCTTCCAACACTCCATTCAAGAATGCTGTGGTGTCATCCATTTGTCTTATAACCAAGCCCTGTTTTACAGCCATGGCTAAGACCTTTCTCAAACTTTCATATCTGATTACAGGTGAGAATGTTTCCTGATAATCGATTCCTTCTCTTTGGAAGTTTCCTAGAACCACAAGTCTTGCCTTGTGTAGACCATTATCCTTTAGTGCGAATACCCATTTAGCGCCAATAGCCTTCCGGCCTTTCGGTAATTCTGCCAACTCAAAGGTCTCGTTTGTTTTGTGTGCCAACATTTCTTTGTTGCACGCTTCTTTCCATAATGTCCAACTTTTCAGACGAACGGCTTGTTTATAACTTTTCGGAATTCCATCGAACTCGTTTGGCGGTGACTCAAGTGTTTTAACCCAGTTGATCAGTAAAGGATTGATTGGCGGTAATTCATCGTGTTCATTTAGCATAACACATCTTGCCAGTTCCACTTGTTTCAGAGTTTGTTCCTAGGTCTGCATCCACAAACACTTCGACATCCTTTTCTTCTTGACCTTTGGTCTTCAGAAACTTAATTCCTTTGCTTGAACTTTAGTTCTACCATGAAATTCCTCAACCAGACTGCTTCGCGACTTCCTTCAAATAGTCCAAAGAGTTCAGCCTCGCTTGTTGACGACGCAATCGTCTTTTGCAATTTCGATGACCATGAGATTGGACCTCCCATGTACATGATAAGATACCCTGTCTGAGATGTATCTGTTGATGATCTGTAGAACAAAGGGGAATCACCCTAGTTATATAGTAATGTCGGCCACGACTTGCGTCTCCGTATTCGGGCGATAGCGCCTTAATCGGGCTAGTCGTGCCGAGTGGCCGACCGGAGAAGCCTCCTCGAGATACGGGCTTATCGGTCTAGCACTCGGAGGAAGGGAACCAGAACGGTTCGGACCGAGCCTGGAGGCAAGGTCCGACGTCATACCGCGTCTAGCCGCACGTCGCAGTTTAATTGACCTTGAGCACCTATGGGAGTCCAACAGCTACATACATAATTGATGTAAAGGAATTTTTCATACCTATATTGGACGTAGCTCAAATCTAGGTGACTTGCCAATTAGTCTACGACTCATATCTAACATTTATTAGGGCATACTTTTATATCATCTTTTTCCTACATCTCTCCTGTTATGTTCTTTTGTAACTGTTTTAACGTCAAGTACCAAGAGAAGGTGTATGCGTTGATGATCCCTAAAACAAGGGGGATCATCCAAACTTATATAGATAAAACGGGCCTGATTGCGCCACTTCAGCCGGCGTGGGGGCACGATGGCGCCATTTTTGGCAGAAGTGTTTGGGACCCGACGGGGGCGCCTTGGCGACCCAACAAGTCCCAATCTGGCATGTCCGTAGGTCAAGTGGCGCCTGAGGCACCATTCGTCCTGCATCTGAGTAAAACTACACCGTTGGATTTGGGTATAACCACGGCACTGGTACCGTTTCGTCTAGAGCCTCGGAGATAGTGGCCAAGGATTGGACACGCCTTTTTTCAGGTGGGGTTTCGACGGTTTCCCCTTGTAACCGCAAGTCGCAGGTTAGGTTGGAACGTGAGAATCAGTGCGCCTGCGGGCACTGCATGCCGACATAACTGTATACAGATGAAACAATGGTTGAAGGGGATGACTAAGTCTGTGTGCACATTATGCACAAGAGCTTAGTTGAAAGGGATTAAACATTGTTTATCCCTATACCTCCCATTTGAGCGGTCGTAATGAAGGCGGTGCAGCCCTACAAGGGGCTGCAGCTAGTGAAGGCCGCTTTGCAGTATTTAAGGAAGGGACAGCCGTCCCAAGAAGAGTGATTAGACAAGAAAGCAGATCTTAGTACCATTGACAATATACGATATAAGAGATGACTACAGAAGTTCCCCAATTGAAGAAGTTGTTAGCAGACAACTTGAAAACTGTACCGTACTATAAGAGAGTACGTCATAACTCCCAACAGGTTAATTGTGTATCCCACATGTCCTATATTTTATTCAACTTTTTGTTATCTAGATTTAATATGTCCCCCGCCCAAGTATAAATGTAACACATAAAACATAAACTAAACGAGTATACAGAACAGCAGCATCTGATAAAGTAGGTAAAATTAATCTAATGAAGCATAAACAGCTAATTTAAAATAACTCCAGCTAATAGTATCGAGCCTGCTAAAGGAGGTTCTGAATGAAAGGTAATCAAGTAGGTAGTCAAGAGGTTTAGCAATACCTATAGAAATAGCTAAATATAGAATATATTGTACACCAATAGATGAAACTAGTGACCAGTAATCAGTATTATTTAATAAAACTTCATAAATAGCAATAGCTAATAACATAAATAAAGAAGACAATAATGTATAATCAGCAGCTTTATCTTTATTAGCCGCACCATATAAACCAAATAAAGGATTTGAAATAATATCGACTACCTTTATATCGGAATACCGTAAGTACCTATAATTTAATATCTTATATATTATCTTATAAAATATGATAATCTTTGATTTCTCTAGTGGAATTGCATCACAACTCCTAGACTGGGCAGCAAGGCAGGTGCACTAGAGATCTATAAGTGGGTCTTGGCTTAGGGGACGTGAAAATCCGGTTGAACATGATAATTGCAAAATTGGTTCCAATCGTTCCACCTGATTTGGCTAGACATCGAGCTGTGGGCCAACAAAACCACCCGCTCGGGATTGGTTTTTGAGGCCTTTCAGCGTTGTTACATGATTGATGTGTGGTCAGACTTTGGCTGACTGCTTGCTTGACAGTCTGGGTATCGGATTGTTCTTCCGGCCAGTCTGTCTGGCTGCTGGACAGTCTATCTGTGTGTTCGTGAGTCAGTCTATCTGTGTGTTCGTGAGTCAGTTTTTACTGACGTTATTATGGGACTGCTTGTCAGTCTATTTGTCAGCTATGTGCCTGGGTATCTGATTGTTTATGAGTCAGTTTATCTGACAGTCGTTTGCCCTTATTGGGCTTCTATGGCGGTTCTTCTCAGGAGGACGCTTGACCTTGATTCTCTGTAGGTCATCGACTTGCGGGCGAATCTGGTGGGCGTCTGTCCCGCGTGAGCGGGGCGAGAGGTATTCCGGGTCATTTCGTAGATGGCCCGTGCCATTTCGTAGATGGCCCGTATTTCATCGTTTAGTTGGCCGTAGCAACTGTGTACAGTGATTTACTGCGTATCTTCCGTTGTGGATGCATCTTAGGGCCTTGAGTATGAATGCAGCATGGCGAAGCAGTCACTTGGGGATACCTAAAAAGGGGAACAGCGGAGGTCTTGCGGTGGACGCAGACCCGAGGAATAGCTGAGGGATAAACGCTCGACCCTCGTAATGGGTTTGCTTGGGGACGGCGAGTAGCCACGGCCTAATGTTCCGTGGTCCAGGTTCGAATAACACATACTTCTATACCTCCTCTTGGGACCATAGTAAGCCCACGAGGCGGACGCTGTATTAATGAGGCGGACGCTGTATTAATGAGGCGGACGCTGTATTAATGAGGCGAACGCTGCATTGATGAGGCGGAGCGCTGCATCCATAGGGCGGAGCGCTGCATTAATGAGGTTGCAGACCTTTTGGGCAAGCGGAGCCGACCAGAAATGCCACGACTGCAGAAAACCATGGCAACTGGGGCCGCTTTGGGCCGAGGTTATGTGCCGCGGCCATACGCATATCGGGTCGCAACGCTACTGGCTGCGAAACTGGCCTGCGCCGTCCCTGCGCGAACCGGAGACAGTGAGCCTCACCGGGCATAGGCCAGCTAATCTGTTCCTAACTTCCCTATCCGGATCGTAGAGGATGATGCGGTCTTCCTTTTCCAAGGGGAGTGACTTTGACTAAAGTCGGGAGGGACTTCATGGTCTCTTCGAAGTATATGTGGACCTCCACTCTGAGGATTCAAGTGTGAGTCCACATGAATCTACGCGAGAAGGGTTGTGGGTCTGGAATGGTCATTCTAGGCATGTCTCACCTCGTCTCACCTCGTCTCGCCTCCGCCATGATCACATTCCAGCTTTCTGCTGTGGGGTGTCAAAAGGATGGAGCAAAACGGTACCAGACCCAAAAAGCCTTGACAAGATCTCAGCTGAAGAAGACGAAAGTCAGTCGATTGAGCAGAATGAAGTCAATCGTCGGCAAGTTCCAAGACGCTGCCAGTGTCCGGTTCGATATAAGCTCTGCTGAAATTCGCCAGACATCACAGTACGTAAAAGCGGCACGGATATAAAGGAACACTAGGACTATCACTCAGATCCGGACTGCCACATTCGTGTATATTCCGACGCTTGCTATGCTTCCGAAGAACCAGATACAAGACGCTCAGTTACTGGAGACAGCAGATCATTATGGATCAGGAATCTTTAGAGGAACTTACAGAAAAGAAACGACTCCAAGTATTCTGTGACAATCAAGCCGCAATCATGACGATCCAGGAATAAACATTCTGACGGATCAAAGCATGTCGGTGTTAAAGTGGAACTCGTCAGAGTGCCAGGAATGGGGTATTAATATTGAGTGATTGACGAGACAATATAAAGAATTGACATAGAGAATCAGCACCAAAGAGGTAAGTAGGGACTGCAAGAAGTGTAATAATAAAAGACATGTTAGACCCCAATGGATATAATGGCTGGTTACTATGGGTGGATACAATAGCTGGACACTATCTGGACACTATCTGGACACTATCTGGACACTATCTGGACACTATCTGGACTATATCTCGACTATATCTGGACACTATGGCTGGAGCCAGAGGGAAGATGGATGAGTACCTCGATGGTGGATGGAAACCCGTTATTGAGAAACCAGTTAGTGAAGATACGTTTATGTCTATTACCCTCGGTCTGGAGGGGTCGAGTCTTCCGCAAACCGGCAACATCGTCAGAATTCGACCCCAGTCGACATCGCCCCGGGGGAAGGCTCATG
Organism: Metschnikowia dekortorum; assembly: GCA_009756545.1. NCBI lineage: Eukaryota > Fungi > Ascomycota > Pichiomycetes > Serinales > Metschnikowiaceae > Metschnikowia > Metschnikowia dekortorum. The sequence goes on from WFIU01000006.1 coordinate 104,373, forward strand.
CATCTACGATAATCTTGGCCAGCGACAACTTCGTCAAAGCTTCCACCGCAAAGTCACACTGTTGGGTCTGTTTTGCCATGACGAAACAAGAAAGCGGTAGTGGATGCGCAGAAACACCCAGGGAAGTACGGTTTGTTACAGAGCTTACAGACCACAAGAAAGGTGGCACGCAACGCCAGCAAATCGTCCATTTGTGGCCATGATTTGCTCCGAGTCAATAGGGAGAGCCACCAAAGATTTTTGTCCCAAGCATCCTATGGCACATAAAGTTGTCGAGGATGCAGCCAAGTCCGTTTTGAATTTGAAGTACTACTTCACGGCAGATCAAGTGAACAACTGCATCAAGCCTTGCTAGTTTGAAGTGCAAGTGGAAAAGGAGAGACCAAGGAGTGCTGTTGAGTTGCTCAAGGAGAAAATGAGGCATGATTACCTGTTTGTCCCTAAAGAGGCAATTTGGAGGGCGCAATTTGGAGGCGCAAGTTGCTGCAGGTGATGAGGTATTTGGAAGGCTCAAGATGCAAAAAGTAGTGATGTTTTCGTGAAAGGCTCGAAGAGGTGCAGGGCAGAGAAACAAATACCAGTGCCCAGAGGTTTTCCTTGACGCCGTCTCGAACAAGCTTACTTCTACTGCAATCCATCAAGGTACGACTCATGTTCGCCGAGCAGCGGAATTTGTTCCTTGCGGCGAGAAGTTTAAGAACAACATCCCGAGCATCGCAGGTCACGCCGTCGCAGGTCACGCCGTCGCAGGTCACGCCGTCGCAGGTCACGCCGTCGCAGGTCACGCCGTTGCAGGTTCAGCGGATGGAGCAATCCGAGTGTCTGTTCTGGACGCTCTTATTCCATTGCTGAAGGGCCATAAGGAGGAAATTCGAAAATGAACTTGTTTGATCCGGCTCGTCCACGAGACAATGACGCGTCCTACATCCACCTTGACCCGGGTGTCCTACACCCACTTTGACCCGGGTGTGTCGATGTGACTGCCTGGGCATCTGCCAAGTCGCCTGCGCCTTTACTGAACGAGGTGGTGCCCGCGTCGCCTCATGGCAACTTTGGTTCATCCTGCACTGGCCCAAGAGAAGATGGCGGAAATGGTCGAGGGCCGATTTAACGGCGAGGAATTGTTTGTCGCCCAAGATCTCTGGGTCACAATGAACGTGGCTACCAACCTGCCACGTACAATCCGGGGGGAATCCATCGTCAACGCACGTCCCGAGAGTTGTGTCCAACGACCCACCCGCTTTCGTAGCGTCGTGGTTTTTCGGATGCAGTCCCGCAGATACCTCTCCGGCTGAACCAACACGGGACCTCTCCGGCTCGAACCAACGGGACCTCCGGCTTGAACCAGCCTCGGACCAAGTCACCCGGACGACCAGCCAGCTGGACATGGCTGGCGTGTTCCTTGAACAGCCCGAAGCCAGCTCGTACATCCCCAGGTACCAAGGACAGGTGTCATACCTCTCATGCTAAGGCCTTGAAGGCACCGAATACATTAATGTATCATGGAACAAATCAGCGAGATGCTCCTTCGTTTGTTGAAGGTGATAAAACGGCCTGGCCAACTTGGACAATGTCACATGCTTCTTTCAAGATGTTTGATGAAGCCTTTCCCAAAATATCATGATAAAACTTTTGGATGATAAAGCTTTTGGATGATAAAGCTTTTGGGTACTTGAATGTGATTATCTCAGTGAAAACCCTGATTGGTTGAAAATTGAAACAATCATATAGGATAGAAAATAGGGCTTCAAGCTTAGAGAGTCTGGGGCGAGCACATGGACTACCCCTATGGGCTGTTTGTACGACTGTGATTTCTAAGCTTCTCCTTCGGTCGCTGTGGGGGGAACTGCCCGAATGGGGAGTACTGGTAGAATGACAAGGAATTAGCTTTTCATAAAACTAATAACCCTCGGCCTGTTTTGCAAGGTGCTCCTTTCCGTGCAGGGTGTTTTTGGAACCCGGGATCCTGTCTTTCTATGAGAAGCATAGTTTGTACTGGGTAGTGAAAATGATGGTACTGGGGAGTGGTAACATGTTGAAAGAAGGTGAAATAGGTGATAAAATGATAAATTCCAGCAATTGGTTCACATGTCTGTTGATCAGATATCCGGGATCATATAAGTGTGACAAGAGAGTGAGGTACATGAAGGTTCTATTTCTACTTTCGTAGCATAGTTTTTGGTATATTGTCAAATAAATCTAAGAATTTATCATTAACTAAATTTGGTTCTTTGGAAGGTATTCTTGATGATCCCTACAAGGGAACTTCCAAATTAAAACCTGGTCTGGGCCATATGAGGCCTCAGGCCCAGGTGAGGGGCCTGAATGCACGTCTTCAGTCGGCGAGGGTCTTCAGTCGGCGAGGGTCTTCAGTCGGAGAGGGTCTTCAGTCGGAGAGGGTCTTCAGTCGGAGAGGGTCTTCAGTCGGAGAGGGTCTTCAGTCGGAAAGGGTCTTCAGTCGGAGAGGGTCTTCAGTCGGAGAGGGTCTTCAGTCGGAGAGGGTCTTCAGTCGGCGAGGGCCTTCAGTCGGAGAGGGTCTTCAGTCGGAGAGGGTCTTCAGTCGGAGAGGGTCTTCAGTCGGAGAGGGTCTTCAGTCGGAGAGGGTCTTCAGTCGGAGAGGGTCTTCAGTCGGCGAGGGCCTTCAGTCGGTGAGGACACGATGGCGCCATCTTGGCTCCAAATGGAGTGGCCAGAAGCCCAAATCGCCCAATTCCCAATCTGGCTTATTTTGGGCCCAAGTGGTGTCGGTGACGGGATTTCCCTGCATCTGAGAACACCACGTCATTGCATTTCGAGTGGAAACCATCGTGCGGCATCTGATCGCGTGCAACTGCTGCCGCTTCGTCTCAGCCTCGGAGATAGCTGGTCGCGATTGGACACGCCTCTCGCCACGTGGGTTCCCGACGATCCTTCTGGTGACTGCACGTTGCAGGCCAATTGTTTGTGCATGGGCAACTCCCACCCCCCAGATGCAAATCTCGGTCTCTTGTTGGGCACTGGAGGTGGAGGTCCATGCTTGTGAAAGTTGGGGTGGGGGCACGCGTGTTGCCTGGAGAACACCTTGATCACTTCTGTGAGTTCTGCATCTGTCTTCACTGGTTGCGGGCGTCTCGGTAGTTATTGAGACAAATGTCCGAGGCGAGCGGCGAAAAGTCATTTGTATCCGCAACTGGCTGATGGAAAACTGAGGCGGCACCACTAACTCGGAGCTGACCGGCAATTTGACTCCTGCGATTTCGGAGACACCAGGGAAGTTGGAGCGACGTGGAAAGGTCTGGACTTGTGTGGGTCCGGGTGTCCTGCAAGACAGTTATCATCCACGTGAACATATTGGCCTGCATTGAAGGTCCTTGCGCTTGTAATCGAACTGGGTTTTGCTTCTTTGAAGGACTCATCATAAGCTGCTAGCGCAGATTGAGGTGGTTGATCTTCCATCGACGGCGCTGCGGTGCCGTGAGCGAGCAGAAACCACCCAAAATCTGTTGGTACTGTAGGGGTATAGCCAAGATCCACTTTGAAGAGCGACCCTTGAAGGAACGTAGATCATCACATTTGCAATCAATTGAATAAGACCTTGGCAAAAACCATTGATACCACACCACCGCAGCCCTTGGCATTAGATCTGTCACCATTAGTCATTAGAATTTCATAAGCACATTGACATCACCATTTAGAGCCCTTCAAACTCCACGAATCATCAATAGCCCTATTGAACACGTTGAAAGGAACTGGACACCACTCATAAAGTCATCTTGAATCATCATTGGGAAACCAATGCACCACACGAACCCATTAAAATTGTCATAAACATTGCCATCAAACTTGGCATCACAGCATCTTTAACACCAATACAAAACCATAAGCCCACCATAAATACCTTCCAAGCTGGAAATAGCAGAAAAGACACCCGGAATGCAAACAGAAATAAAGGCATAATCCCCTATTTTGTGCTCTGAGTCGATTGTAACTTTAAAAGTGAACGACACCAGCCCTTTTCTTGGGCTCGAGGCTAGGCCGCTTGGTACAACCGCTGAAGATCTGGTGCGAGGCTAGATAGCAGCGATGGGGAAGAGTTTAGGAGCATAGCGAAGGACAAAACTGTTGCCTCCAGTGCCTCCAGACTAGTTTCTTCTCTTGGCATTGGACGAATTAGACTACCAAACCAAATCAGCCTAAAGTCACCATTCCATAAAATCATGTCACCATTGACGCCAAAAGCGTCATGAAATACCATGAAATCACCATAAGGATAACCACCATCAACACAATTGACATCAGCAAACGGTGAAATCGGAATCTCTTTCAGTTACTCCATCAAACTCACCAACATTTCACTTAGTCAATTAAGACACGTACGTCTTCGCATATAAATGTCCCAAATCTTTTCTTTCGCAGTAGAATCCCGTTCGATTCCTTCAAATGTCCATTTTTTGATTGGATACGCCGCCATATCAACAAGATTGGTGTTTAAAGATATAAATTTTTTCGCGGGGTTGAAAACCCGGCCGAACTTGGCAGAAGTTTGGAGTTCTCTTATGCCATGGACTCGACTTTGAACTAAATTTTTCGATCCTTGAAAGTCCCGTAGTCTTTACACACTGATCGGTTCCTTCCACTTCACTTTGTCTCTTTGTTGCCATTAAGATGATTCATCAATTCATGTAACATGAGCAATGAATGATTTTTTGAGCATTTCTGAGCATTACTTGACCGCTTGATGCCTCGTTTCGAATTTCTGTTGATTATGGTTTGTTGCTGTTTTCTTTCATTGAAAGGACACCAATTTAGATTCATGAGAGAATTCCATGATGATGTATTTCACGCATACCAATTTTGTCTATGCGTCTTCCAGAGTAGCTATGCCAAAGGTTCCAACAAGACAGTAGAACAGATAACTGTATATTTCCAATTGCACGTAGAATAACGGCGTACAGCTTTTTCTGGAAACACTTGCCTTAGGATCACTTTTGCCATTCAACAACCAAAGATCACCAAGTTTCTGGAACCAATGGGGAAAGAAAATACACCAGAAGCTTCAGTCCAACTATCGCCCGAGAATGAATGTGAACAATTTTTTCATGATTTGATTCAACAATGATCAAATCAACATTGATCCAAATATTAATCAGTGGATCAACACTGATGATATCAACAAGGATTGAATGAAGGATAACAGTCAACAAGATTGAGTCCACAATAAGCTTCTCTAGGTTAATTGCATTGACTAGGCTCCCAAGAGTATGTGTACTTCAGTCCCAGACCGCTTTCTGATAACCTGAATCTCGGGCACTTGAAATTTGCCCCTTTTGAAAAAATCTCACCTCGATGAGCTTGAGTATCTTAAGTTCGTGGTAGTCGATGCGAGGTTGATGAATGTTCAAATATGAAGCGTCTCTTCTTTAGTATGCTCCATTTCAAATGAGCCCCCTTCGTCAATTCCTCAAAGAATCAATTCTGCGACGACAGTGTCACATAATCCAAAAGCTTTGAATCGTAAGGCGCCATGTAAGGTGGTTGATCAGCGCCTTATCAATGATGAGATAGATACAGATATACCGACACAGCAGAAGGTGAACGAGGATGGTGCACACAAGTGTCAATAATAAAGGAAAAAACTGAAGCAGGTCAAAAGATTTGGTTAAGGAGTTGGCAGAAATTAACCCCAGAAAATAGTGTGCTTGAATGAGTTTGAGCCAATTATTGTGTTGAGTATAATGGGAACCGAGGAGAGCTTTGTTGGTTGGGGAAAGTTTGATCCGGATTTTCAATTGAGAATCAAATGGCAAACTGCTTCTAGTGAAGCCCATGGCAGTGGGCTCGGTACATAATCATAGGATTATGAGTGAGCCCATACGTAGTAGGCTAACACAGTGAACAATATACGGCAGTGGTTCCTGGTTTAGGGTAAGGTTTCTTCTGCAAGGACGCGTATTGGACAATGTTGTTATAGTCGGGTTTCTATTGAGTTCTCGACATAGGCTCCTGCAGGGCCATGAGTTTGGAGCAGAAAGTCTTCATTCATTCTTGATTATGGCCAATGTGGAATTGAGTTCACAACAGAAGTTCGAGGTACAGAAACCCTGTCAGCGATCCGTTGAGATTTGGGCAATGATATTGCAGCAAAGGCTTGGCTCACTTTATGATCGATAATTTCCTGCAGACAAATCTTCAGCGATGACTCCCTTAGCGTGGTTCTTCGCGGAGTTCTTCATCTCCTTACACTTCATGGATAGTTTTCATTTCTTGGCACAACGAGTTCTTCTCTTGCGATAACTCAAGAGGCATTTTCTTGATGGATTGAGCATTTTCTTGATGGATTGAGCATTTTCTTGATGGATTGAGTATTTTCTGGTGAATTGAGCATTTTCTGGTGAATTGAGCATTTTCTGGTGAATTGGGCATACATAGCGGGATTTCGTGAGTGACTCCTTAAATGCCCGGACCAGGACTGACGGTTGCCATCCTAGCCCTCCCACAACAAATATCGGACTGGTCTCATATGGATACGATGTAGATAGATATAGGGAGACGCCAAGGTCGTGGATAAAAAGGAGGACATAACAAGGGAAAAACCTAGGGCATTATATAGAAAAGGAAAGGGTAGGGAAAGGCAGGGAATGGGCAGGGGGTAGAGAGCATGCTCAGAGGTGCAGCCGTTGGCCTCACGTGACCGGCCGCCCCCATACGCGCACTAAAACTTTTCTCAACACCTCCAACCCCATGTCTTCCTCTATCCAGCTCCTCAACCCCAAGGCAGAGTCCATCAGGCGGGCGCAGGCACTCCAGGTCAACATTGCCGCGGCCCAGGGTCTCCAGCAAGTGTTGGCATCCAACCTCGGGCCAAAAGGCACGCTCAAGCTCTTGGTGGATGGCTCAGGCAACCTCAAATTGACCAAGGACGGCAAGGTGCTACTCACGGAAATGCAGATCCAGCACCCGACGGCGGTGATGATTGCGCGAGCCGCCACGGCACAAGATGAAATCACCGGAGACGGCACCACCACGGTGGTGATGTTAGTCGGGGAGTTGTTGAAGCAGGCGGAGCGGTTCATCTCGGAGGGCGTGCACCCGCAGATCTTGGTGGACGGCTTTGAAACGGCGCGTGAAGCGTCGTTGGACTACTTGGCTGCCTTCAAGCAGACGCCCGAGCTGTTCGACCGCGAGTTCTTGCTCCAGGTGGCGCGAACCTCAGTGGCCACCAAGGTCACACCCGAGTTGACCGATGTGTTGGCGCCTATTGTTACCGACGCGGTCTTGTCGGTGCAGGGTGAAGACAAGAAGAACATTGACTTGCACATGGTGGAGATCATGACCATGCAACACGGCAATGCTTCCGACACTCTGCTCATCAAGGGCTTGGTGTTGGACCACGGCGCCCGCCACCCGGACATGCCACGTGCGGTGAAAAACGCGTACGTGTTGATTTTAAACGTTTCCTTGGAGTACGAGAAAACAGAGGTCAATTCCGGGTTCTTCTACTCCTCCGCAGAGCAAAGAGAGAAGTTGGTCAACTCCGAGCGCAAGTTTGTGGATGAGAAGTTGCGCAAAATCGTGGACTTGAAGAACGAGGTGTGCGGATTGGAAAGCGACACCGGTTTTGTGATCATCAACCAGAAAGGCATTGACCCCATGTCTTTGGACGTGTTGGCTAAACACAACATCCTTGCATTGCGCAGAGCAAAAAGACGCAACATGGAGAGGTTGCAGTTGATTGTGGGAGGCGAGGCCCAAAATTCCGTGGACGACTTGACGCCCGAAGTGTTGGGCCGTGCCGGCTATGTGTACGAGGAGAGCATTGGCGAGGACAAGTTCACGCATATCACCGAATGTACCGAGGCACAGGCTCTGACCATTCTCATCAAGGGCCTGACCAACCACGTATTGCAGCAGACCAAAGATGCGGTGCGGGATGGCTTGCGTGCAGTGGCCAATGTGGTTAAGGATGAGGCCATTGTGGCGGGCGCAGGAGCCTTTTTCATGAGCTGCAACCACCACCTATTATCGCTGAAAATCATGAAGGGGCGCACCAAACCAGGGATCAAGGCTTTTGCCGAGGCTCTCCTCGTGGTGCCCAAGGTCTTGAGTTCCAATGCCGGCCTCGACTCCTTGGAGACGGTGTCTGCGTGCCAGGACGAAATCATGGACGGCCACGTGGTGGGCATCGACCTAGCTTCGGGTGAGCCCATGGACCCTGCACTAGAGGGCGTGTGGGACCTGTACCGAGTGTTGCGGAACGCCATCTCTGCTGCTGCCGGAATCGCGTCCAACTTGCTTCTTTGCGATGAGCTATTGAAGGCGGGAAAGCTGTCGTTGAAGGGAGGGCCTCAGGGCCAGCCACAGGGTATGCCGCAGGGTATGCCGCAAGGTATGCCCGGAATGATGTAGAATGGATTCATAGATGTAAGATCAAGAGAAGGACAGAGTGATGGACTGTATAGAGTGCCAGGAGACGGGCCCGGCGGGGGGGGGGGATAAAGACGGATAAATTCAGAGCCGTTAAGAGCTGGAAAAACATACCCAAATAGGCAAATAGTCCGAGAATCGCCGACCCGGTACGCCGCGCCGATACGGGCTGAAACTCCGGTATACAATCCGTGCAACCGAGCAGGCCCGTATTTTCAAGGGCCAATGCCCGAAATGGTATCGCGGTGTGCGGGTGTGGCATGCGCGATATACCGGACTGAGATGCTAAAAAGGTACAGGTTTTGGTCAGGGATGCGTTCGGTGCGTGTTTCGTTTAGGCTCTCTAGAGGCACGCAAGTCCTAAAAGGGTGCATGTTGCATAGAGACAAATCCGGCAATGCAGATAGCCGGTAGGGAACGCCAAGCCATACGTGCATTGCCCACGAGCCGCCGCGTAGACCCATTTTAGAATGACATACTGGCATGAAACAGTCTCCAGCGCCAAATTCCGACAGGTATCTAAGCATCTTGGGAGCCACGGATGGCACATGAGCATGAAGCATGCCAAGCATGCAGCACCGTGCGCAAAGGATTACAACTCACTCTGTGCATGCAGAAGACGAAATGAGGACATAACACGTGGAGCACCTTCCCCTTGCTTTTTGTCGGCCTTTCAGCCGTACTCAGGCCAACGACATCCCTGAGAAACAGGTGCCAGGGAAAAGTGGCACATTGAGGCAGCAGGGCGGCAAACAAAGATCCCTGCAGGAAAAAGCACGGTCGTCTTTGATCTATGCTCGCAAAAAATTTAGGTTGGAGCATCTGCACAAGCAGGCGAAAAAGTCGCTCCCGGTTGCTGTCCACGGATCAAGGGGAAATCGCACGCAAAGCAGCGAGAGCATACACGGCACGTCGGGAGCGCCATCCGCACCATGCAGATGCCTGGCTAGAATCGGGGTATCAGACAGAATGTAAGCCTAGCATAGGAGCGCCAAACACTGCATAAGTAGGTGTCCACACATGCATGCATGCCCATGCTTACATGAAAGAGACATACATGATGCGCCAATCTGCATGGCAGGGAGAGAAAAAAGCGCCCTAGGCTTTATTTTTTAATTTTTTTTAATTTATTTTTTTGTTTTTTGCTTTTCGCCTGGTTGTTTCGTTTCTTCATGCAGGCTGGGCACCATTAATCGTTTAAGCATATGTCTTTATATCTAGTTCCTGACCCTGATACGACTGCAACGCGTTCGGAGTTTTCCACACTACTCCATTTTTCTGTTTTCCACCTTATTTTGTCCATATTTTTTAATCGTCGTGTCCCCACGACATTGTCGTCCCCCATACAAAGCATCATATAATCCTTGCCGAGGAGCAGTTCATGGATCTCAAATCCTTTAGCCGTACGTTGTTTACTTTGGGACCCGGGCCCGTGGTTTCATCTGGCGGCAATGGGCAAATGTCGGACGGTGTGCTGCGTCTTCCAAGCGTGTCGCGTGTCGTGGTGGTCGATACGCCTGAAGCTGCTAGCCGGTGGCGGATGGAGGCCCAAAGTCGGATGTCTTGTGTCGGTGGTCGAATGGTAGATGGCAGATGGCGGCGCTGACCGAGCGCCGGCCCGGCCTCAGGCACCGACATTACGATACCGACACGGCGACACCGGCCCAATGACCCCCGACCCACGGCCCCACGCCGAAAGCGCCCCACGACCCCACGCCGAAGGTGCCCCACCGTCCGACCGGAAACATGGCCCCACGTCCCCCCAGACCCCCGGTCCCTCTTTGCGACATTGTCACACATACTAACCGCAGAACCATGAGCAGCCAAAACCCAATCTCGCAATATCAAGCCACGGCGAACGGCGGCGGCGAGGAGCTCGTTCCGGCCCGAAACAAACCGCCTGGGCAACCTCTCCCGAAGCCGTTGCCCCAGCAGCTCCAAATGTCGCGTCTGCACCAGCCCAATCTACTACCACAGCAGTACTACAATCAAGGAAAAATATATGACAAGTACGCTGGAACCGACGCGATGCAAGTGCCCGTGCAGGGCCTGCCCGGCGGCGGCGGGGTCAATGTCGGCGCTGGCAATGTCGGAGTTGGCAATGTCGCCCCCGGAACCATGGGCACCGTCGGCGCCAACGCCTCCAACCCCGCCGCTAACATGGTCATGATGCGGGGCCTCCCCCAGGCATACAACCAGATGCCCATGCATGCATATACGCTCGGCCCCGGCGAGATGATCAACAATAACTACGCTACCTTCCAGATGCCCGCGGAGCAGTGGGACCAGTTCGGCACGGGGATGCGCCAGCTGCCCGGCAATGCAGCCAGCGGGCCTGGTGGCCCCGGCATGACCATGGGCGGCGTGGGCGGCGGCATGTCGCAACTCGGAAGCAATGTCGTGGACAAGAAGCCGCGGGCACGTGCGCACGGGTCGCGGGGCTCGCTCAGCAGCGACTCGCAGGACGAAATCGCCGCCAAAGACGGCGACTTTGACGGCGACGTGCCCCAATCGGCTGGCGGCCTGGCGAAGGTGGCCAAGCGGTCCCGCATGGGCTGCCTCACGTGCCGCCAGCGCAAGAAGCGCTGCTGCGAAACGCGCCCCAAGTGCACCGAGTGCCTCCGGCTCCGCTTGACCTGCACATGGCCCAAGCCCGGCACCGAGCACAAGAACAAGCCCAAGGAGGTCAAGAGCGAGGAGAACACCATCGAGCATGACGTATACGGCAAGATCAAGGTGCTACGAGGGATTGTGGAGTACCGCAGCGACCAGTAGCGCGTGCGCGCCGGCGGAGCGGGGCGGGCCGCGGGTCACGTGGCCCGGCCCGATGTCCGCGGCCTGTGGAGGCCGGCCTATATGTAATATATCTGACTATGACTAATTTAATACGATGGCGGAGCAGGGTGAGAAGCGGTGACAATGTCGCGGCGGGAAGAGTTTAGATGAGCGGAGACAATGGTGCTTCGGGCGCCCGCAATGTCGTGCGTGCCAAGGCTTGACAATGCATGTACGAATGAGCCCCAGACAATACATTCGGAGGTCCGACAATATCGTACATACGGACGTCTGACAATGGCCCGACGTTGGGCCAACGTTCCCCGATGCCCCATGCCTGATGTGCAAACAGAGCCGTTGCACAATGTCGCACGGCTGGTGGCCGGTGGGACACGTTCAGATTCGTTTCTCCTTGCGACACGCTTGTCGGACTCCCCTGGGCTCACCCATGCGCAATGTCTCGCCACCACGACACCCCACGACACGCATTGCATACCCCAAACTGTTCCGCTACTTGTCGCGCTTGCTCTTTGCTGTGTCGTCCTACTCCAACCGTCATGTCGCCATGTCTCCACCAGTGGCCTCCAATAGGCCGCCTTTGTTTTTACCTGTGGAGTCTGCTCAGCTGCACCATTTCGGGGCCTGCACAAACCCCCAATGTGCATCATATATGCAGTACCAGGCGTATTCTCGGTCTTTAGCGGAGAGGGGAGTCGGGTTCTTGCTGGCAGTCACGGGCCTCCCCCAGCCAAAGCTGTGCACTGGTGAAGGCCCCCGACCAGCAACCGGTTTTCTGCGTTACGGGAGGGCGGCATGTACTGCTGGCGTGACCGTTTGCGTTCCGACAATGTCGCGCGCGACACTGCAGGTCCCATGTCTCGGCACGGCATCAAGGGTTGGCGCTCGTTTCAGCTCACAATATCTCCGTGGGTGCTCGTCCAGAATGTCTATATGATCCACGGCTGAATTAGCCTTGGCTGCACGACATTTGACGGAGTCTGGGACAATTGACTGGTATGACCGACATTCTGCGACGGACAAATATCGCGCGACATCCGCACCTGGATGTGCTAACCGTTGAAGCGGCCCGGCGCCAGTTATCGCTACACGTCACCTTCCTAGAGCCACTAGAATCCGTTGCTGTGCCAGCAGGCCGCCGCCGGGCCCTAGGGCGCTGGTGTACGGATGCTCGGGCAGTGTATGTAAGCATGTACGGACGGCCCGGGCGCGGCGGTGTACGGGTGTGCACTGGACCACTGATGCACGGGTGTACGGGCAAGGAGTGCACACGCATCCATCCGGCTGTCATGTACCCACCATCATCTTACCGCCACCCCACATGTCTGAAGCCACGCTAAGAGACCGCCAGATCAGTATGCACCCCCTCCCAAGCACCAGCAGCTTGTACTAACCCCAGGTGCGTTGGAGCGCATGCTCCACCTCAACAAGGACGGCGCCACCGACCTTACCTTGGCTTCCAAAAGTGAGGAAATCGTTTGGAAGGTGTTGGTCATGGACCGCAAGTCGCAGGCCGTGATCTCCTCCATTTTAAGGGTCAACGATCTCTTGCGCTGTGGTATCACGGTCCACTGCACCATCTCCGCCTCCCGGGCGTCGTTGCCCGACGTGCCGGCCATCTACTTTGTGGAGCCCACCGCCGAAAACGTGGCCATGATCATCCACGACTTGCAAGAGGAAAAGTACGAGTCGTGGTACATCAACTTCACGCTGAAGATCAACCGTGAGCTCTTGGAGGAGTTTGCCAAAAAGGTGTCGTTGTGTGGAATGGGGAACAAAATTAAGCAGGTGTACGACCAGTACCTTGACTTCATCGTCACCGAGCGCAACTTATTCTCGCTCGATGTGCCGCAGGTGTTTTTGCAGTTCAATAGCCCCAAATCCTCGGAGGATATGATCCATGCGCTTGCCAACGACATTGCCGATGGACTTTTGGCCACGCTCATCACCATGGAGGCGGTGCCCGTGATCCGGTGCCCGAGGAACGGGCCGGCGGAGCTTGTGGCCACGCAGTTGCATGCCAAGCTCCGCGACTACGTGTCCAACTCGCGTCTGTCGGCGCCACCCTCAATCCAGCACCGACCCGCGTTGATCTTGTTGGACCGCAACATCGACCTTGCGGCCATGTTCTCGCACTCGTGGATCTACCAGTGCATGGTGAGCGATGTGTTCGACTTGCGCCGCAACACTATCAAGGTCACCAAGTATGGCGACAAGCCCGAGGTCAAAGCCTACGACGTGGACCCCAAGGACTTTTTCTGGAACAAAAACTCCCAGTTGCCATTTCCCGACGTGGTGGAGAACGCAGACCTCGAGTTAAACCTCTACAAGAAAGAGGCCCAGGAATTGACCAACCGCACGGGCATATCCTCGCTCAACGATATTGATCCCAACGCTAATACCGACACCTCGCTCATCCAGCAGGCCGTGCAGGCCTTGCCCGAGTTGACCTCCAAGAAAGTCACTTTGGATATGCACATGGATGTTCTTGCGTCGCTTTTGAAAGAGTTGGAGGCCCGCTCCTTAGACAAGTTTTTTGAGGTGGAGCAGAACTACTCCAACCCAAAGGTGCAGAACGAGTTCTTGGAGTTGATCAAATCCGACTCCAAAAGAGACAATTCCTCCGACAAACTTCGCACGTTCTTGATCTTGAACTTGCTCACGGATTTGCCCCAGGCTTTCATCTCCGATTGCGAGGCCATCTTTGCCTCCAAGTATCCTCAGATGGATATGGCGGCATTTCGGTACATTTTGAAGTTCAAGCAGCTCGCCAAGTTGTCTAAAAATGTGACGTTGAGTGACCACCACCCTTCCAACGGCACGCCGCTCAACGAGAACAATTCGGCGCTCTTCACGGGCTTATCATCCAAATTGTACGGGCTCACCGAGGGCCGGATTTCCGAGGGCATTACTTCGTTGGCAAGCGGCTTGAAGAAGTTGTTGCCGGACAAAAAGGCGCTTCCCATCACCAACATCGTGGAGGCCGTTATGGACCCAAGCCACGCTTCCAGCAACTCCATCCAGATCACCGACGACTACCTCTACCTCGACCCCAAGTCCCGTGGGGGGCAGCTGAAGCCGCCCAAGCGCCAGAGCTACGAGAGTGCTATTGTGTTTGTGGTGGGCGGTGGTAATTACTTGGAGTACCACAATTTGACCGAGTGGGCACTGCAGCCAAATAGCCCTCCCAAGAATGTCGTGTATGGCAGCACGGACATTGTCACTGCCCAGGACTTCTTAGGCGAGGTGGCAGCCTTGGGTCATTTGGAGAGCTAGTGCGGTCGAAGCCATCTGCGATGAGCGCCAAATGCGCTTATTGCTCATGAAGGTTTTGGTGATTTGTGCTTATAAAGGTCTCTAATGATTTGTGGCCTATGATGGTCTCTGACCATGTCAGTGGTGCTTGTCCGGAACAATCGGAATCAGTGAAGAATGCACTCTCCAGCGGGCTCTCAAACCTCTCGAGAATTGGAGCCCATGCAAACAACTCCAATGATCCAGCCACGCTGTACATGGCGAATGGCCACTGGTTGAAGTCGCTCAATTGTCGGAAGAATACGGCCGGATTAGGTGCTTGAACATACTTCCATGTCCCAATATGGTCTCAAAGCCGCTGGCAACAGCGATGTGGCCTTTGGACGCGGACATTCTACTTCTACACGTGCGCTGGTGTTTGGAGTGGTAATGGAGGGTCCAGAATCCTGCAGCGAGTCCACAATCCTGCAGTGGGTCTAGAGTCCCGGAGTGGATGTAAGGCGTCTGGAGTGGATACAAAAGCGCCTGGAGTGAATATGAGTGTCTGGAGTGAATGGAGAGTGTCTGGAGTAAATATGAAAGTGTCTAGGGTCTTAGACCGCTCAAATAAGTGTATTAATATAAGAAAAGTCCACTTTTAAATTCCTTGGAAAGTAGAGACCAGGTTTTGATGGAGGTTAATGACCTACCCAAAACTTCCCCGAGGCAGGCTTCTACTGTCGCCGGAATGTACGCCATCACGTTGCCGGAGACATTGCAAGTCTAATGACCGGCTTGGTCACATTGGTCAACATATTGCTGATATGTCGGGACAGGATAACCACCATAACTAATGCCATGTCGATCGGGTACGGCATTAAGCGAGTTGACCCAGAGCCTAAAGGCTCCTCGTTGGCTGACTGGTGCTTGACCCAACGCAGCATGGGTTGTGCTCCACAGCGACTTGTCCAAGAATGGAAATAGCACCAGATCCCATCATACCTTTCGTGCCCTCGTGATTCAAAGGTATCCTTTCGTAGACTCCAAGATACGCAAGGAGTGGGCCGAGTCCAAAAACAAGGTCTCGCACTCATCGACGTCCAGAAGGAGGATCTCATCTCTGTTGAAAGTCTTGCTCAAGATGCCAGCGGGCGCCATCAACTGCAAGGCGTAGCGCAAGGAGGAATTGACGCCGAGAAGGGCCAACTTATCCAAGGCGTCTGGGGCGATTTTGAGCTTTTCCAATGAGGCCCTCTTCAGGAGAATGCCGCGAATCTCGTCCTTTTCGTAGGGCATGGTCTTGACAATCAACAAGCGATCAATCAAGTCCGGCGGACACCCGTGGGGGTACCTCGTGTCATCTTGCGTGCCCCTCACGGAGGTCATGCCACGGTTGGAGGCCAACACCACGATGGGAGCCATGGAAGACTCCAATGCGCGGTTCAAGTAGGTGAAGATCTCAATGTCCAACATGTTCACCTCGTCAATAAACAACACGCCGGGGATGAGCTCGGCCACGCCCTGGTCAATGTACTTCGCCACCACCTTGTTGACTTCCGCACGTAGCTTATCGGTGATCTCGGTCTTTTTGGGCTTCAATAACTGGCCCATCATCGACAACACATCCTGGCCGCCCTGGGGCCTTGCGTTGGCCACGTCCAAGTCGTGTAACGTCACCTCCTGCACAATCTCCTTTTTCTTGTGCACCTCGCCCTTGGGCAACGGCACGTACTCCTCGGCCTCCAAGTCGAATTCCGTGGCGTATGCGTCCAGCCGGCCCACCCTCTTGACCGCGCCGGTGTTGGCCTCCACATAGATCACATCCCCGGCCACCACGCGCTCTTTCTGGATGCTCTCGTAAATGCTGGGGTCGAGACGAAGCGACTTGGTGCCCTTGGCGGTTTTGAGCCCCACCACCACGTGCAGAATGGTCTTGCCATAGCCGCCCAACGGGTTTTCGGCCTCTTCGGGCGTGAGCTCCGTGACTTCGCCCTCATACACCTCCTTTGTTTCCTTGATGCGCAATCCAATGGACTTGCGGAAGTTCTCCATCAACGCAGCGGTCTTTTTCACCTCGGCGCTGTACAACTCACTTCCCACAATGGGACAGAAGGGCACCTTGGGCCCCAACTCCTGCAGGATGGCCAAAGCCAACGCCGTTTTTCCTGTGCCGGGCGGGCCTGCCAACAAAATGGCTTTTCCGCTCATTTTCTTGCTTTTGATTAGATCCACTATGATGCCACACGCCTCCCTAGCTTCTGTCTGCCCGACAAAGCCGCCGTCGACTTTCTTGGCGAGCCCGTTTTCATCGAGCCCGAGACCTTTGATGTGCGTGTGCGTGGCGCTGCGGGCGCTTTTGTCCTGCTCCTTGATTTCGTTGATTTGAACCATCCTGGGATATTGTAACGCTGCACTGGGACAATGAAGTGGCGGAGGAAGAGGTGATGCCTCCGTGTTGCGAAGACATATTTTGGTGGAGCCAGTGCGCCGCCCTGCACATAGGCACATCGGTACACCCGCGCCTGCCCGCGCGCCCGCGATGGCTGCAATTACAGCCCTTAACATCAGCGCCAGCTATTCAGGGGTTCTAACGAGTGATTGAAGCAAGGGTTCCAACCGGATGGAAAGCGCTGGGCTTTAGCAGTGTGGTGTCTCGCTGGAAGCCCCTGTAAAGCTGGAATTTGTCCAGCTGGATTTAGTCTGGAAACTAGTCTGGAAACTAGTCTGGAACTAGTCTGGAACTAGTCTGGGAACTAGTCTGGGAACTAGTCTAGGGGATTTGTCAGCTGGAGCTAATCGGTGGGAACGTGGCTTACCGTAACCCGGTTTCAGTTGGAAGCCAGTGTCCAGACTGGCTATCTATATGCAGTGGCTGGTGGACAATTACCTTTAGTCATTCGAGCATTGGCACTGGGTATTGGGCTTTGGGACACCAGTGCCTTTCAGTGAAGGCTATTGGCTCCACCACAGCAGCATCGGAGCACCCGGACGGCAAGGTGATGGAGACTGCCCAGATGAACGCTGGAGCACGTGCGCGGCTCTATCAAGCCATGCAGCTTACAATGGAGTACTACGACTGATGGTATACCGACGATCCTACACTGATGATTGTTAATGGAAATCGCACACGAAGCCGTGCACTGTTCCCATCATCACATGAGACCTATGAGCAGGTCTACCGAATGCGGTTTCAAAAGCCTCGTTTTGAAGCTCATGGGCAGACGGTATAGTGGGAAAACGTCCGAAGAGCCCCGAAACCGAAGCGGAAGAAACATCAAAGCCTTTACTCATAAGACCACGTGGGGTACTTGAATTTCCCACGATGAAACCAACTCGATTATTGATCCTGGCACACATCGAGTTGCGCAATACCCAATTGGTTCCGGGAGGCCACCTTTCCTCTGACTGTACGTTTGGAGGTAGTGATTGCCTCTACAAATATCCGGTGGCTGCGAAAAAAGCATGAGCCGCTATAGGGTGCCGATCAGAGTGCAATAGGTATCGATGCCTTGATTGGGTTCACTGTAATAGAGAACTCTTGGCACCTTAGTGGGACTCCTCTTTCGAGTCTGCAGGTGGGATCCACTCGATTCCAATATAGTGGAATCATAACTGTGACATAGAAACTATTGTTTAATTTGGGGACTGATTGGCTGCTTGAATGGCTGATTAAACGATTCATTGCTTGACTGACTGACTGAGAGATGAACAAAATGTGTGCACTAGGTTGCTGCACCGCGATACATAGAGTATGGTCATTCAGAAAGGCGCCTCTTCTTGTCCAGAAGTGATTAGGCAGACAAAACCTGGCGTATTCAGTGCCGAAAAGGATAAGGGTCACGTTAGGATGTGGATGGCTCAGTTAGGCCTTTTTGTGGCAGATATAGCCAGAATACTTTCCTTCTTATGGTCACAGTTTGAGATGTATGCAAGATTGATTTAGTTGGCTCCAGATAGGAGTAGCATGACCAAAATTACGGATCCCACGCTGAAAATGATTGATACGCCAGTGCACCGCTCTGGATTATGTGCATACGAGGGTCACGATCCAGGCGTTGCGCTCATTCCACCGTCCTTTGAAGTGGATTCAAAGCCGGGGGCAAATTGGGAGAGACTAGCATATTCGATCTGCCCTTCCTTCTAGGACCCTCGCTCGCTCAGTGGTTCAAAGAGACTAAGCTCTATGAAAGACGACTCGGCGGCTCTTCGGGTTCCATTTTTGAATATGGTCGTCTAGAGGATGCCGCATGAGATGTATCTGGGAACTTTGCATCAATTAAGGGTCAAGGAACATCACGGAGGAAACAAAAAGGCGTTCTTCTGCAGAGTCTTCTACAGGAGTTGCTCTAGCAGCTCAAAAATGCTCCAAGTCTCTTGAATACCGTTGAGCGTTTGTGGAGGTTCCATCTACCCGAGTGTTTCAGTACAAGGATGCATCCCAGGAGTACATTTTGGGGGTATTAGACCAGTGGACACATGGATACGTCAAACTCCGCGGTGAGTTCGATGCTACTTGAGCCGAGCAGCCGGCTTCTTTGGATTTGCTCCCCTTGGCATTGCCTTTCTTTGAATGGACTCCGCCTTGACAGCCTTGGGTTGTGATGCAGTGACTTTCCTTCTGACAGTCCACTAATCGTGTCTCAATGGCTCAGCCAGGGGGAGGTTTTGGAACTGGACATCAAGCACACGCTCAGTCCTTTACCTTCAGGATCAGGACCGTGTTCCCAGAAACTGCAAGCGCACAAGGAATACATATCTTACAGGGATATATTGTGAGCACCAATCGATCCACCATTCGACGCTGGGCCGTGGGCCAGTGCTTTTGGATTAGGGGTTGTTTGCTTGCTCGAGTGGCCAAACGGATTGGCACTCACGCCTTTGTGCCTTATGGCTTGAACCACTGTATTGTGGTTGATGCTTGGTGGGGAGCATTGTGACGATTTGCATTGATAGTGGAGAAAAGTGGGGTGAATCGGACAGGCTTTCCCGATTTCTCGTTCAGAAAAGCTGCTCACACTGGTTGGCTTGTCTCCAAAAATAACCCATGGTTCTGCTCCGAAAACATTGTCCCTCATGCTTCGCCACATTGGTTTTCACTTGAAGCTCGAGGATCTGCCATTGCCAAGAAGGTGGAACCCATGAGGCATTAAACATCGATCATGGCCATCGAACCACACATAACCGTTAGAATGCCCCATGAAGTCGGAGTTCCGAAGAAGGTGAACAATCCAAGCCGAGAACGAAAGTTCAGGGGTTCGACGGGACCAGAACCCGGTGTACGGGTGTTTAATAACTACACTAGGGATTTAAGTGGGTATGTCAGCCTTGTTAGTTGGCATTGTTAGTTGGCCTTGTTAGTTGGTGTGTATGTCAGCATTATGCCAGCACTACGCCAACATTACGATCTACTGGCTTATTTACTCAGTCATTCGCTTAGATTGTACTAGAGAATGCCATGACTTCTCAGCGTTTGGAAGTTTTAAAACGGCCCTATCCAAGGTGGTGAAGCAGGGCTATGTTCAAAGACAAATGGACGTCACCGCAGCATTTTTTGCATTGTTGGAAGAAGATATCTATATGAAGCAACCAGGAAGCTGTGTCTTTGAAGGAAAGGAACATTCAGTGCTTAGGCTAATAAGTCTGGATTCAGCAACCAGCGCAGACCGGAGCCGTGGGTTTATTTAAAGCATATCAAAGGAAGTTTCCTTTGATTGCTTTATACGAAAACTTGATAGCTGGACCAAAAGATTCGTCTGTGATGACGTACTTTGAGTGTTTCAAGGCAAAACATATGGAGGCAGCGCGCATGAAAGTGTACAGACTCCAGTGAATTAGAAGTTGCTGAAGCCTAATGGTTAAGAAGAGAAGCATTTCGGAGTTTTTGTGGATGCAGGCTAGCCACGATGCTGGAACGGGGAATTCAGAGACAGCATCTCTAGACATGTGGAGAGGAACAATCTTATGGTCATCGGAACTACAAGACAGTTGTGCCGCCGACAAGTGAGGCAGAACTCTATGGGCCTTTTGAGCACGTCAAGAAGCAGTCTGGTTGCGAACTTTCATCAAGGAAATAAAGTCCAAGCGAAAGACTAATGCTTCACAGCTCCGGTGTGACCCTCAGCGAGCAAGTGACTCAAGAAGGTTCCGAAAAAGGGGGGAACGTGTTGAGATCAAGCACTACGTGGTGATTAAGTACAAGCAGCAGTCACCAAGTGACAACAACACACACGTCTGAACCGCCAATCTTAGATGAAGACCGACTAAGGTCCGCAGATGGAAACAGAAGAGTCCGGATTTCTGCCGGTGAAAAAGACCAGAAGAAAAGATGGTTCAGAACAGTGGACCGGAATCACAGCAAATCAGCTACAAGTGGACTGTCAGATCCAATGGGTAGTGCGTTACCCATGGATGCACTAGTGTTGTGCAGTTGGAAGGCGGAATATCCCGCATGAAGCGAAGCGGGGTCCATTTCGACCACTTACCTCCAAAGTTTAGCCGTGGGGCCTTCAGTGCGTCCCCGGGTGCAACGCGGTGGCTTGTTCGGATGCAACCTCGGACCCGCCTGAGATGCCGCTCTTGTCCATGATTCTGTGCATCCATGGCTACCCAGAGAGGGTCTGTCAGGTACAAGGTGGACCTCGAGGACCAGTTAATTCCAGACTGCACGGTTTTTAATCCGGCATTGCACCGGACCTATGGACAATTCACTTTGATGCAATTGGCGGGCGCTGTGCTCGTGTGCAAGGTGGCTGAAGCTTGTGGCTGAGGCTTGGGGCTGAGGCTTGTGGCCTTCACGGCAAGTTCAGATTGAGAGTTTGATTGGGCTCGTCTTTTTCTGTGGCTTCCCAGTTTTTGCCAGTCAATCAATCTACCAAGGATTAGATTGATTAATGATTCAAAATCACCCACCAATACTTATCAGCTGGACCAGCTGCGTGCCGCTCCGCATGAGGCTCCCGAAGGCGCAGTCGGAGTCTCTGGGATACGCTGATGGGTGAGACTGTCGATTGAACTGTCTACCGAAAAGTCTGAACTGGCTTCTGTCTATCGAAACGACTGCTGTTTGGAAGGTGTATTGCACTGACTAATGTCTATTGCAAGACTACTGTCCACTGAACTGCCTATTGAATTGTGTCTGACTTGACTGCTGAACTGCCTTTTGACCTGTCCATTGAACTGCCTATTGAAATGTCTTCTGAGTTGACTGCTGAACTGCCTTTTGACCTGTCCACTGAATTGCCTATTGAATGGTCTTCTGAGTTGACTGCTAAACTGCCTTTGACCTGTCTACTGACCTGCTCATTGGGAAATTAGGGCCGCTAAGCACCTTTGACTTTTGAGTTTGTGATTTCTTGACACTCCAATGTTAGCTGCAGAGAGGCGCCTCACCGTTGATGGACATTGATGGCAATTTCTGATGCTTAGACCTCGATTGCAAGGGGCGAGACCTCATGCAACCTATGCAAACTATTTCACAACCGTTCGTGTTGGAAGGGAGGGGCTTGACAGACACGGGAGCCTTTTCACATGATCAGGTCTACTACAATCAACCTGACCACAAATGCCTCCACAGAAAAAGGCTCAGCGAAGCCGGCATCAAGGACTGCCCTGAATGGGCCACGAATTTATGGAATCAACATAACTAGGCCGGGTCAGGCCCGTCAATTTCTCGGATGGCGTCTTAGACGTGGTGGGAAGCGATAAATTTGTCTTTCAATGCCACGCTGGTGGCCAGAATCAACCGTTACAGTCAGCAATTTGCCCGCGAATCTGGGAAGGCAATCTGCCAGTGGTCGCTGGAGAGGTTGCATTTTGTCGAAGGCCTCTCACGCCCATTT
The DNA here is from genome assembly GCA_009756545.1 of Metschnikowia dekortorum. Taxonomy (NCBI): domain Eukaryota; kingdom Fungi; phylum Ascomycota; class Pichiomycetes; order Serinales; family Metschnikowiaceae; genus Metschnikowia; species Metschnikowia dekortorum. The sequence continues at coordinate 126,641 of WFIU01000006.1, forward strand.
GCATGGTTTAGCCGGTGCAGTGCCAAGTCCAGCGGCTTGCCAGGTGCAGTGCCAAGTCCAGCGGCTTGCCAGGTGCAGTGCCTCGCCCAGTGCAGCGCCATTCCATGTGCAGTACTACGCCCAGGGAAGCGGAATTGCAGGTGCAGTCCTTGAAGCGGAACCCCACGTGCAGTACTGTGGCCGGTGAAGCGCCATTCCAGGTGCAGTGCTCTGCCTGGTGAAGTGCCATTCCCGGTGCAATGCCTCGCTGAGTAATGGTTCAACCATGTTGACGAGCGCTGTTGACGAAGAGGAAGCCACGTGGGAATGGGGGTTTTATTCAATAGTCTGGGTTCAGCTGCTATTGTTTGGAATGCATTGACCGCGCACTTCTGGCGTACTTGCATGCCCACGGAGCGTATTTCTTATGGCCGCTTTGCTTGGGAGAGCCTCACAAGATTCCAGGGAATGAAGGTCAAGAGATTGGTCTAGAGATTGGTCCGGAGATTGAGGAGATTGGCCTAGAGATTGAGGAGATTGGCCTAGAGATTGGTCTAGAGATTGGTCTAGAGACTGGTCTGGAGATTGGCCTAGAGATTGGCCTAGAGATTGAGGATTTACAGATTGAGGGTCTGGAGATTGAAGATCTAGAGACAAATAAGATCTGAAGAAAAAAAAGACAAACAAGACTCTAGGGACTGGCATTTGGAACTGACCAAACTGTGGCTGGCAAGACCCTACAGGCTAGGCCAGAAACTCCAGATACTCGGGGAATGTGGCAAGTGGGTGGAAGCGGTGTGCCTGGCCTGCGCAATTTCCATACCTTGAGGATCCTATCTTGGCGGCTCTGCGCCACTACTATCAATGCTGTTGAAGACGTTTTAGCAGAACAGGGCGTGACCAGGACTGGGCTCTCTGACCAAAGGAAGGACAGAAGGCACATGGGTGCGGGGTAGACAAGTCGCACACTGGAGCCCGTCAAAGAACAGGTGTGGCGGCGGCTCCAGTGGGTCTTAGCTGCTGGGAGGAGACTGGCATAATTCGGGGTCGATTCGGGTCAATTGTGGCCAATCCTGGTCAATTCGGGCCAATCGGGCCAATCGGGCCAATCCGTCAATCCAGGTTAATCCACGCAATCTAGGTCAATCCACGCAATCCAGGTCAATCCAATGTCATTCAAGGTTTCAACTTTATTCGAGGTCTTCAAGTTCATTCAGGGTCATTCAAAGTCATTCAAGATCTTCCAGATCAAGGGGTCAAAGTTATATGAATTCATTGACACGCCCACTTGGAATTGGCAAAGACTGCTGCACAGCCTCGCAGAAATTCCACCACCAATAGTGTTTCTCGCATGCCAAATTTCCACTTCCCTTCCCACTCGGCTGCTTTTGATGAGTGAGGGGACATGCATCAAGTTTTCCGACCGTCAGCATCGAAGACGCCACCAGGAGAGTTGATGGACCTTTGTGTACTCCTACTATTAGCAGTACTTCTCAATAACTGCTCCTACTCCCACATGGTCACAATTGCTCCTGACTACAATTACCCTGACTGAAATTCCTCCTACGGACTCCTAGTACTACTGGCCACTATTACTCTTGACCACTAGTACTACTGGCCAGTAGTACTACTGATTACACACCTACTGACTACTGATACTCCTGCTGACTACGAAAATCCTGTTGACTACGACTGCCAGATGGAGGTTTGGTCCAAAGCCTACTAACAAGGGTCACAGAAGGCGCTCTGCATAGACAGAAGCTGTCGAGCCATAACATAGCTCGAGCAAAGAGTAGGGGAAAGAAGCTTCCTTCAGTCATGTACTGCATCGAGGGTGTCCAAAACCATTGCAGTGACCATCAAAAAGAGACGGCCTACCAACCATATGCGAGTAGGGCCAAAGCTTTATGGACAGTCAGTGTTGGCAAAAGGTTTACAGTGGGTCATTGGGACAGTGGGTCATTGGGACAGTGGGTCATTGGGACAGTGGGTCATTGGACCATTGGGCCATTGGAGTGGACCTTTTAGAAGGTCACATTATCAAAACTGTCAGCAGCGAGCCCTTCACCTGCTGACTGGTCTCGGACAGTGACAGGCTCCATTGGAGCAAATACCTTCCGTTGTGGGTGGTGGAAGCTTGTTAGACCAGACCAAGAGTGGAAGGAGAGGACCCACTTTGGGCCGCGGGCCTGGGGCGGAATGCCTTCGTGCGGCCCGAAACGGTCAGCTCTACAAACTCGGCTGCTTGTGCCAACGTACTGGGTCAAGGAGTGGTAAGGGCATCACAAACGCAGCCTTGGACGCCGTCACGGGATGGAATGGCCAACGAAAGGTGCGGGACAAACGCTGGATGAGCCAAGTCCCGGGTAACGCTCAAGCCCGACGAGGGAAGGAAGCCTTTGGCGAGTCGGGACGCCCGAAATGCAGCGTATGTTTAAAATTTGAAGATATATGTATTTTCACGTAGACACTTTTGGGTCGAGTGGTCCGAGACTGGTTTGACCCAACAAAAAGGCATGAGTCATGATTGAGTCGACGCTGTGGTGGGAGACGTTCAGGGCCATTCGTTTGCGACGTATCAAGGGTGACTGCTTGTGAAGCTTGCTTGGCGGACGTGTGCACTGGGTGTCCCGACTAATTGTGCCTGAATGGTAAACAGTCCACCGGTAAGCTGTCTACTAAGTAAACTGCCTCTGGTAAAGTGACCACTGAGTCAACTGTCCACTGGTAAACTGTCCACTAAGTAAACTGTCCTATCTTCTATTCACTGAATAGACTATCCACTGAGTAAACTGTCCCCTGGTAAAGTGACCACTGAGTCAACTGTCCCCTCAAGAAACTGTCCACCCAATAAGCTGTCCACTTAATTCCAAGAAACTGTCCACTCAAGAAACTGTTCACTCAAGAAACTGTCCACTCAAGAACCTGTCCACCCAATAAACCGTCAACTCAATAAACTGTCTGCTAAGTAAACTGTCTGCTAGGTAAACTGTCCACTTAGTAAACTGTCCACTTAGTAAACTGTCCACTTAGTAAACTGTCCACTTAGTAAACTGTCCACTTAATAAACTGCCCACTAAGTAAAATGTCCACTTAGTAAACTGTCCACTTAATAAACTGTCCACTTAATAAACTGTCCACTGAATAAACTGCCCACTGGTAAACTGTCCACTCAATACACTGTCCACTTAAACAGTCCTTTTAATAAACTGTTCCCTGGGTGTCCCGTTGCCCCGACGTAATTGTCCACGGGTGGGGTACAACCGCTGGAGTTAATCCATTGTGGATTCGATGGACTTTCGACAGCCCGTCAAGACTTGAGGAGGAGTTTTCATTGGTGTTTGAAAATGTTGGGCGGTTCAGTCTGAGCTTTTTTTACTGTCCAGTCTACCCTGGTGAGCTTGCGGACTAGGCGAGTGCCAGTCTAATTTACCTGCTCCAGTCTAATTCCCGATTAGTAGTCTGATTCCCGACTACAAGTCTGATTCCCGACTACCAGCAGACCTTGCTGTCTTCCGACAGTGTCTGATCCACGCCGTCTCTGTCCGCCGCCCTGGGCCTCAACACCAAGCGCCCGTCAGTGAACATACTGATCTAGCAGATGCGCAAGGTGCAGCTGACGCGGCGCGGCTAAAATCTTTCAAACAGGAGCTAGTGGGTAGCCAGCGTCGAACCCCAATTTGGCGACGTCACTGTTAACCCAAGTGCAGCCTGACCTTAAGCGAACACGCAATGGCCCCGCCCACCGTGTAGGCTGCCAAAGCCAGCTGCACTTCAAGTCTTGGTGCAGCGCTAGTGCAGACTGGCGACCCATGTCACCATGCCGTCATCTCGGGCGCATACTGCAAGATTCGGTGGTGGGACCCTGCGAACACACCAGAGAGCAGGCCCGCGAGCACGCTTGCCGGTGGGGCAAAAGCCCTGGCCCAGGCGAAGGCACGGCTTACCCGTTTTGAGCGGCGGCCCCGGTCGCCAAGGGTCTTGGTGATGCACGGCCGCGGCGCCAACCTTGTTACCATGCACGTTAGATTGTGCATTATTGTGAAGGCACGTCTAAAATCCACATTGAAAGTCGCACAAACAAAAACATTGCTTTCGGTATATGCTAGCGAGCAGCGATCGCCTCGATACCGTGCGCCGCGCGCATTCCCTGTCACATGATAAGAGCGGCGCGTGCAGCCGCCCGTAAACCGTGTGGCGGCAGCGGCGCCTCCTGCTGCCGCTTCCGGGGGCACGGGTGCACGGGTCCCCCAGGGCTTTCCCCTCCCCCCTGTGTGTTGCGGTGCTCACCTTACGACCACAGCCGCTCCACATTCCAGAGCAAATGCATTCCTTTAGCCGGCCGCATTATTGGCTAGAGCATGCACACAGGCATATTTCACTTGCCGGGGGTTTCTTCCGCTTAGGGCCCGCTCCAAGCCGTCCGTTCCAGCGATGACGAGTCCCCCGTGCCGGATATAAGTGCTTGCGTATGAGGAAACGTCTTTAATCCGCGCTGTGGGGCGTAAGTTGGGTGTTACGCACATGTGCTATGCGTTGGACAGACCTCGCTGTGCATTGTGCAGCTGTGCCGTCAAGCACAGTAGGGTACGGATACAGTGGCGATAAAGTACAGTGAAGCAAGAGCATGGAAGCAGCGTGGAAGCGTGGAAGCGGAACAGAAGCGGCACAGAAGAAAGCCCACGCAAGCAAGAGCACGCAAGCCGGCAGCGCAACGCCGTATACTTAATATACATTGACTTTTGGCATATTCATGCATCGTGAGAAAGTCTCTTGAGTACATCCGCGCAGGCTCCACTAATGTACGGAAACCGGAGTGCATGCGGCCGTGGCCCCAAGCGGCTAGGGTTTTCTGCAAGGGCCCAAAGAGGAAATCTTCTTTCCACAAGCTCGTCGCCACCGTGTTCTTTGCCGTGGTTGGTTAACTTGGCGGGCCTACAGGGCGGTGCATCGATGCATATATTACAGATGCATCTATGGAAGATACAAGCGAAACAAGGAGGGCTCTTTGTTTGTCTTGCTTTGCATGCCGCGTGTATTTCTGCTTTGCCCTGCAAGCAGCTCGTCCCCTGAATTCCGGACGCGGTTTAACGACGGGGGCATAAACCACTCTCGTCAAGAGACGTGGCACATGTTCGGAGTGGCGTGCCCGCCACCGCCCTCGGAATACCGCACCTCGCGCTCCAAGTCCGGACCAAACGTATCCGAAATTCTGATGCCAGGGCCGGTGCAAGCGTCCGTCGACGCTAGATCCTCACCCGCAACGGGGAGGATCTGAAAAAGGAGTAATTTCCGAAACCCACCGCACGCTCGCTGCGTGTTTTCGTGGCTGCGGCCGCTGCGCATTGCATTGCATACATTGCTGCTCACTGCTTTATCAACTGTGCACACCGAACGGAATGGCCCGACATTGAATCTCGTGTCCATCGTGTGCTGCTCGTGGTGACCGCAGGGGTGCCGGCGTCGCAAATGCAACCAGCGGGGCGGGCCTCTCTATATGCGCAGAACAACTAGTGCATCCGGTGGGTGCATGCTCATATCGTGGATTGGCTCCCCAGCGTAACTCCGCTTTCTCGGGCGTCGAAAGATGCTGATTGCACGTCTCCAGCTCGCCTATGGAGGTGCATCTATAACGCAGATGGAAAAAGCGTGATTATCTGTGAGTAGTGCAGCGCTTGTGCGCCAGCCCACTCACGATGCAAGCTGCGCGACATTCTGCGCGGCTTGCCTGGTTTGTATACGTGCGTGCATCCAGAGCCACCCCCCGCCTTGGCAGATTGACCGATTGCAAAATGGGCCGGCCTCACCTATAACCGCTCTGGCCTGTTTTTTTTCCGGTTGCTGTGGTATGAGCAGGGCACTGCACTTTTTTCGTGGGCTCGTGTCCGCTTACCGGCTGCTATATGCAGGTGCGTTTCTTCAACGCACGCACCTCCACCTCCAAAATGCTCTACTCAAGGATGTCCTTTGGTCAAGTTCTTTACTAAATAAGCCGATGTGTTTCTTTCTTTCTTGATCCAGGCCCACGGACGGGGCTACTGCTGCTACACGAAGCTTGGCGTATGGAGGTGCAGAGCATCGTATGCTAGGTGCAGGGAAATCAGTATAACGCTCCTGGACATCTTGCGAAGTCCCTTGGTTCCCTTCCTGGATGTTTCTCTTGTCAAGACATTAATCCTAACGCAGCAACCAGGGGTTTCCACGTCTATACAGGGTTTATCCAGCGGGCGGACCCCTGGCCACCTGGCAGACCCCGGCCACCTGGAAGTTTATTGGGATTCCAGTGTTGCAGGCCCATGGTCTTTGGGAAACCCCCCGAGTTGGTGATAATCCTGTTACATTGCATGCGATGGTACTCATAGTACTGCCATTCCTAGCGTTGACAATCTTGGGACCCTGAGTTTTTGTGTGGTGAATCCAATTGTTGACATTCTTGGGCTTTGAGGTTTTGTATCGTAACTCCTAGCGCTTGAACAGTCTTCTGGTTCTGGGTGAACAGTCATCTGGTACTGGAGCTTGAACAGTCATCTGGTACTGGAGTTTGCAAACGCTCGTAGCGTTGACGTTGAAAGTGTCCAAGTCTGGCCTTTGCTTTCCTTAATTGCCTCGAGACTGAAGCAACTCTCAAATCACGCATCAGCACAGGTAGCCCTAGCAACACGGCCAACGCGAACATCTTGACTGTTAAACCGCCACACGAAGAAAGGTTTTCTCCTTACAGTTCATCTCTTTATCCCGGAGCAGTACCGAAACGTGGTTGAGGTTCTCGTCCATCGACGGTGGTGTGGGTGCTGGAAAAAGAAGAAATGCCTCGACTTGAAAAACGCTTGGAAAACTCTAGGTATGGGTCCCATCAAACCAACTTTTTGCGTGCTGTCAAGTCAATAGCGCCGCGAAATCGGCGAACAAAAGTCCGCTTCATGTGATCCATACTCCCAGTCTTCCTCCTTCTCGAAAAGCAAACCTCTTGATGTGGCCCGCTTGCTTGATCACGGCGTGGTGACAGTACTTGTCATTCCTTTCGTACTCGACTGAGCCGAGAATCACAGAACCCCACCCCATGCATGCCCTCGCCACACCTCTTCCATACGCGGTGTGTCCTTTCGAATCATCCACCCCACTAAGCATCGCCACTCTATAACTCAATCCTCCTCCGGTTCGAAGTCCTCCACCGGCTCTTTGGGCTCTTGGCCCTCGGACCATTGCGTCACATCGTCGATATAACTCAATATCGTGGCCACCAGCGGCAGGTCCTGCGTGCAGTCGAGAGGAAGAAACTGCACCATGCCAAAATCGTCCACCAAGTGGGCTATGGCCTTGTTCAAGCGGGCGTACTTTTCGTTGAACTTCGACTCGCGTTCCGAGTCCGCGGTTTCCAAAACCATTGGGTCCGGATTCAAAAAACGCTTCAATTCTTTTCTGGAGACGTCATTCTTGATCAAGTCCATCTTGGACAAAATGTTGATGTGCGGTAATTCCAATAGGATCATCGCTGACATGGCGCTCAACGCGCCACTGAAGAACTTGGACCGGTCCACCACAAACGGCGCCTCCAAGAGGTAAGTAGCACACAAATTAATGTTCAACAGCGTCTTCAAGTGCCGGACAATCGTAGGAAGCACAGGCACGTGCGTATAGAGCTCGATCTGGCCGGGGCAATCGAAGATCAAGTACTCGTCGTTGTAGTCGCCAATTTCCTCATCGAGCCAGTCCAAATTGTTGAGAAGATACTCGAAGCAGTACATCAAGCCTCCATTGGGGCCGAGATCCATCTCCTCCATCACGTCCTGCAAAGTGATCAAGTCACGGATGTCCACGGTAAACTCATATTCCTTGGCCTCCGCGGCAGGGTCGAGATTGACAATGTGGGCCCGGCGCCCGATGGACTGCATATGCGAGATGATGGAGTTGCAAAACGTTGATTTCCCGGCGCCCGCAGGCCCAAGCACTAGTACCCCGACTCTAGACATGGTGAAGGAGCATGCATGGCGTTGCGGCAAAGACGCGATGGATGCGCGTCACGTGCGCACCCGTACCTCCCCGGCCCCGGCCTGTATATGTCACGCCCACGGGCCCAACGTCTCCCATTACTGCCGACACCAGCATGGGTCGAAATCGTTTTCCATTTGGATCAACGCGTCGATATTATGCTCCAGAAACACCGCCTCGCACTGCTTGCGTAAGTGAGCCGTGTTCTCTCCCCGGTACACCTGCACATGGATGAGGCCGGTAATGTTCTTGTCGGCGGCCCAGAATCTCGGCGTGGTGAACGACTTGATGCCTTTGATTTTCGCCAAGCCATTGAGAGAGTCCCGCACGGCCGTTTCCTTCTTCTGGTCTAGCTTGAGTAGAAGCGACGAGGCTGTAGACTTCATGAGCGGAACCGCTGTCAAGAAGATCAAAACCGCTATGATGATCGACGCCACGGGGTCGAATCCTTGCCATTTGAAAAGCTTGGTGAGCACGGTCGAAATGACCACGCCGACCGACCCCAATGTGTCTGCTAGGATGTGAAGAAAGATTCCTCTCATGTTGTCGTTCATAGCTTCATCCTCTCCTTCGGCGCCTTGCCCATGTGAGTGACCATGGGAATGTCCGTGGGAGTGTCCCGAATGACCATGAGAATGTCCAGAGTCAGAGTGACCTGAAGGGCCATGGGAGTGTCCATGGGAGTGTCCATGGGAGTGGCCGTGGTTGAAAGCAAAAATCCCAACAATGTTCACCAAAAGACCGAGCACGGAAACAATGATCAACTCCGTAGTCTGCTGCAAGGAGACAGGATTGAACAAGCGGCCAATGGCCTCGAAGATGATGCTCCCAGATATCCCCACGAGCAAAGTGCCGTTGGCAAAACCAGCCAAAGTCTCGAAGTTCCGGAGACCAAAGGGGAATTTCGAGTTGACGTCCACTTTGTTTTTCAGTAACACTCCAGCCACAAGACCAAGCGCCAAGGATGCACAGTCGAGTGCCATGTGCAATGAGTCAGACAAAAGCCCCAAGGATTTGGACCGGAAACTGTACACAAGCTGGACAAACATGAACGCCGTGTTGAGCATGAGGAAATTGAAGATGGCCCGGGTGTCAGAATGGGCCAAGATTTCCTGAAGCATGCGTGGCTTATCATCAGCAGACTTTTTCTCGATAGACTCAGCAAATTCCCGGGTTCTGTCTATCTTCACGAGCATGGGGGCTCCTATGCACATCAAAGCATCGAGGGAGCCAAACGGTCTGGATTTGAGAACAAGGCACTCGAGCCCGTACGAAAATATAGCCACGAGCGCGATGTTTCGTTTGGAGAAGAGGAGTGCCTCCGAGTACAGAAACACCAAGATGGCGGCTGTGCACAAGGAAATGCCCATAAAAGGAAAGTGGATGCTGTCCAAGTGCACGGTGAGAAGAGCACCGAACGAAGCAATTGCCCCAACTACCACTGCTGCCAAAGGCACGTGAATAGGGTCTTGTTTGCCGGAAATCACGCGCTGGGCAAGTATGTAACAAGCGGCAATTGCCACGTACCCTGCGCCGTAGGCCGCCACCACTAGCCCCAGGGCCTGCAGCACCAGAGCCGGCGAGAACGCCAAGTAAAGGTCATAACCAAGTAGTATAGGCGAAGCCACATTAAACGGCTGCACAAACGCACAGAAAAGAAGAGTAGCCGTTCGAGTATGGGGTAATATCAGGCTAGCAACGAAAAACAGGAATGCCGCGGCGGCAAAACTGGCGGAGCCAACAATGGCACTTTTTTGGGTATAGTGGCAAACGCCCCGCGTGACCAATAGCACTAGGCATGTCTGGAGGAGAGCCATAATCACACGAGTCCATGCCGGAGTACCCGATGCCGCCAGCAGAAGCGAGAGGTTGCTGGAACTGACCAAAAGAGGAATAGCCACAAGAGCTGGGAGTGCAGCGGCAATGGGCTGAGACGGTTTCAAAAGCAATTGAGGCTTCACGCTTTGCAGATGGTTGTGGATATGATGAGAGGTCTCAATTTTATGCCCAGCTGGCTGTGCAGATTGACCAAATTCATGCTTGCCCGCCTGTATTGAATGCCCAAACAGGCTAGTCGTGTTTGAGGGACCAGACTGTTCAGTAGCATGGCCAAGCTGTATGCCAGTTTTGGAAGTGGCACGCAAATGACTGGGGTTAGACCCGTGAATATTGGGCGTCTCATAGTCGGCTTTGTATGGCTCAGCAGCATCACTGATGAAATTGACATCGCTCTGTTTCGCCCTGGAATGCTGGCGGGAAGCTGGAATGAACGGGGGTCCGAGCTGAGGAGCAGGGGGCTCCAGGCTGGGTGCCGAACTATGCGGCAGGCTATCGAGTTCGAAGTCAACGGCGATTTCTGGAATAGGTAATTGTTCAGACAGGTGGGGCTTCATGGCGGAGTTGTCGATGTGCAGGAGGGAAGGAATGGACTGGAGTTTGGGCTGAAACGGTCTGCTCATGTTGGGGGTTGGAGTTGGCGGCAGTGCCTAGGTGTCACACTGAGGCATGCGTGCCTTGTGTGCAGGACAATGGATTCATGTTGAAGCATCGATGGAGGAATGCATGGAAATTTAATTTTGGAAACTTGAGGAGCGGCTGCGTTGAAATTCCAAATTTGCCGGCCAGGGAAATTGGCATGGCGACTAAAGCGATACTGGACATAGGTACTGGTGCACGGATGTCGAGATGTTGTTGGTTGTGGAGTGGAGAATGTTGGTGTACGGATCCTGCGCCGCGGTCTTGGTGTACGGGTGTTTTGGTTGTGTTTGAGCCACCACCGCGGTGGCAACATGACACCAACCATGACTACACTAGAGGAATTAGATCAGGACGATTCGTTCCAGAGCGAGATCGCAAACTCGTCCACGCAGGATATCATCAACCGCACAAAGCTCTTATACAATGACATCCAGGTGATGTTCTCCGAGTCGCAACGCCTCTCCCACGAGAAAGCCGTCATGACCGAGCGCATCAAGGACAACCAGGAGAAAATCAACAACAACAAGCAATTGCCGTATTTGGTCGGCAATGTGGTTGAGATCCTCAACATTGATGCCGAAAAGGAGGCCGTGGAACAAGGCGCCAACGTGGATACCGACGCGGCGCGGCTGGGGAAGCTGGCGGTTATCAAGACACTGACCCGGCAAACAATTTTCTTGCCTTTGGTCGGGTTAGTGGCGCCAGAAACTTTGAAGCCCAATGACTTGATTGGCGTTAATAAGGATTCATACCTCATTTTGGACACGTTGCCTTCAGAGTACGACTCCAGGGTCAAGGCCATGGAGGTGGACGAGAAGCCCACAGAGGACTATTCGGACATAGGGGGGTTGGACAAGCAAATCGAGGAGTTGATCGAGGCGGTCGTATTGCCCATGAAGCAGGCTGACAAGTTCAAGACGCTCGGCATCAAGCCGCCCAAGGGAGCTCTTATGTACGGGCCTCCAGGAACAGGAAAGACGTTGCTTGCGCGTGCGTGTGCCGCGCAATCAGGGGCCACGTTCTTGAAGTTGGCAGCTCCGCAATTGGTGCAGATGTTTATTGGAGACGGAGCCAAGTTGGTGCGAGACGCGTTTGCGCTTGCCAAAGAGAAGTCGCCCACGATCATATTCATCGATGAATTGGACGCTATCGGAACCAAACGGTTTGACTCGGATAAGTCGGGTGACAGGGAGGTGCAGCGTACGATGTTGGAGTTGTTGAACCAGTTGGATGGGTTCGGATCAGATGACCGGGTCAAGGTATTGGCAGCCACCAACCGTGTGGACACGCTAGACCCCGCATTGTTGCGGTCCGGGCGGTTGGATCGAAAAATCGAGTTTCCTTTGCCATCGGAGGAGGCGCGTGAATCTGTTTTGAAGATCCACGCAAGAAAACTTAACTGCGACAGCTCGTCGGTGAACTGGAGGGAGTTGGCGCGTTCCACGGATGAATTTAACGGTGCCCAGTTGAAGGCCGTGACTGTGGAGGCGGGCATGATTGCTTTGAGAAACGGCAAGTCCATCATCCGGCATGAAGATTTCGTGGAGGCCATTGGTGAGGTGCAGGCCAGGAAGTCCAAGTCGGTGAATTTCTACGCATAGGCAATCATGCCAAGAAGAAGAAGTGCAGATACAGAAGACTGGTGGCCGGGTCAAGTGAGTGAGGTTAATGCCGAGATTTGAGCTTGTCGTCATTTTAGAGGTCCCCCTTTCAGCAAGCTGGCCACTCCAAGTGAGTCTTAGCATTATGGGCATACCAAACGAGACTAGGCATGTTGGACAATCCCAGCGCGTCTTGATCTCAAGCATTTTGGACACTTCAAGCGAACCTCATCTTTGGTCAGGCGTCACACAGCAACAGGTCAGTTTTAGCGACCGTTTCTGCAGCGTGCGGTTCTTCGAAGGTGGTTTCAGCAAATTGACCGAAGCATCATGAGGAGGATCGGCGCTACCAGGCATGTGTCGCCTCTGTCTATACAAGCTAGTCAAATGCCACGCAAGCACCTTCCAAACCAATCGGGCTGAATGGCTCTCAGTCTCCTGTAAGCTGGCATCACAGCCATGGCAGTCCTAGGCTTATATGCTTCCAGTGGCATGGATGGTGTACGAGCAGGCCCGAACCATGTGAGGGCCCAAGCATATGCAAAACTCCGGGTCCCTATGGTTCAAACATAGTGATGTGAGGTACCAAGACTTTGGGTTTTGGACCTGGCGCAAGGGTCGTTTCGTCTAGAGCCTTGGAGATAGGCGGCCAAGGATTGCCGGGTACTCCACCCAATCCAAACGCCTCTAGGTCTGACGAATCCCCATCTATCAATGAGTAATTCTCCTGCTGGACTCACCACTGCAACTGCACTACCACTCTTTGCTCATTTTCGAGACGAGGCTGTGCACGCTCTGGGGTGCTTTAGTGTCGCCGCACAAAGATGGCTGGATAGTTTGATAGCTTGACATCGCTCTCGGGAAACTCCAAGAAAAGTTTACCGCAGGGGGGTGCTTGAGATGGGAGCCGTGGGAGCCGTGGGAGGAGCCGTGGGAGGAGCCGCGGGAGGGGCCGTGGTAGCAGCAATGATTAAACCCTGAGAGGACTATGGTCATCACTTCTCAACTCGTACACTTGAGAGTCGGGCCGGGTATTTGCTTAGGGGAAACGCACTGCCGTCTCTGATCTCTGGTACTTTCTGATCTCTGAGACTCCGATTGAGGCTCTGATCTCGGGGCACGCCTTTATCCCGGCCGCCTATCTCCAAGTGGGCTTCGGCTGTTTCCCCTTGTAACCGCAAGTCTCAGGTTAGTTGTGTGTCCATGGCTAGCGCTGCCTCTGGTGGATCTAACAAACAGGCAAATAAAATAGTTCAAGAGGCAAATAAAATAGTTCAAGAGGCAAAGAAAATAGTTCAAGAGGCAAATAGGTCAAGAGGCAAATAAAAATGGATAAATTAGTTCTTAGTGGCACTATAATTATATTGGACAAGTATTCAATCAACTTGGCTCCTTTCGAGCGCTGCCTGAAACTGTGTTTGTTGTTTACGGGGCCCACCAGGCTACTCGGGTGGCCGGGGTCATCAAGAGATCTTCGGCCCGCGTTGGTGTGATCAGAGTACCTTTCCCATTTGCTCTGGCCCGCTTTGTCGCCACTGTGCCTGCCTCAACCAGAAAGCTCGTGGTGTTATCCCCGCTGAACTCAGACGCTTTAAGGGCGGACGTCAACACCGCTCTATACCTCGCCGGAAGATATGGCTCATTGACCATTGATGAGTTTACTTTTGATGCTGACTTTGTTTGGTCTCCGATCGTCGTTTTCAAGGTGCTCAGCTCATTTGTTGCTTTGGATGAGTCCATCTTAAGAAGTGAAAGCCAAATTCCATCTCAATTGACCGCTAACATCTCTCCCGAGGGCTCCTTTTTGGTCTGGACCAGAGACAATAGCGACCTCGTTTCCACTGCTGAAAAATTGGCTCTTTCTCTCTCCTTGGATAACTCCAAGGCGGTAAGTATTCGGAGCAAATTCGACACTTCAGTCGCAGGTGGTTTTTCCAGGCGCTGATTGTGTCCTGTTTTTCTTTCATTCTTTTGTATTCATCTCTTTTTTATACAAGTCAGCCCAACACGATATATCATAACATGCTGCCGTACATTTTTACCAGATTTACATATTTCCAGGCATTTTCCATAGGAGTTGAAGGGGGGACTCTCTAAGAAGTACTTTTGGTTTCTTATAGCATTACTAATTAGTTAGTTTGGTGATGAGTCTAAAGATTCTGATTTTGTACTATATCATCTTAATGCTTTTCCTACAGATTTTCATGTGATATTTCTCTCTGTGAATCATAGGGCTATACAAAAATTGCAGAAAAAAGGATTAAAGTATATGAAAACGTAAAAGTGACTAATGTGCGTTCTCCACCTGCCACCTGTGCGGACTGTGCACCAAAGCTCCAGTTGTCGTTGATGGATGCAGTCGGTATGGATGTGGAGCGTTCTTCAAAAACTCAATCCAAGATCATGCCTCTGGCCGATAATTAGTCAGACGACTTGAATCCGGCACCTGAATCGATCCATGAGGACGTCACACCACCGTGTTGCGCGGTCAATGGGTGCAAATTGGGTGCGTGCAAATTGGGTGCGTGCAAATTGGGTGCGGTGCGGTTCCAGGTGTTGCATGCGCCACCCATGCGAGTGGACCATGGCGTCGCTACACGGGCATGTGTAGCATGGAGAAGAAATCTCTTGTGTGAAATGCGGACCGGCAAGTGATGTCGCTGAACCAGGCCAAAGTGCCGTAGGTTCACGTCGGCGCGTGCCCTATGCGTGACGCTTATGGAGGGTGCCTTAACATGACGCTTATGGACAGTGCCTTATGACGCTTATGGACAGTGCCTTAACATGCCTGTTGTTGCACGTCCTGATGGAGTCGTCGTTATGACCTCGGTGCAGCAAGTGGTGAAAGTCCACTTCTCTCGTACTCCTGCATATTGCCGGTTACAGAATACTTTGGAAATTTGAGGCAAGATGCTGCTTTTACCGTATGATATTTACGAGTGCTTGATTAAATTGATCTTCTTCCACCACTTATACTAAAGCCTTAACTTTGATTCGTACAAAAACTCTTGGTATGGTTTTTGCTATTTCTAATACCATTCCATGTGAAATTACATGCCCCAAAATTATTATCACAGAATTCATCATTAACACCAAATTACCGATACCGCCTCCAAAATTTGTCGATAACACCACCGCTTGTATATTCCTTAGAAAATGAATTTTGAAGATACGTATTTTATTTCAAGTTCTTGAACATGTATAAATCTACACTACTTCACCTAAGCATACAAGTGACAAAGCCAGTCTTATGATCATTGACATTCCTCTAAAAGTACATACTTGTCCTTTGCATCCTAAATTCCGCTTTTCCTTCCTTAATTACTTTCGCTGACTGCTTTTACTGTCCATAACCAATTAGTTGATAATCTTTTTCCCCGTTTTGAATTTTCAATCATACTCTTTTACTTACCGACGTCGACAATCTCTTGTTATTAAACCTCTTCTGTTTTGTATGGTTTTTAATCATCACTTCAGTCCCAAAGACATCATAGTTTTGAGGCATAATTTCTTTAGTGAGGTCGATGATTATAGCTGATTGCTCCAGTTCTTCCCGAGCACCATCAGCAAAGCAATCTGACAGGATACCACCTTCTCTTGTCAAGAAAGTGGGGCCGTTCCGAAAAGGACCCTTGGGGTCAGAGTCGCCCACATGCCAGAATGACAATACAACGGTAACGAGACATACTTCGACAGTTGTATTGCCACAGGCTCCCAGAGAATGTGGCTCACCACGTCCACCTATAGTTTTGGCTCGACTGGTGAAGCCTAAATTGGCACCTTTCCACGCGAGGCAGTATGATTATATGTGATGTCGGACACTGTCTCTTCTTGTCACCCCGGTACAAAATACGGGCCCCAATAAGAGCTCTCCTGGCATTGAATCCATTGAAATACTCTTCTTTCACCTCCCTGACCACTCAAATTGTACATGTCAACCCTCGTTGCTTTCAGGTCATCATAGTGAAGACTTTGTTCGTGCACTCATGTCTGTGCTTGTTATGATAGTTCTCCCTTGCAATCATATGATGGCTATCTTTTCTCGCCGGATGAACTCCACACAAGTCGGGATTTGGTTCAACTCTTCGACTTAATCGAGCTGTTGTCATTAGTCAGTAATTTCACTGCGCTTGGACAATGCTAAGCAGAAGAAATCATGAAAAGCTCCATTGCTTTGACAGCGTCTTTTGCCTTCTTCTCAGCCCGTTTTAGTATATTATGCTATACGGGAAAGGTAGGTAGACCTGACGGACCGCCGAGCGATGAGAGCGGGCTGGGGCCTTATACAGTTTTCGGTCGAGCTGCACACATTGCTCTGTCATTGCAGTCCTCTCATGTGTCATTGTTGGTCCCCTTATTGGCTGACTGCATGCACTCTTTAAAAATAGCTTGACTCCACGCAGGCCCAGACTCGTGACACTCCCTCGGCATCACTTAAATGTTGTTGTGTGCATCAGTAGTACCGTTCGGAACTGGTGGTCGTTATGTGGTGGTCGTTCTCCGGTTCAGAGAGGTTGAACATCTTGAAGTTGACGCGTCTCGAGGGTCTTGGTGATTGACTCCTTGATCTTTTGACGTCTTTGGCGGTGATTTGCTAGTGCAGATGAAACCTAGATTCTATTCTGTATCGGCCGCCATTTCGATGAATGGGTTAATGTGTTCAAAAGGTCATCAAGAATCTCAGTTTCGCGTCTAAGCCTGGTGGATTTTTTCAGCTGTAGCCGTATCAGTTCAGTAAGCACTTGACTCTTGTCGTTATTATGCCAAATCATTCATTGTTTCCACTAGCTCCACGAGCAAGTTCGGCTTCCGCCCGCTGTCTGACCTTGTCACTAATTTTAACAGAAAGGCTGGGGTAGCCGGTGGCGGTTAAGATGAAATCGGCACCCAAAAGGCTAGAGAGTACTGCATACTCGTTTTTGAAATACTTCTGGATGATTTTGTCCAAGATCTTCATATGGTCACTTGATGGAATGCTGGTGTTGTGTCAGCGCATTGTTGGTCCTGGGTTGACTGCATGCACTCCTCCTCAAGTACCCAGGCAGGCCCAGCACATCAAAACTAGCATAGAAGGTAATTATAAAAGGTCAGTTTTAGAATATTAGAAATATGCCTAGAGTAAAAATAAGGGTGTTAAATATTAATTAAGGTTAAAAATAGTGAAGAATATTACCTATTAAGGTGTATTTGGTGAAAATGAGACTGAAATGGTATTTTCTTTTAACATTGTTATTAAAAATGAAAAAACAATTTGAAATTTTCTCATATAGATATATATTATGATTTAAATTATAAAACGTTATATGCTTCTAGACACTTCTAATCTCTCTTTTCAATCCAGAGGGACGCTTCTAGAACCACTGCATGCTAGAATAACATTGACTGCTCGGAATCGCCTGTTTGTGTATGCACATGCGAAGGCATAAGCCATACTTCTGTCATGGTAGATTTAACTAGCAATGGATGCAGAGCGGTGAAAGGCTATTTAAACCGTACATAACTGGCCATGTATTTTGGCTGCCCGGGAGTTTGACCTGAGGCAAGCTCATCTTTAATGGCTGGAATCTCTTTGAGAAGAACATCAGATTGAGCCTGACCGAATGTCCAGAAGTGAGTTTCCTGACCAAGTCAACAGATCAAGTTACCTGACCAAGTAACTGAATCATTGTGGGAACAATGAGGCACTTGGCTTTGATCTATAAACCTGCCGTTCATAGACTGAATGGGTTACGCACAAGAGACCTCTGAATAGAAGGCTAGATGATTCCACAAGGAGCACTAAATCAGCTCAATACTGAGAGCCGGGAGTGCTTGAGTACCAAGACTTCTGATCATTCCGGATGAATAGGAGCCGAATAGGAACCGAATAGAACCGAATAGGAGCCGGATCAAGAAACCAGAATGAAGCCACCCGAGCTTATGCTTGAATCCGGGTCATCCTTGCAGGATTCATCTCAGTGGTGGCGCCTGGAGCTGGCACTGGGTCATTGGGGTTCGTGGCCCCCGGGTGGCCCATGTCACACTGATATAATTATACCGTCAGCAATCGGCCCAAGACTTCCCACCGAGCCATTCAAGATTCATGGACCTTAAACTGGCTCCTTACAAGCGACTGGCCCGGCCGCGCCTGCACAGGGGCCCGCCACCTCGCGGCCAATGCGCTTGTCCACGGTCTGAACAAAGTGGAGAGGCCAAGGGGAACAGCCGGAGCGATGGTACTTTTGCTGTTGCTTTGATGACAGACTATGATGCTGAATTCCCCGGAGGTACTGGTGTTCCGGCTCAAGCGGGATGTCCGGCCCTGCCCTCAAAGGAGTTGGCGTCAGCTCGTCCAGATAGTCTTACCAAAAGTGAAGCTTAGCCTTGTTAGATGAACATGGTGCTTAAACCCTACCTGTATGTAAAAGAGCCGGGCCATTCTGGGTTTTGCTGCAAACATGACATTCCCAACCCATTCTACATATTCACTTGTTGTAATTCACTGAGCTCAAATGTTCACTCATCATGCCATTCGGGTTTTGACCCAAGTTTCACAAAAAACTGTGTGCCTTTGGCCCTGGCTCGGCCTTGGCTTGAAACTGGCTTAGTCGCAAACGACCCTTTCACGACACCACAGCCACCAAATTCGGGTGGACGGTAGCTGGACTTCCTTGGGTCCAAGAACCGAAAGATCCCAAGCCCTGGTCAAAGCTAACAATCATTTGGCATTTCCCACAAACTAGTATAAATCTTGGTAGCTATATGAAGGGATTAACAGGTACCCCGGAGCTCCACAATCGGTTCTGTTTGTTTATTTGCTCGGGGTTAAAAGGCAAAGACTTAAGTATCACGATAAATACTTTATCTGCCACAGAGCGGTTTCTTGCATGGAAGTCCATCCACAGTATATCCTCCGCAGACGCTTTTAGCCATAGAACTAAGACAGCGAGCAATGGAGGAGTATTACGGCAAACGGCCGTAGTGGGGTGCTAGTCGCTTGTAGTAGGCGCTGGTCCCGCGGGCCAAGTCTGGGCAACAATGGCCGATTTTTCCAAGTGGATGTTGTGGTCCCTCTACACAAGGCAGTGCCGGGCCGCCTCAATGTCATCTGATGGATCCAGACTAGTCACCAGAGCTGGTGGAATCTTGGGGTTCAGGTGAGAAGAAACGCCACTGTGAAATTGATTGGGAAGAGAAAGTCATCGGTTCTAAGTCGTAGTGTATTGATTAGGTGACGACAGTCACTAGCCTTGAAGAAGTGCGGTGAGATTGCACCACCAAACGCCGGAGTCATTGGAAAGAGGACTGAGATGATGAGCAAGGACCAAGAGCAAGGAACAGAACGACGAGAAGAGGTGTGGAAAAGAATAGTGGGACGGCACTTCAGACAAGCTCAAACTGGAACAGAACCTAATGAACTATTAGAAAGAAAATCAACGCATGGCCCAATATTATAAGAGTAAAGCACCAGAGAGGAAGAGTTTCAATGCTGGTATGGACAAGTCAAGAGAGGTAGAGAGAGACCAGGTTCCTCGACTAATAGAAACCACTCAACCACTGCCTCATTGAATGGTGGCAGGGAATCAGTGGCTTACTCAATGTCGACAAAAGCCTGCGCTCTTGCTCTACAACCGCTGCAACTGGTGGTCGCAACCTGTTCTCCAATCCAACTCACTGGCCAATGCAACAAGCAATTATCTCAACCGGTCAGGCCGGCACCTGCCTTATCTGCACTATGGTTTTCGATACATCGTCGGCTCATTCTTATCAAGACTTATGGCTCACGTCGGAGCCGATCTGATACCAAAGTATTCTTCGAAACACCGACATAGCCCGCGCTGAATTCATTTTCGCGGACGGCGTGGAGTTGCACAACCATTCCGGTCATTCACGTTGGCTATCATCCCGGATCCTTACTCACAAACTCGTTATCTGTGGCCGGTCCCACTAGACCCCTGGCCAAATCCCAGCTTACCACTGGAACCGGGATCTTGGGGCGTCTCGCCAGTGAAAATTTCCATGCATCCACAGCACAATCATACCCACTTTACCCTTTGACCGGACCCACTGCCGTTGGGTTCATAAGCTCGCCACTGCTAGCTGGGCCCATAACCCCTGGTCATGACGTTTGTGACTTCTGTATAGGCTATAGGAGACTGCCCTCAGAAGTTAAGCTCCTTCGTTGATTTGAGAATGAATATGAGACAGTGACCTTTGGTCGGCGCATATCAGATGAGTCAATGGAAATGTGTTGTTGCTGTCTTGGTGCAATTTCAGGACCGTCGGGGAGGGTCTCTGAAATCTTTTTTGTCCTCCTTGAAGGTGTCTCGAGTCACTTCCACGCGCATGGCTTCTTCAACACAGATCTCGTAGGTTTGCCATGGTATGAGACTATCAGCTAAAACACGAGTATTCAGCACCTGGGCTCTGGACGCTGAAATATAGACTTTTCAGCATTCATGCTTTGATTGAGCCTCGCAAACCCCCACACTAAACCAAGCTTTAGTTCTCAACAGCGTAAAAAGATGCCTTCTTCCATTCACCTATCCCCGAAATCTTACATACCCTGTGAAGTATTCTCCTTGTTTCCAAATCAAGTCAGCAATATAACAGTTTCATCATCAAAATAGATTGGATCTTGCAGGGCTATTTCCAAAGGTCGCTGGTGGGCCGCCTTCGCTCATGGCGCGGTATATGTGCCCCTCCTCAAAGCTCTCAATTCAGCCCGTCTTTCAATATCCAACGTCCCTCAATGGTCTGAAGGAGTGTAATCAATCGCGAATTCTCCACAAACAGCCTCCGGGATCAAGGCCCTCCTAGATTAAACCCTCCGCCACACACCTGAATCAACAACTTTAGCCGGCCCTCCTCCTCTTCCCGTTCGCATGCAATGACAGCGGTCTCACTGTCTCTTCTGCGCCTTCTTCAACTCCTCCTTTAATTTCTCCGTGAAATCATCATTGCCGTCTTCATCATCCCAGTCCTCGTCCCATAGGTTGGCAGCATTGAGGGCCGAGTTGGGCTGGGCAGTCCATTGCGAGTCTTCAGGGAAGTCTTCGAACTCGTCGTCCTCCTCCAAGGTCTTGATGATTTTCTTCTCCTCTGCACTAGACATGGTATAATATGGTATGATTCAGTGAGTTCGACGATTCAGTGGATCCCAGTAATGTGTCAGGCTAGACTAGAATGGTGGCGTTGCGTGGGCACCCGCGCATGTGGATGGGGCGGTGTACGGGTGCACGGCCCTGACATGCCCCCTCATCCCGAGTCGCGAAAAGCATCACTTACCACCTACTCCCTAATGAAAGAGGTTGTTATAGATGAAGCGCCCAAATGCATCAAAGGCCTAGAGTTCGGCGCGCTCTCGGCCAAGGATATCGTGGCCCAGTCGGAGGTGGAGGTGGTCACACGTGACTTGTACGACTTGGAAAACGGCCGCACGGTGCGTGAGTCTGGCGCCTTGGACACCCGCATGGGATCGCTGTCGAACGCCGTGGAGTGCACCACGTGCCACGGCAACTTGGCCTCATGCCACGGCCATTTTGGCCACGTTCGCTTGGCTCTTCCAGTGTTTCATGTCGGCTACTTCAAGGCCATTATTCAAGTGCTTCAGTGTATCTGCAAGAACTGTGCATCGTTTCTCCTCGACGAGAATGCCAAACGGGCGTTCGTGGCTGATTTACGACGGCCAAACATTGACAATTTGCGCCGCATGAAGATCCTTAAAAAGGTTCTGGATCAGTGCAAAAAGCAGCGACGCTGCTTGAAGTGCCAGCACATCAATGGAGTGGTGAAAAAAGCCGCAGCGGGCGCAGGTCCTGCGGCATTAAAGATCATCCATGACACCTTTCGCTACATTGGTAAGAAACTGGTTCCTGAGAAAGAAGTGTGGGATGCGGAGTTCGAGGATGTCTTTGCACGGAACCCCGAGGTGGAGAAGTTCGCCAAGCGCGTGTCCGAGGACTTGAATCCTTTGAAAGTTTTGAATCTATTCAAGCAGATTGCTCCTGCTGATTGTGAGCTTTTGGGCATAGACCCTGCTCGCGGGGGGCGTCCCGAAATGTACATCTGGAGATATTTACCTGCCCCACCAGTGTGTATACGTCCTTCGGTGATGATGGATGCTCAATCCAACGAGGACGATTTGACTGTCAAGTTGACAGAGATCGTATGGACCTCGTCGCTTATCAAGGCTGGTATCGAAAAGGGTATCTCTATCAATAACCTTATGGAGCAATGGGATTATTTGCAGCTCTCGGTGGCCATGTATATCAACTCGGACCTGGCCAATCCTGCTTTGATGCCTGGAGGTATGGGCGGCGGGGCCAAGCTGGCGAAACCCATCCGCGGTTTTTGCCAACGCTTGAAAGGAAAGCAGGGTCGTTTCAGGGGTAACTTGTCGGGTAAAAGAGTGGATTTTTCGGGCCGAACAGTGATTTCGCCCGACCCCAATCTTCGTGTGGATGAGGTGGCCGTGCCTGATAGGGTGGCCAAGATTTTGACTTTCCCAGAGAAATGTACCAGGTACAACCGCCAAAAATTGCAGAAGCTTATCCTCAATGGGCCTCTGGTGCATCCCGGAGCAAACTACGTGCAGAAGCAGAATGAAGTTGCCAAGAGAAACTTGAAGTTCGGAGATCGCGTCAAATTAGCCAAATCTTTACATATTGGCGATGTGGTGGAGAGGCATCTCGAGGATGGAGATGTGGTGCTCTTCAACAGACAACCCTCTTTGCATAGGCTTTCAATCTTATCACACTACGCCAAAATTCGGCCATGGAGAACCTTCCGTTTGAATGAGTGCGTGTGCACACCTTACAATGCCGATTTTGACGGTGACGAAATGAACTTGCATGTGCCGCAGACGGAGGAGGCACGGGCAGAAGCCATAAATTTGATGGGGGTCAAGAATAATCTTTTGACTCCAAAGTCCGGGGAGCCTATTATTGCTGCAACACAAGATTTCATCACCGGCTCCTTTCTCATTTCCCACAAGGACACTTTTTTCAACCGGGCGCAGTTGTCCCAGCTCTTGTGCATGATGTCGGATGCCCATCTCCAGTTTGACATTCCAGCACCCTCCATTCTCAAACCCGTGGCTTTATGGACCGGAAAGCAGGTGTTTTCGTTATTAATCAGGCCCAACAAAAAGTCCAATGTGGTCATCAACGTGGACGCCAAAAACAAAACATTTCACCCTCCAAAACATAGTCACTGGCCCGCAGAGATGTCGCCCAATGACGGATTCGTGGTAATTCGAGGATCGCAGATCTTGAGCGGTGTCATGGACAAATCTACACTCGGAGATGGTAAGAAGCATTCGGTTTTCTACACGATATTGAGAGATTACGGCCCCGATGCAGCCACCACCGCCATGAACCGAATGGCCAAGTTGTGTGCCCGGTTCTTGGGTGACCGAGGATTTTCCATAGGCATCAACGATGTGACCCCTGGCTCAGACTTGAAGGCCAAGAAAGAGGTCATGGTGGAGGATGCATACGCCAAATGTGATGAGTTGATCAAACTCTTCAATACAGGAAAGTTGGAGACGCAGCCAGGATGCAATGAGGAGGAAACATTGGAGGCTAAAATCGGAGGATTGTTGTCCAAAGTTCGAGAAGAAGTGGGTGAAGTTTGTATTCGTGAGCTTGACCCCTTGAATGCACCACTTATCATGGCTACATGTGGCTCCAAGGGCTCCACGTTGAACGTGTCTCAGATGGTGGCCGTGGTGGGCCAGCAGATCATTTCGGGTAACCGTGTGCCCGATGGATTTCAAGATAGATCGTTGCCGCACTTCACCAAGTTCTCCAAGTCGCCTCAGTCTAAGGGTTTCGTTAGTAACTCATTTTACAGCGGCTTGACGGCGCCCGAGTTTTTGTTCCACGCTATCTCCGGAAGAGAAGGGTTGGTGGATACAGCGGTCAAGACTGCCGAGACAGGATATATGTCTAGACGTCTCATGAAGTCGCTTGAAGACTTGTCAGCATCGTACGACAATACGGTGAGAAACTCTTCCAATGGTATTGTGCAGTTCACATACGGCGGTGACGGATTGGACCCCATGGAAATGGAAGGAGATGCGCAGCCGGTCAACTTTAATCGACAGTGGGATCACGCTCTCAATATCACATTCAACAATGAGGATTCAGAGCTATACCCGTACCAGATCTTGGAAATTGTGGAGCGTGTGTTGCAGCCCTTGGAGAAAAAACTTACTCGTTATGACAATTTGGGACAACAGATCGAGGCTGAGATCGGTGACCAGGTTCAGTTTATTGATCAAAAAGATGCAGAGCGGACGTTCTACAAATCCATTCGGGATTATGTGACCAAAAAGGCTACACGCGTAGCCAAGTTACGGCTGGAAAAGGGCTTGCAGCCTCTCTTGTCCAAGATTGAGAATTTTGACGACATGATAGTCGACGAGGACGAAGTTAAGGCCAACGCTGTGCATCAGCTTTCTAAAGTCCTGCAAAGGGCCGTGGAGACGTTCATGCAACAGTGCCTCTACAAATACGTGAAGGCCAAGGTAGAGCCGGGCACAGCGGTCGGGGCCATTGGAGCACACTCCATCGGAGAGCCCGGAACGCAGATGACATTGAAGACGTTTCACTTTGCCGGAGTTGCTTCGATGAATGTGACTTTAGGAGTGCCTCGGATCAAGGAGATCATCAACGCCGCTAAAGTGATATCTACGCCCATTATCAACTCCGTTTTGGTAAATGACGACGACGAGGTGGCTGCTCGAGTGGTGAAAGGGCGGATTGAAAAGACGCTTCTCCAAGATGTGGCGTTTTACATCGAGGACGTGTACAAAAATGACATGGCATATCTTTCCATCAAGATCGACACCAAGACCATCGAAAAGTTGCAGTTGGAGTTGACGTTGGATAACATTCGGCAGGCGTTGGTCAACGCCCCCAAACTCAAGATTATGAACAATGAAGTGTCGGTTTACGGCAAAGACCGCATCAACGTGTTAGTGACGCTTCGGGAAGGCAAGAGCGAGAGCTTGGCCCGCACAGCGGTGTCTGATTACAAGAACCATGAGCGCAATAACCTGCTTTTCTTCCGCATGCAGCAGCTCAAGAGAGCGCTTCCAGGGGTGGTGATCAAAGGCCTCTCGGACATCTCACGTGCAGTGATCAACATCAGGGATGACAACAAGAAGGAGCTTTTGGTGGAAGGGTATGGGCTCAAGCAGGTGATGAGTACCGATGGAGTGGTGGGGACCAAAACAACCACCAACCACATTTTGGAGGTGTACGAGGTGCTCGGCATCGAGGCGGCGCGGTCCTCCATCATCGGCGAAATCGACTACACCATGAGCAAGCACGGCATGAGTGTGGATCCCAGACACATCCAGTTGTTGGGAGATGTGATGACTTACAAAGGAGAAGTATTGGGAATCACGCGGTTTGGGCTCTCTAAGATGCGGGACTCTGTGTTGCAGTTGGCATCATTTGAAAAGACCACGGATCATTTGTTCGATGCTTCGTTTTACATGAAGAACGACAAGATTGAGGGTGTTTCCGAGTGCATTATTTTGGGCCAGACCATGAGCATCGGAACAGGAGCCTTCAAAATGGTGAAGACGTCCGAAGTGGACGAGCAGAAGTTGCAGCCGCAGCCGTTATTGTTCGAGCTGCTTTGCGTCCAGGCCGCTGCCTAGCGGTAGAGGCCATGGAGCGAGCGGCGCATTACCCAGTACATCAAGTACGTCATCGCCAACGACATTCCGCCTTGCACATGAGGGTGACAGAAGAGAGGGATCCTCGTGCACGCCCCATATTGAACCATGTATGGGGTGACTCGGAGCTCTAAGCATTGTCTCGATGATATGGGACACCTCAATTCTCATTACGGCAGGTGCATTCACCCTCGGCGTGCATGTTGGGTGGACCAAGGGAACATGGTGCCATCAGCGATGGGCAGTGTGGATCACCTGACAGTTTCATGAAAAGAAACCTTCAAGAACGCAGCGCATGCAGAAGCTGTGGCGATGCAAGGCTGAATCCGGGTAAAATTACATGGTGAAATGGCCACAGTGAAATGGCATTGCTTAATGGCCACAGTGAAATGGCATTGTTTAATGGCCACAGTGAGATGACATTGTTTAATGGCCACAGAGAAATGACATTGTTTAATGGCCGCACAAGTGATTGTCCAGACGAATTCAGCAGAGGTGAAGTGCATTCATGTCCACCGCGGGCTCAAAGGCCAT
This sequence comes from Metschnikowia dekortorum, assembly GCA_009756545.1. Classification (NCBI taxonomy): domain Eukaryota; kingdom Fungi; phylum Ascomycota; class Pichiomycetes; order Serinales; family Metschnikowiaceae; genus Metschnikowia; species Metschnikowia dekortorum. The sequence continues at coordinate 152,894 of WFIU01000006.1, forward strand.
ATACATGTCTATGGCCGTAGAGTACAGTCGTTCAAGGAGAGAAGAGAGCTGTAGACATCCCGGTATAGCAAATTCCAAAAATAGGTAATTCGTGTCCGCTTCAAAACTAGGCACTTGATGCCGTGGGGACACTTCCTTGGAGTTCCATCAGTTCCCTGGACAGCTCCAAGGTCAGTCAGAGATCTGGGATGCACGGGTGCGCCGAGGGCCCGTTATCGGTGTGAACCCTCAACAACCAAGCCATCAACCTCCACCATGTCCAGGGACAACCTGTACCTGCACATCCACTTCAGCCACTACAACCAGGCGCAGTACATCGAGGAATGGAAAGATTACGATATCCCCTTCGACGATATCGACACCACGCGGCTCTTCGAGGACACAAGCAGCATGTTCCCCAACTTCATGCTCGATGAGGACGACGCCATCCCGCTCAACCTGACCATCTTCGGCGCCAAGGTCCACAAAAACAAGCAGCACCTCAAGCGGCAAATCTGGAGTGATCTCAACATCGGCGGCATCCTCACGCGGCAACCCGATGCGTCCATGCTAGCGCCGCTCCATACGTCCAGCCGTGAGGCCGAGTCGGGCCTCGCGGACTTTTTGGCCAACGGCCGTCAGTTGGAGCTTGCCGACGCTGACATCCTGCAGGACGATGTGTGGGCCCAGGAGTTGCTGGCCAACCACACCTTCAACTACAAGGTGCAGCCCACTCGGAGCTACTCGTTGCTGATGCTGCACCCGGTACAAACGCCCCGCATCGGCAAGTCGCGCCAGCCGTCGCTGGAGAAGTTCCAGACGCCCATCTCTCGCGTCATGCGCTGATTTGGTTGTTGGCAATCACTCATTATGCCGTGGAGCGCAGTAAGAAGCCATCGAGAGGTCATGTTAGATTCCGTGACTTCTATGAACTCCCCGGCTTCTCAATCACTAAACCATGATCGCGTTGAATCTGAGAAGTGCTCAGAGTCTTGGGGTGCTTGGGACCCTTTCGTGAAGGCTGCACCTTGGCAACGACAGAAGAGGCTACTTTGGGTAAAGTTTGCCGAAAATATCCCTAAGGCCTTGGACCTCCATATGCCAAAAAGCGGTGTCCTTTTCTAGGGAATTGGCTCTTCATGCCCTCTGCCGCTCCCTACACCTGTTTGCACTGGCTTCAATCGTTCCATGGAAGTGTAATTGTCTCTGGACACAATTTGTGAGTTGCAGAAGGTGCCTACAATGTCATTCCTGCCACCCTCGACTCTCGTGGACTGTGTCCTTGCCGACTGAGCTTGAAAGTACTCTGGATCCACAAGATTGGTAGCGTCTTTCGGGTGGCCTCAGGACTGGCCAATACAAAAGAACGGGCAATTTCATTAGAACCACCGATGGGCACAATGGTGTTTTGCCCTTGACTATACTTGTCTTTTGAGTCTTCCTCGAAGCACCTTCTATGTCTTGACACTTTTGTGAGCACACCAGCCGTCCATGACAATCGCAAGCTGGATGCGCTTCCGGCAGAGACTTCTCCAGGCATTTCCTCGACAAACTATTAAATCTTACCCGTCATTACCCAAGCGACTGTATGTCACGCTAGAAGCAAGCTGCTGCGGTGGGCAGCACCTATAAGATTATCTGCACCCGTTCAAAAGGACATGGTTGGCGTCTCCATGGGTCTTCTATCATCGAGTGAGTCGTCCAAAGCCCGAAGCTTATTTCCTGGTACACGTACCACAAAGTCAGCCAAATCTTGAACATCGTTGCCCAGGTTATTTTTCTGCAGCCTCATGGCATCTGAGCATCCCTCATGCGACTCAAGGTATATTTTACGGCGTGAGTTGGTTCGTGGGGTATTGATTGATATTTTGGTACCTTGACTGGCACCATTGTATTTGCCGATTCGGGTTTAACCACAGGAGCGCTAGCACCTCCAAACTTCAATTCAAGAGGCAGTTTCCAGCCCAAAGGGCCTGTGCAAAGCTACATCAATCAAATTGGGCACCGCGTGGCTGATGAAGAATGGTGAAATGGCGGCCGCTGTTAACCTTCTAGAGGACATTATTTACATCATCGCCCGCGTGAGAAATGACATCGTTCATAAACTGGACAGGGTGCTGCTAATGACTTTATGATGGCTTGGCCTAGGATTAAGACCGGGAAGCCAAATTGGTCGTCTCTTTTCCGAGCCGAATCCCACCAACCGTTAACCAGTCATACTAGCGGTGGCCAATCTAGCTATATTTTCACCATCTGTGTTCATATATGCTTCATGAAATTACTGATATAGTGGCAAGTCATAAAAATCATTGATGGCTACTTCTTTCAATCTTCGATTGAATGTTTTATTTTTGGATTGCATAAAGGAAACGTTTCGGAACTTGATCCAATGTCGCTTTCGAACCTCAATGAGTAGTTTCGAGCCTGATAAAACACAATCGCAAATTATGAAGAAAAAGGACTGGGCAAAATTGCTAGAGCCAGTTTTACGAACTATAAATGGAAACTTTTGAATTTATGAGCTAATCATAACAAGATAGGAATTGGTTTAGTGGTGTTTCTACGTTCAATGCTTCAAATCACATCAACGTCATATTAGTCTAGGATGCACTGTTGTCGAAAACATGATACTATAACGCAAGCAGCTTAATTCAGGAAGCAGTGACACCATTTGGACCAGAATCGACTATACCCCATCCTAATTATAGTAACATTGGCTAATTAGTGTAGGTGTAAACTTCATTAGGGGGATAATCAGCTAAAAGCTTTCATTCTTGGGTTCTACACGCTCTACAGCTCGATTGATTAGTTACAAATTAGTCTTGACTATTATTTTATCAGCATGAATTCATCTAGTTAAATTGCAAGCATCTATTTGACTATTTGTACCTTTACCTTTATGCAATTTGAGCTATAGCTGAATGTGCTGGACCTCCTTTGGGTATGGTGAAACGGAATCTGAATTAGTCTCAGGTCTCTCATTATTTACATGGTATAATACAGTGATGAGAATTCTAAACTTTAGATGATGCTACTTGAATGCATCTCGTAATCGTTCACTTGTCATTGAGGATTACGCCCTGGAAATCTTCTATCGCTTTATCAAAGTCTATATTGCCGGCCTATAAAATGTTGCGTAACGGGCCCTTTATATTTTTTATCTGCATTTTTAAATTTGTTCTACTATTTTTTGTTCTTTGACAATTCTAATTTACATTTCTTAATATTAGGAGCCCTGATACCCGGAAAAAGCTTTGGATATACAGATCTATCATGTAATAGTTATGTTCCTTTGTAGTCGTTTAACGCCAAGTACTGAAGAGAAGGCTTATTCGTTGATGATTCGTAAAACAAGGGGATCATCCAACTTATATAGATAAAACCTGGCCCGGGTCGCATGAGGCGGGCCTGATTGCGCCACTTTCAGTCCGCGTGGGGGTACGATGGCGCCATCCTTGGCAGAAGTGGGGTGTTGGGCCATGGTGTTGGGCCATGGTGTTGGGCCATGGTGTTGGGCGTTGGCGACCCAACAGGTCCCAATCTGGCTTATCCGTCAAGTGGCGCCTGAGGCGCCATTTGTCCTGCATCTGAGTAAAACCACGACGTTGCATTTGGGTAAAACCACGGCGCTGGTGCCGTTTCGTCTAGAGACTCGGAGATAGGCGTCCAAGGATTTGGTACGCCTTTCTCCAGGTTTCCCTTGTAACCGCAAGTCGCAGGTCAATGGTGTATCCATGGGTAGCGCTACCCATTGAGTAATAGAGTTTTTCAATGTAATCTGTAAGATGTACTTTCGTGTAATAGGTGCCAAACTTCGGAGTCTTCTCAGACGGTTGCGGCAGCGAATTCTTATGCCATAAATCAGCCGGCCGTTGTCCATCAATTCCCAGGGCGGGTGTCCAGTTAACGATTCTCACTGCTTCACGAAGTGCTTCAGGCCAGAAATTGGCTGGTAAGCACGCATCCGTAAGCAAGCATCTTGTTTTCCCTTGAAGAGTTCGGTGCATCCGTTCCGCTAAACCATTCTGATGCGAAGCATGATGAATAGTGAAAAGTTGTTCAATACCTTGCTCCTTGTTGAGCTTTACGCTCACCTGCACATAATTTGGAACAGTGCTATCATTAGTATCCTAATGATTCTAGTAGTGTTTGGAACTTAGGTCATCATCTCGGTCATGTCTATTCCTATCTGTATCTATCTATACTAGGCTCTCGCTGAATGACCTTTTATAATCGATGCCCCTCAAACCTGAGCGGGCATTCCGCACTTAAATATCCTTTTCTCGGAACTCCGATGTTACCCGACGGGAGCTCGTAAGTGAACTTGCATAACACGGGTACCACATTCCTGCATTCGCCGCAGTTTCAGCTGCACCACATATCCTGAACTGTGTGAATGTCGCTCACCATGTTTCACCTCTGCATCCTCCATACAGTAGTCTGCACACAAGCTCTGGACTGCATCCAGAGCAGTCACAAATACAAGTTCGCACATGACACAGTTCAACACTCCTCACAGAATTTCACAAGGTCTTCTCCCTTGAACTCACCCCCATTATCCGATCTTAGTTCCACCGTGAAGTGACGTCTCTGAAACTTCGTATGGCTCTGACGAATAAATTTCTTGATCCAGAATGCTGCGTCGGATTTCAGACAAATCGGTATCGCTTCCACAAACCTTGTGAATTGATCAACAATTGTTAAGAAATATCTCGAACCATCATGAGTTGTCACACCAATTGGTCCACATATATCCACATGTAGCACATCCCTAGATTTCTTTCAAACGTTTGTTGAAAAGAAATTTAACTTCAAAGTGGCCAACAACACTAGTATGGAAGCCACGGGCTATGGAACGGTGTTGTTGCAGGTGGGACGAAATGAAAGAAAAATCCTCTTGACGAATGTCTACTACTTTGCAGGAGCTGCAGAAAATTTGATGAATGGGAGTAAAACGTAGGGTGAGCTGACCATACCCTTGAACATCTAAGGATGTTCCGTTTACTCCCATTCATCACTTAAAAGCAGCAAGGAAGGTCCTTCGTTATCTAAAATCATTGAGTAATTCGCAGTGGAAGCGCACAGGGCTCATAACCTTTAGAGAGGACAATTCCTCTTCAACATCATACATGGGTGTATCAGTAGGACCATAGAGTAACCACGGACTAATGTTCAGTGGTGACTTATGTTCGAATAACACAGCCATGGTATCATGAAGGTAAGTGTGAACTTCCCTTCCATTAGCAGATACATTTGTATTAGTGGTTCTGGTTCTAGGAGGCATCTTTGATGACACTCCAACCTGGGGTTTGTATGATTCGTCAATGAGTTCATTCGGCAGTACGTCACGCCTTGGACATGCAGAATAATGAGTTCCCTTGGGTAATTCCCAGCCACACAGTAATTAACGAGGGGCACCACGTCTCCCTCAGAGGCTTTAACATATAGTTCGTGAAACTGATGACCACGAAGATTGCTATTCATAGCGATGCCAGAGGCAACCAATTCGGGTAAAACCTCGCAATCAACCATCCTTTTGTTAAGAAGGATTGTTGCATAGGTATCAGGAATCTCGACCCAGCGTTTGATCATTTTATCGAACTGTGCATCGAAAGATTTCTGGGGTTTATCAATCCTTTCGGAAGGACCATCGTAGTGTGCACGAAAACCATCTGGGGTGGAGGTAGCATAAACACTATGACTTGCTACCCATGGTGGATCTAACAGTAATCCTGTTACTAACAGTGAACAACTTTGCAATTCAACCATAATACATCCCAATAGATCATTAACTGAAGGGATAAACCTACATTAGCGACTTGTCAGGTTCGAGTAGGGTCTTAAGAGAGGTATTTGATGATCCAGGGAAATCACCCGGTTATATAGTAATGTCGGGCACGACTGCGCCACCGGCTTCGGGCGATAGTGCCTTAATCGGGCTAGTCGTGCCGAGTGGTCCGCCGGATAAGCCTCATCGGGATAAGGACTTATCAGAACTCGGAGGAAGGGAAACAGGGCGTTTCGGTCCGAGGCAAGGTCCGACGTCATACCGCGTCTAGCCGCACATCGCCTTGAGCACCTATGGGTAGCACACTACCCATGGAGTCTAGCACTACTATTAATAAAATTAAAAAAGAGATATAAGACTTTATCTTTAGTTAGAAATTACTTTAGTGTATCAATGAACTTACTGAATGAATTCAGAGAACTGGTCTGCATTCAATGAAACCATGACTGATTATATGAAAATACATTGCAACTTCTGCCAAATGTGACATTAGGTAGTAAAAACACGAAAAGCGGATATACTTGATGCTTGTTTATTTGGATCGTTATTGTTTTTATGAAAACATTTGAATACAATCTATCACTCATAAATTTTTCTTGTGATGATAGTATAGGTCTCTTTAGATCTAGAGTCGGCTCGATAAGCAAAGTAGTCTATTAGTAGTGTGCAAAGGATTTAGAGTTGAGAATAGTTTTGAGCGATTTTTTCAGTGTATATGAAGTAAAAGTGCTTCCTATTGATCATGTAAGCAGTTGTACCTGAATTCAAAAGGAAATTGGGACACGCTTTCCAACGCTTTCCGACACTACTTGAAGTACTGATTACACGTAGGGGAAAAGCACTGACCAGAGAACTCGCCATTTTGCTGCATAGAATTGTATCAAGCTGTCAACTGCCTATAGGCTCATTAACTTCAACCGACTGAACAGCAAGTTTGATATGTAGATTGACGACCTGAGAAAGTTTTGGCAGATCCCCGAACCGATATAGTTCCTGGCTAGTGCCCGGATGGATCAGGAAAACTAGGGGTTTCGTGAATGCAACTTCTATATAATTCGACGATGCATTGGACAGCTGGACTAAAAGTCACCTTCAGGTCTTTATAACTCGGAATTCTTTGGCCAGGATGACCGCAGCGCTCGTTCCATAGGCGTCCCGGTCGGGCTCGTAATGGGTTTCTTATTAAACACTTATATAATACAGCGGATTAAATATACACCCATCCGGGGCAGAGTAGACTGCCCGGATGGAAATCAGAACTGGTCTGTGGTCGACGGATGGACTGATGCATGATGCGATTAATGCATCACAATACTGCTTCGACAATACTGATAAGACGTTTTGCTTCATGGTGGTTCACGTTTTTGTCATCACTCAACACTGGGCCTTTCCTCGGGTCTGTCTCAACTTCTCGCCTCGGCAACAAGAGTTATTCGGTCACGGTCAATCTCGGCCCGGAGCTGGCTCATCTTGTGCGCCCGGACCTTCGCCTTTTCGGCTCGTCTCTTCATCTTGACCATGCTCAAGACGAAAGTGGCGAGCAATTTCATGGAAAGCTTCGGCTTGGCGTGCGTGGCATGGTAGTCGGGGTAGATTCCACATTGCGCCATTTTCACCAAGTCGTTCTTCATGTGCTTGTCGGAACTCTTGATGGCGTTGACCATAAACGTGTTCATCAATGCCAAGTCGTTGCACTTGAGGTTAATGTCAAACAACTTGGCCTTGAAGAAGTTGCTTTCGTTGCGCAACACTCGGGCCTCTACCTTGGCCCGATCCTTTTGTGTCTTGTGGTCTGCTTTGGCGGTGATCTTTGATGCCGCTAGGCTCCGGCTCAACTGCTCGACTTCACCCTGAATCTGCTCCATTTTGCGCTTGGACTCGCTGCTGGCCTCCTCTGTTTTGGCCATGTCCATCTCGTGGATCCGGTTAGCAAGCCGGGTACAGTGCCGGGACGTTTTGTTGAGCTCCTGGCCCAAGCTCTTGCTGCGCGCCTCCAACCGGCCCTTTTCGGCCTTGACACTTCGGTACTCCTCCTCTAACGCATTGATGGTCTTCTGCGCCCGCACCTTTTCCTCCTCCAATACATCAATGGTTTTTTGCGCCCGCGACTTCTCTTCGTAGAGTCTTTGGTTCGCCACTTGAAGCTCCTGCATCATTGCCTTTCTCTCTTGCTCATTTTCGGCAGAAATTTCCGTCTTTTCCCGCTGCAACTTCGCCAAGTTGGCTGCCTCGTGCTTCTCTCGAAGCTGGTCCAATTTCTCGTGCAACTCCTTGTTCAGTTGCCGGTAATTGTCCACTTCGCTTTCCAATAAAGCTATCACGGGTTGCACGGTTGACTCAGACTCCATAAGCGTGTCGAGCTTGGTTTTGTAGAACCGGATCTCGTCCTGGAGTTCCCGCTGAATTCTGGCGTTTTCAGCCTGCTCTTTCCGGAGCCGTTCAACTTCCGACTGCACGTGGTGGAGTTTGTCAAGCTCGTACTGCATCCTCTGGAGCTCTTCCTTTTGCCGCCACTCACTTTCGTAGCGGTACTTGTCACTTTCTTCGTGAATTGACCTCTGAGCTTCTAATGTTCTCAATCTGTCATTGTCAAGTTTCAATTCTCGCAATTTTTCGCTCTCAAGATTCAATTCCCTTAACCTCTCGTTTTCATATTTCAAGTCCTTTAGTCTTTCGCTTTCATGCTTCATATCTCTCAATTTCTCATTTTCTAGCTCCAACGCCCGGATCTGGTACTCATACTCAGTTCTCATTGCACTCTCTCCGCGGCTCAGCCCGAAGCTCAAATCGCGTATTCTCGCCTCCAACGCCTCGATCAAATCTTCCTTTTCCCGAATGCTCCTTTGTACCCTCTCGAATGACCGGTCTTTCTCTGCCAAACTAGCATCCTTTTCGGAGACTTGTATCTGCAAACGAGCGAGTGAGCGACGAAGTTCTTCGGATTCGTTGGTCGAAGTGTTCTGGGCCAATTTGCTTTCGAGCTCGGAAATTTTAAGCGTTAGGGCTTCGTTCTGTGCTGCCATGCGTCGCTGCTCTGCCTGAGACCTCTTCCGATGAGCCTCCTCAAGCTCAAAGATGGCTGACTCGTTGACTTTTTGTGCTTCTTGTATCTCAAGCCTTCGAAGCTTGCTCTTGGCGGACTCAAGCTCTACTTGGAGCTGCGCACGATCGTCTTCCGACCGAGCACTTTGCTCCTTAAAGTGTTCCTTCTCATGCTCCACCTCCTCCATTGCATCTTGAAGAAGATCATACTCTTTTTCATAGAAGGCCAACTTGTCGGACAATTCAGACACTTCCGCGTAATGCTGCGCTGACTGCTCGCTGCGTTTTGAGACATCAATTCGGTACAATTCGTCCTGGAGAGCTGCGTTTTCGTCCTTCAAGCTTCGATTTTCTCGACTTAGCCTGTCTTCAGTTTGCTTCATTTGATTGAGCCGAGTCTCATAGTGCTGCACAGAAGTCAGAGACGTTCCGTCGTTCCGCTCGCTGAGCAATGTCCGAATCTGCGCCTTCAATTGCATCTCTTCGTCGTCTTTAGCTTGGATATCCCGCCGAAGAGACTCTAGTTTTGCTTGCATACGGCTTACCTCGCCGTTCCGTTCCTCCTGAAGATCACGGATAACTCTGTCCTTTTGCCTGAGATCGCTTTGAACTTGACGAAGCTCGCTGAGAGTTGACTCAAGCTTCCGGTTGCCCTCTGAAGTCCTGCTTCGGGACAAGTGATCGAGATCGTGAGTGAGGCGGCTCGTCTCTCTTCTTTGCTCTTCGTTCTGCAGTGTCATGATCTTTAGTTGCAGTCCGAGCTCCGCATTTTGGTGCTTTAGGTCCGAATTCTGTTCTTTGAGTTCCTCTAGCTTGGAAAGATCGTTCCGAAGAGCCAGAGAGGGCGACTCGGCTCTAGCGGTATTCCTGAATCGCTCTAGTTCCATTTCTTTGGCCCGGACTTCAGCCGATTTCGCACGAAGCTCGGCAGTCAATTCATCGATTTGGCGTGACTGAGCACGCGCTTGCAGCTCAGCACGGTCTAGTTGGGCCTGAGCGTCTTGTGGCACCTCTAATGCCTTGCTCCTGAGCTTGTGTAGTTCAGTCTTTAGCGCGTTGTTTTCCGCCTCCAAGTCTCCAAGCTTGCCTGGGGAATAATCGCGTTTTGCTGACTCGAGGCCGCGAATCAACTTCTGATTTTCGCCCTTGAGAAATTCGAGCTGCTGAAGCAATTCAGGCGGCGTGCGGAACTGGGTTTGCGCCAGCTTGACGCGCTGCTCAAGGCTGTTGATCTGATGCTCCTTTTCTTCTAGTTCCTTCTGCAACAGTAGCTCTTTTGCACTGGTAGCAATTGCTTTTGGTGATGATGAAGACTGGGGGAGCTCGTTCGAGAGCTTCATGATCTCCTGCTTTAAGAGCACATTTTCGCTGGCCAATTCATGGAATTCCGGGGGTGTTTGCTTCAAGATCTTCGTGAGCGTGGCCACTTCCACCTTGAGATTGTAGTTGTCGGCGGAAAGCTGTTTGTTTTCCGCCTGCAAGTCGTGGATGGAGCTGGAGCCCGAGCCCAAGAGCGACTTCAGCCTGGAACTGGTTTCAGGAGCTCGCATGGCCTCGGGAAATGGTATGCGGCGCCCGGGAGACGCGCCGTCGATGGACAAGGAATGGAGAGTGTCGGAGCTATCAGAGGTGTGGTCAAAGGAGGGATCGAAGGGGGCATCGGGTGCCGGCCTGGAGGAGGCAGCGCTGTTGGACCGATTGCGCCTGCCTATGGGCGTGAATTCGAGCCCACGCTCGGGCCGAGAAGAGCCCACCAACGACGAGAGGGAGAACATGGTGGGCGCGTAGGTAGTAGGTGGGTTGTTTACGTGCGGCGATGGGGCGGCCACGTGCGCAAGCCCCAGCCGCGCGTGGCGGGTCACGTGACCGCGTGGGTGTCCATCGGTGGCACGTGTATCACAGCATGTGTACCAGGTGCTCATGTGTACCAGGTGCTCATGTGTACGTCACCAAACCAGCAATGAGAGTTCGTGTGAGTCAGGACGTTACGAAGGCGCTACAAGCTCATACGCACACTTGAGTTCTCGATCAACTGAGTCCTTTGCAATTTGGGTTGTTTATGATGGCCACTCCGATTCAAAGAGTCAAGGAGTCATGAACATTTGGTCGAAGGCGTCATGAGTCAGCCGGAACCAGGCCAATAAGAATCTCATGAGTAAGTCAGAGCTCTGAAACACCCGAACCCTGGGGCTCAGCAGGGATGTTTACAGAATTGTGGGGAGCTCTTGCGGCCTAGTCTCAGCAAGCAGCTCAGATTGGCAGCTTTTCATGGTGGCAAAAGAGATGTATAGACAGTCACCCGGTATGAAAAGGGCTGTACTGGGGAAGGGAGGTCAAAGAGAGAAGAATGGGAATAAAGGTGGCAGCGCATGATGATTCGAGAGTGGAAAGAACAGGTTAGGCAATGGACCATTATTCCTGGAGGACGACACTGGCTTTGTGGACTGTTTGTCCGAACATCTTTTAGACTTTGACGTCTGATATGAGTCGTTTGATTGGCCCATTTGCCTGACTCTTCCTTGTTGCTTGACTTGATCTTCTGGTCGTCTTAACTGTTGTTTTTTATACACTCACAAGTGTACGGCCGTTCTTATTCCTAAAAACGGCAAAGAGTGTGGAGAAATGCCAAGAGGGTGTGATTGTGGGGGTGAATATGGAGATACGACCAAAGTGAAGATATGCATAAACGTGTGATACAGAGGCAAGAGCCTCCACTTCAGTCTGCACGTGCGTTCTTAGCACTACATTCTTCTTCAAGAACGTTACCGAGTCTACTGCAAATTGGGTAGTGACTGTACACAGTGTCTAGTGTTTATGAACACCGCTGCATCGCGTGATCCATCTTTTCAAGTCACTCGCAGTATCATTGGGTTCCAAGATTCCACATTTTCTGGTTCAGGAGCATGAACGTCAACACGTTGTGGTAGCTTGGAATAATGATATGGCTAATCATTAGACTCACCACTGAAATTATACTTGCGAAGGGGCAGGAACGAGTCGAAGTTAATGGAAAGAGGTTTAATGGAAAGGGGTTTAATGGAAAGGGGGTTAATGGAAAGGGGGTTAATGGAAAGGGGGTTAATGGAAAGGGGGTTAATGGAAAGTGTTATTTCACGCGTGATTAGGGTTCTCCCCGTGAACTCTGCAAAGCCCGTGTCCTTAATCTCCCAATACTCAAGAACCTCATTGCCACCAATCTCCACCATGGCAGTATACACTGCAAGGCCAATCTCCACCATGGAAGTATACTGCGAGGCCAATCTCTGACACCAGATATCCATACTCATTCTTGAAGCGCAATTCGGTGTGCCTCGAAGCCATACTTCACGACTTCTCGAGTCCTGATTTGTTTAAACGGGGAATAAAAGTCCTGAGGCTCTTTTGCATGTGGACTACGGACACCCCCATGACCTTGACCCCCAAGCTCTACGGTAAAAGCCTGGCCCCAGCTTTTTGTCCCCGTGAATCTCCCCAAGCCGGATCTAGGATGGGGTGCGTGGTCGGTGCTCTTCTTGCTCTCTGCGCAGAGTAGAGAGCCGCCGAAATAGTCATGGACGACTTCCGGACACAGCGAGGCCTAACTCGTCGGGGCAGTTGTCGAGAATTTTCCAGAGCACCGTTTGTGGGCATTCAAGCCGATGAGCCCAGGATTGGATTCCTTGGCTCGTCAATGCTAATGAATTGATCGTTGAAGACCCCGAAACAAAAAGGCTAATTTGCGTCGCCAGAGGTCCAAGCAGAGCTGGTTTTGGCGAAAGATGCCGACGCGGCCCGAAGTTGCACCCAATAGGCCGCGAGTAGGGGCCGCGAGTAGGGGCCTCCAGGATACGCCATGAGATTTATATTCATCAATTTCATGAACACCTAGTACATCAAATAAAGGTTTTATTTCCATATATTTATCACTATATCATAAGTTATATTAGTTAATGGAAATATAACACGCCTAGCTTCTAATTCAGTATTTAATAATTTATCTTTTAAATCAAGTAATGGAAATAAGCTGAATGGGACCTTGATTAGTTGGAAGTGTGACGATTCCGCCCATTATTGCTGGTGTAATGCACCCACGTTCAAGCAAGTCCGTTGTATCATGCATCAGTGCACGTACAGAAGGACAAGATTACAGGCCCTCATATTTAGCCACGGAATTCGCCATGCCTCCATCTAACGTGTAGCTTGTACTTGAATAGTGGCACAAACAACCGTAAATAAGGGATATGGTCTTCATTTGTAGTTGTTCTGCTACCACGTCGTATTTGCGTACCTCACCTTCTTTCGCCATCACCTCTTAGAAAGAGCTCTCGAAACTGCAGAGCCTTGTCCCGCTGCAGAGCCATGTCCCGCTGCAGAGCCATGTCTTGAGCTGCAAGTGCCTTGTGGATTATTCACTTGGGTCTCATAATTATGCTTGGACGATAAAAGAATTCTAAACGAAGTTTACATGGTTATTGGTAGAGCAATGGGTATTTTGGTCAGCGAATTTGGTTCGATTCCAGACGGAAATGATTATGCAAGTTTGTCAGTTTGTGAGCACATTAATCTAGTGAATTGCCTATATTTATAGCTTTGTATAAATCAACTTATTTAAAGGTGTATTTATGATTTTATATAATTATCGCTTTAAATAGATTATATTTTACAAGTAATGCGGTCAGCCATTGTATTGTTGGACTTATTATATAAGAAATTGAGCCTTCAAATATTTTCCAATCATCATATCTAAGCAGGATAATTCTAAATAAAATGGATGCCGGCCTATGGCTGGTATCGGCCCTCGGAGCGGGCCATTTAATCAGCTATATATAAATATAAAAATATAAAAGTTCAAGTAACTATAAAATGGAGAACATCTATAAAGAAAGCCATTACCGTTAGATCCAATATGGGTAGCGCACTACCCATGGATACACTATTGACCTGCGACGTATGGTTGCAAGGGGAAACCTTCGACGGCCCACGTCGTTAGAGGCGTGTCCATCGCCGACCGCCCACTTTCGCTAGAACGTCGTGGCTTCCTCGACGCAGTCTCGCCGCAGATACCCCTTTTGGGCCACACCAACCCCATCGGGACCCCCCAATCTGCACCAGCTATCCGACTGGCTGGTCACTCTCCCGTATAAGGGTTGCCAGCCAGCTAAGGCGGCTGGCTCGTTCCTCAAAACAGACCGAAGCCAGCGCGATCGGGCTGGACAGTTTTCTATATAAGAGCCGATGATCCCACTTGTTTTAGGGATCATCAACGAATACACCTTCTCTTAAGTACTTGTCGTTAAAAACAACTACAAAAGAACATAACAATTACTGTTCCCGTTTACAGAAAACAATTAATTGGTTTTCCTTCTATTACTATCGATTAAAGTTCCCATATATAGAAATGTATTAAACCGTTACATATAAAAGTTTATCCCTTATAAAAAAGATAACATCTATAAAAAGACCCGGATAAAAAGAGCATATGTTTAAAGTCATTGAATAATTTGACTATATGCGGAAATACATATTCACAAGTTTATATTCACTAATCAGTTATAGATTTAATAGCTTATGAAACTAAGTATAGAATGCTTAAACAATTGAGTTCGATGGTGGAATATCCAGTTATTAGCAATAGGATTATTACCTCCACTACAAAGTCTATAGTGCTTAATTAAGTGACTTCCCATGGGTCGTGTGCTACCCATATCTGCCCCCAGGTCTAGACACATAAACCGTTATCGGGACCGGTCAGCACGACCACCCGAATAACGCATATCACTCGTTAACAGCCCTAACACGTGGCGCAGTCGTGGCCGACATTTTAACTCGGATGATAACCCCGTGTTCACGGATCATCAACAAAATGCAACCTCCCCTAGTCGTCCGCCCTCCAAGAGCCTGACTGTCGAATGTAATGAAAATTGTAGAAGCCTGCTGCTCCAAATGGCCACTTCAAATGATGATTGCAGGAACCATTCTATTTTATGCAGTAAATTTGTTTCCAAACCATTCTAGATTTCAAGAAGACTTAGTAAAGAAAATCTTGGCAACTTGGACGTACCACATTTTGTATATCAAAAACCTCAGATTACTACTAACTGTAAGGCTGCGCGCTACCATGAATACACAATCACCCGGGGACGTGCGGTATCAAGGCGAAACCGTGGATACCCGCCTGGAGAGACGCGTATCCAAACCCGGCCGCCTATCGCCGAGACTCAGATGAGGTGGCGCCAGCTGCACCTTATCATTTGCAACGTCGTGGTGTTCTCAGATGCAGAACCAGTCCCGCCTCGACGCCCAAGATAAGCTCATCCATACGAGTTTGGAAGATGTCCCTTTAGGCATCATCAAACCTCTTCTTTAGCGCCTGACGTTAACAGTTACAAGAACATAACAGTGGCAAAGCGAATATCAGAAAGAAAGTAGATCTGGTAACGTCCTCCCATAGATTGACTTTCATATTTCGGAATTACGTTTCTTTCATGTGGTTTGGTATTCTGGATGGCCCTTAATCCATCGAAAGTCTCATTCATTAGCCCTATATAACATGAGCAATGACTAATCAAATCCAGGGATAAAGTGGATGTGGTGGGAAGGTGGAGGAGATCAAATCTAGCGCCACTTGGTGGTTTCAGACCATAGCTGAATTAACGAATTTGTGGTCTCGAATTTGTGGTCTCGAATCTGTGGTCTCGAATCGGTGGTCTCGAATCTGTCTCCGAATCTCATGATATCTTGAACCTGACCTTCGAATTGAAACCTCCTGCAAACCTCCATCAAGCTTACCGAACCTGTCCCGCGCCTGTCCCGAGCCTGGCTTACCAATAGAGAACCCAATTCTTCCCGGGAATGACATGCAAACCTGTGGATCGACAAGTGACGCTGACTGGGTAAAGACCACCAGCTAGGAAATATAGCTGCTAATGGGCTGGTTTCCCTAATTCCAACGTTTGGTAAGGCATATATAAGGCGCACCTTTCGCCTACCATATAACGGTAATCGATACAAGGAGACCACTAAAGATGGGAACCAGACCAACAAATGATACACGTGTAACAGAACCTGATGAGGAAGTCCATACTTATCTCTTTGGTAACATAAACTTAAATGCAGATTCATTTGATGCACCACTGGACACATTTCCATGGTTGATTAAAGGTGCTCTACATACACCTTGCTACAATGCAGACACGGAATTGTTCTATAGGTTATGAGCCCGTTTCACGTTTGGTGACTGCTTAGGTTTGGTAACTGGGTTTGGCAACTGCTTAGGTTTGGTAAGACTACATTGGTAACTCACTGAATTGCACTTGAATAGATCTTAAGTCTTCCAAACACGTCTAGTGCTTAACCATGGCTCTGATGAGCCCCGAAACTGAAGCCCCGGGCTCTCTGGAGGCGAAAAACTTAAAAATCCGACTAGACGTCCTGGGCTACTGAGGCGGCCTGGGTGCCATAGATTGCAGGCGCAGTTGAGACTCCTCGAAGATAAAGAGTTTCTGTACTGTAGGATCTCTGACGATTCTGCTAACAACACAATCGAGATTTGCACCCATGGCAGGGCCCATGGCAGCCCCACGATGGTCCTGACAACAAGCATCTAGATTCCCGGGAAACCTGCAATTCGGGATTCCGAAATACATTTGTTCCTAGGACCAATTCTGATCCCTTGGGCCGTGGTTGACTCGCCCCTCGGGAAGCATGCCTTGGATCATCGAAATCCGCTGGAAAGGTGGTGACTGAGGACCTGCCTGAGGCGCTGGCAAAAGCGATCAAAATTGGAAACCGCTGGATTTGGGAACTTGCTCCAAGGCAAGGCCCAGTGCCGTTGGGAAATGATTGGATTCGGCTGATGTTTCATTTCCAGCTCCTGTGGCCCGAGTGGATTTGGTTTCAAGAATCCACAGCTCCACTTAAACCCACATACCACCTCGAACCACCTCGAACCACCTCCAAACTGGATGCACTAGACCAAATCACTAGCAAACTTCAGAAACTTGGCATCAGAAGCTTGACATCAGAAACTTGGCAAAAACTTGGCATCAGAAACTTGGCAAAAACTTGGCATCAGAAACTTGGCAAAAACTTGACATCAGAAACTTGGCAAAAACTTGACATCAGAAACTTGGCAAAAACTTGACATCAGAAACTTGCTCAGTTTCTCACTTTGTCTTCCACAAGTCAAGGCAGACCAACCAAGACTAGACCCTTTCTCATGACATGTCTGCCGTCTGCTGCGGCTCCGCCCCATCTTCAGTGGTTATGGCTTGGCACTCCACCTGCACTTGCATCTCCTTGTCGGCGTCCACATACGAGTCACACATGCACCAAATGGAGAGTGTGTGGCGGCCGGGCGTGGGGAGCACCACGTCAAGCTTGACTTCCTGCACCTCGTGCATCACCAGCGTTTTCTTGATGGCATACAACTGCCGGGTGTCAGCGTCGCCAACCACCACCCACCACGATTCCGTTTTGGGGAACGGATAATGCTGCGACTTCACCTCCAAATCGTCCATCTCCTCGTCCCGCTCCAACACAACCGTCACCACGTGCGGCTCGTCCACCTTCATCACGCCCTCGTCAATGTGGCACCGCACATCCACGTTGGGAAACTTATTGACAAACTCCGCCACCTCCTGAAGCTTGTCATCTTTCAAGCGGAGCACATCGTCGCGCTCATCGTCCTCGAGGGCCATCACGTCATACACCGTCTCCACCTTGTACTTGGCACATCGCTGCATCATCTGTGCATCCATATGAGGGATTTGCCAGAGCGGGCTGTCTCGCGTCCAAATGCCCTGTACTATCATCTGCGAGAGGTCCATGGCCTGCACGGCGTTCAAGTATCCTTCGCTGGAGAGCGTGTCCACGATCGCATGCACTAAACTGAGTGCCTTCTTCAACACATTGCGCTGGTCGGCTTTTAGCTGCGCGGGAACTGCAATCCGCAGAAAGTGTGCCTGGAGAAGCAAGAACGCCTTGGCGTGCGGAGACTCAAAATCGCTTTCTGGGGCCAACTTCAAAGGCACCTTCTGCGCCAACCGAACAAGGAGCTCCTCCTCGCCGTCGCGGACTCTCAAGTTATCGAACTCCGATGCGGATGTGACGCTTTCAATGATGCTCCGAAGCCTGGCCTTTTCTCCCAACCGGCTAAAGTTCTTCATCGACGCAAAGGCAACTGAGTAATGTGCCGCGATCATGGCTCCATTTAACGGTGCTATGGTTTCTTGCACCTCGTCTTCGTCGTCGTCGTCAGCGGGGTTTTCGTGCTCAGCAGCATCTTCGCTGTTCTCCTCAATCTCGATCAAACCCGCCTGCTCCAACTCCTCCAAGGTGCTCTCCACTAGCTCCGATAGATACTCGGAGATTCCGACATGTGATACATCCTTAACCCCATAGAAACTGGGGTTTTGCATCACCCGTCGGTAGAAAAACGTGTAGGTAAGGTAATCCACGCAGTCCTGCTTCGTGTGGAAGGTCCGGGCAGCGATTTCGTGCATAAAGAGCTCGGCCATGCATGCACTAAGAGTGCTTTCCACGGGCATGGGCAGCTTTAAGAACTCAGAGTAGTAGGCCACCTTGGGACCGTAAATGTATGCCAACACGCTGTGCTCCGCACACCCCACCATTTCCAAGAACTCGCTAAGATAGTAGTCGGTCACAAAGACTCCGTCTTGCACCTGAGACCCATAGATGACCACTTTTTCCGCTCTGGGTGCATATCCACACGTTTCCTTCGACGCGAGAATGAGGGGAATGTGCTTTTCGGACGCAAGCCGCTCCACTTGTGCCCGGTCCCGAGGATCCATCATTTCGTCGTAGATCGCCACGCCTTTTTCGAGCAATTTGGCTAGCGCTCTGTCCCGCAATTTGCCCAAGACTGCCTTAACTTCGTTTGGTGCTGTCCTGTCGAAGTACCCGGCCTTGCTCTCCAATAGCGTCGGCACCAAGTCAACTGCCGCCCGCTTATCGGCCAAGAACACAATCTGCAGGCCCAGGAAATCATGGTCTCGCGCAAAATCCGACTTTTTGACCGCCATGTCCGTGAGATTTTCATACGGCATGATCTTGATTTCTTGAATCGCCGACGCCCGGCACAAAGGGCTGAAGTTGTACACGTGCTTCTTGGAGATTCCTAGCCAGTCTGAAAGTTCGCGTGCATAAAGCAACGGGTTGGAGAGCACCACAATCCGCATCTCCCTTTCAAGATGCGCCACCATGAAGCGGGCCCTAGTAAGCACGGTTTCGTACACACCATCGAGCATGTGCACATCGTCAGCAATTATAGTGTCAAGCAACTGCACGGGCTTTCTCTGCCTCCAACGACGCGAAATGGCATCAAAGTATTCTGGCGTTGAGAGCACCAAATGGGATTGCGCCAACACCCTTGCATCCTTCGCTGGGTCCCCGGAGAGTTTGCCCACGACTTTGGGTGGGTTGGTCAAAGGCCCGAAAATGCTGGCCCATATCTTGAGCTGCCTTTCGATTTTTCGCACATTGGGCGTAAGGTACAAGATCCGCTGCTTGTTCTGGCGCCAGGCGTTTAAAATGGCCAATTCCGCCACCAGCGTCTTGCCCGAGCCCTTGGAAACCCCGAAAAAAACGCTCTCGTTGGTGTTCCAGAGCGAGTCGAAGCCCTGCGAGAGGTACTTGTTGAAATAGGCATACCCGAATGCCTCCACAAAGTTTTGGTTACCGAGCGCTTTCACGGGTATACTCTGCACGTCTAAAACAGGCGTGACCGAATGGGGGGCCTTGGGAACTTTCACATCGAACATCTTGACGGGTTCCCTCCACTGAGAATGAAGCCATTTCTCGCTCACCACCGTCACGAAAAGTGCTGGAGGAAGCGGCAACGACGCCGGAATGGTAAAGTCAATATGAAGCTCCCGATTGACCATTTTTTTGGTGATCTTCAACTTTTCCTCATATAAAAGAGTTTCTCCGTTTGTATCCTCTGCTAGCAAGAGAAACAGCTCGCTGGCGCCATGCAAATCCCTGTTCCACGTCCAATCGGCAACGAGGTCAACGGACACCCGCATCATTTCGGGCGAAATGGGCTGCGCCACACATGACACGGCGACTTTCGGAAATTGCCGGAGCAAATCGTGGGCCAACTGACTGTTGCCCTTGAAATTTATGGCTTCCGAAAGCTCCGCGGCAGACAAGTGGAAATACGTCGAGAACGGCAAATGCGATGATTCGGTGGCCTTGATGATGGCAGAATTGGCCACGGGGCCGTATTGGCGAAACGGGGAGTTGGTATTCCACATGCGTTGCTCCACGAATTTGCACAAATCAAGCGTGTCAAGCGCCAACTGCGCCCATTTTCGTTTGAGGCAGAGTTGATGAAGGGCTCGAAGAAGCCGGCCGGCAGATTGCCTGATGTAAATCATATCAGCCAATAGCGCAAACCCTTCGAGCCGGTGCCGGGAAATGTAAGCTTGTAAAAGAACATTGACCTTTGTCCGAGCATCGCTTGCACTCTCCTTGATTGGAATGGGACATTTTTCCAGAAGCTTGACGACTTCAATCTTCTCCTCCAGCCGCACCGGAACGTACTTGAACTCGCCCGAGCCGGAGAAAATCCGGAGAATGTCAATCTGGCTCATCCATGGCTTCAAGTTCTGGTCATAGATGGCCATTGACTCGTGGCCAATGTAGAATTGTGCAGCAATCTTGCCTAAATCAGTGCTGGCAAACCGCCCCGAGACCTCGTCGTACTGCACCAAGCGGTCTCTCTTCAAGCCCACCAACGCTGAATGCACCAAGTCCATCCTCTTCATTTGCAAGAGCGAGTCTTCGCTGTATGCAGCACCCACCTGGTACAACCTGGGCGACTTGAGCATGCGCACGTAGAGGTAGGTTTGGCCAAGCCACTCCACAGCTTCGTCGCGGGTCCTGATACTGCCCAAAACGATTTCGGCATTCAAATTGTCGAGCATCTTGCGCATAAACTGCGACTCGATTGGAAGCTGTTGGTTCAAAATCGCCATGTAGTATTGAAGTTCGTCATGGGATGTGATGATCACTCCCTCGCCCGAAACGTCATACCTAGGTCTTCCGGCTCTGCCGAGCATCTGTAAAATGTCTTGCGGGGAAAGCTGCACCCACGCGCCTTTCTCGGGATTGTATGTTTCGGTGCCCTTGATGATCACGGTATGCGCAGGCAAGTTCACACCCCATGCCAATGTAGCCGTGGACACCAAGACTTGGAGATGGCCCTGCGCAAACAAATCCTCCACCAACGCCCTGTCGGCTTTGTCGAGTCCTGCGTGATGTACTCCGAAGCCCGACGGAAGAATCTCCGCCAAGTTGGCATTTTTGATTTCCCCTGCTTCTTGCTTCAAGATCTCGGCCGTACCTGCACCATCAACCATGGCAGTTTCGCTGGCTTGCGCTTTTTCCGCTAGCCACTTTGCGGTTTTGACCGTATCCTTTCGAGAATGAACGAATATTATGAGCTGGTGGCCGTTCTTTCGGCATTGCATCATTTTCTCGTGGCATGCATCGTTCATGGCGGCCACCTTTAAAATTGCCTTCTTTTCCTTGATTCCAATGAATTCTTGTTCCAAAGGACAGGGCCTGTATCGAGCATCGAAATAGAAAAGCCCAGTTTTTAAGTCCACGCCCAAAAACTGCGCCACATCTTCGTAGTTGGGTAAGGTAGCCGACAATCCCACAAGCCTTGTCTCAGGATTACGCTTGGCTCGCACAATGATCAGTTCCAAAACTGGACCTCTATCATCATGCAAAAGGTGGATCTCATCAACAATCAAGAGCCTCACTAGCCTGGTGTATGGGTGAGCTGCTCGCGTGGCCACGTCCCATTTTTCGGGAGTCGTCACTAACACCTGAGTTTCAGAGATTTCTCTTTGGCTCAACGTGGCATCTCCCGTAAACTCATTGACAATCACTCCGAATTGGGTGGTCAAACGGCGCCGAAATTCCCGCATTTGCTCCGACACCAAGGCCTTCAACGGGGCGACGTATACGATTTTGAACAGGTTCATGTCAAACTTGCCGTCCGCGTGTCTATGATTGGCCAAAACACGGAGAGTGGCTAGCATTGCCACATTGGTCTTTCCTGCACCCGTGGGAGCACATAAGAGGAGGTTCTCGTCTGCGTGGAATGCACTGGGGTAGATTTTCGACTGAATGCGGTTCAAGTGCCGGGTTTCGCCATCTGGGAATGCGCCTTGGGCCCATGTTGGAAGCTCGGAGATTGGCACCAACTTCTCGTTGCTTTCGTCAAGCCCAGGCGGGGCGCTGGGGGCAGGAATATGGATAGTGTCGTAAAGTTTCTTGTTCTGCTGGTACGAGCCCTTCGGGAGGACCACTTTTGCTGTGGCCATTAGCTGGGGACCTTTTTCGAAAGTGAGCGATTCGAGGTCAACAAGCTGGGGTTGCCTGGGTGGCTTCCGGTCTTCTGAGGCACTGGGCCGCCTTTTCTTGGCCTGACCACCGTCGTCACCACTGTGTTTCCGCTTCCCCATGCCAAGCTCCTGCAAAAGATCAGTTGCGCCTTCTGCTTGCATGAGCTCGATGGCCTTGGCTCGATTGCTCCGGAGCTTGAGCCCATACACTAAGCGTTGCCTGTTCTGAATGCAGTACTTGACGAACTCGAGGTGCTTAAACAGCAATATCTGGACCAATTCCGCTTCAAGGTCCTCGGGATTTTCCACAAGCGCTCGAGAGACCTTTTTGCATTTCTCAATCACATGTTCCCGTTCCGCCTCCGACTCTAGAGCCTGCATCTTGTTAAATAGGAGGTCTTCTGTAACGTCCTCAAGACGTAGAATTGTCGTGGGCGCCACCTCAGGACGAGAGTCACTGCTGATCACCACAGCCCCGTCGGTCATACGCAGGCCGTTGTTGCCAGCCAGAGAAGGAGTCTGGCCAGCCCCTTCAAGAAGCTCGTCGAGGTTTTTAGCCATTACAGCTGTTTCTTCCGGCAATTCCGCGGCCACGTGGCTTTCAGCCCTCAGGTATTCCTGACCATCTTCAAATGCATCAGCTTCTTCGTCTTCAAACGCTATGGCCACTTCAACATCTGAGGCTGGTGAGTCCTGGTCTTCATTATCGTAATCAGTGATTTCACGAGCCAAAGAAGTCATTGTCGTCATGTGAGAATCGGAAAGTTTCACGGAAAGAAGCCCCTGCAATGCCTCTCTTTTCTGCACAATATCCTTCTCGCCGTCTTTCAAGATCTCCAAGACGCCATCTGCCGCCGAGAGGATCACGCTGTGGCTTTCGTCTGGAATGTGTTCACGGACTGCAGCAGTCAAGGTATCAAACGAACGCCTCGTGGCTGCCGATTTGGGCCTGTACGAGATGGACTCGAGGTTGGTGTCAAAAAAATCCGTGTAAGCAGCTGGCGGCTCGGAAAGCGTGGGGGGCGGGGATGCCTTGCGGCTCCGAGGCACGGGTTTGCCGGCGTCCAGACTCACACTGGTACCCATGTCCTTGATTGACACGTGGCCGGCCATGGACTGGGCCGCATATTGGGAGTTTTCTTCGTGGGCGTGCTTTCTGACGCTCATGGAGTTGCATTGGGGAAGACGCGATGGCTTGGTACCCACGGCGGCGTCACGTGCGGGCCGCGTCACGTGCCGGGGCATCTCCGTTTGTCGGGGCTTACTACTACAGACGGACTAAACGCGCTTTACTGCTCTATAATTAGTACACGTGGTTCGAGAAATCGTTCTTCTCAAAGTTCCAGGTGTCGTCCGAGATTCTGCCTCTCAATTCCTTGATCTCAGTACCCTTGACGTACACATCTTCGAACAAGATCTCCATCTTGGCCTCGGGAGGAGCATCGGCCTCGGCCTCAGCGGTTTGCTCATCGACGTACTTTCTAGCAGCCTTGTCGTACGACTTGATTTCGTCCTCGGTGGCGATATTCTTCTCCAAGAGCACAGCCTTCAACCCGGCAATAGGATCGTTTCTCGACCTCATGTGCAGCACCTCCTCTCTGGTTCTGTAGGTGGTTCCTGGGTCGGACATGGAGTGTCCTCCGTACCGGTAGGTCTCGTATTCCATGACCAATGGGCCGTTGCCGCTGGCGCACCAGTCCTTGGCGAACTTGGAGGCCTGGTAACAGGCCAAAATATCCATTCCGTTGACCTTCAAGCCAGGAATGTATTGGCCACGCTTGTAGTACTCGGTTAGGGCAGACGATCTGGATGCAGATGTGCCCATTCCGTATCTGTTGTTTTCGCAAGCGAAGATCACGGGCAAGTCCCACAATTTGGCCATGTTGTAAGATTCGAAAACCTGGCCCTGGTTGGCTGCTCCATCTCCGTACAAGGCGAAAGTGGCATTCTTCTCTCCTCTGTACTTATGGGCGAAAGCCAACCCTGCACCCAAAGGCACCTGAGCACCCACGATACCGTTGCCTCCGTAGAAGCCGGGAGCAAACATATGCATGGAGCCTCCCTTACCATAGGAAACGCCGGATCTTTTGCCCATCAATTCTCCCAAAACGCCCTTCACGGAGGCGCCTCTCATGTGCGCAAACCCGTGACATCTGTAAGAAGTGATCACCGTGTCCTTTGGAGTGATGGCATTCTCAATGCCCACAGCAATGGCCTCCTGGCCCACGGAAAGATGGCAGAAACCTCTGATTTTTTTGGCCTTGTACAAAGCGTCAGATGCCATCTCCATTCTTCTGATCACAATCATATCTTTGTACATCTGCAACAAGGTTTCCTTATCTGTTTCGAAGCCCAACTCTGGAAGGGTCTCCAAGTTGTAGCCCTCGAAAGAAGAGGCAGGCAATTCAATGTTGACCAAATCACTGGCGGTGCTTGCCAAACCTCTGGCAGACTTGGCCACGAGGGGCAATTGGCGGGTGACTCCTTGGCGAAGCATCGTGTTAATTGAGAGGAAGAGTAAGGAGTGGGTAATTTTCGATGGGTGCGCGGAAGAAAGCCTTCCGCCGGCATTTGAAGTCCGGCACCCCGCACCGGTACACTGGTTGAAAAAGCCCTGCACCCGTACACCAGCGGAACGCGGTGGGAACCGGTGTACGGATTCAGGCACCTTTCCCCAGCTGCAACACCTTTCAGCTGCAACACCTTTCAGCTGCAACACCGTTCAGGTATAGCCAAGGCGACCGCCATGGAGCCTGCAAAGTTCAATGCAGCCAATGAAGTCTTCAGGTTGCTCCCCATAGTCCAAATCCGGCGGCATGTTTGAGCTGCACCTGCTGCGTACTCTTGCAGAAGTGGCAACCAGGCTGTCATTCGGCAAAAACGGTTATATAAACCCACTTCGCATGAGTATAGCCAAAAAGATTACCCATCCAGCCGGTTCACAAAGGGAACGACCAAAAGCTATCAATTGCGTCTTCCGCTACTTTGCTCGATGGCTTATTGAAATGAGCATTTCCGCCGCCGAGCAACACATTCAAAACTAATATGCTGATATGAACAATGGCCACAATTGAAGACGGCTCAACTGAGACAGCAACATTTCGTCAATTTTTGGTATTATCCACCGCAAATAAACATTAGTGACGGTCAAACGTTGAACTTCAGGCGCCAGTTTAGGCGGCACTTTAACAGCCTACCCATATGGGAGTCGGCCGTGCTGCAAATTTGATCATACGTGGGTCTTACGAATTTGGTATCTCTTGGGCAGGCACAACAGGATATCGTTGGGTTTTCTGTTAAATCAACCAAGTATCACTTACATTTTTGTGCTACCCATTCTAGCGATGGAAACCTTGTCTTTGGCTGAGTTTACCTTGTCTTTTAGTGGCTGCGACTCGCTTGGGACCGCTCGGTGTGGCGACGTAGGATCGCCCGCAAAATGTGGCAGACTGCATAGAGCTCGAGGATTACCCGAAGCTTGACTCGGATCAGGCCCCATACATGAAACCGCTTGGCTAGCCATATACCGCGCCGGATATTGTCCCTATGTTTGAAGAGATAGGCCAAAAGAAGAAAACTTGCGAGTGATGGCGCTAGGGAAGATTTGTGCGCTACATGCAGAATGGTGACCGGTGCACGGGTCTTTTCTGTATGCACCAATGGCCAGCGATGATGGTGGTGGTGCCCATCTTGGAGCCCGTCTTTGTCTTTTGAAGAGGAACATGAAACTTTATGAAAGACCCGCCTCCAGCGGCGTTTGTTTGGGTTTGCGCCCCTTTTCAGGGAAAACAAGCGATGTTGCGTGCATTGGGCCCGAACATTTATCAGTTTCGCCGGACTTTTCGGTTGTGATACTCCGGCACTGAGGCTGTTCGAATTCTGTTCTGAAACGGCAGAATTCTTTCTTCGAGCAAAAAAGGTTTTGTGCCACCACTTCCCCATATCGAAGCCGGATGAGGTCTAGTTTGGAAGTGGGTGCAAAATCGCGGGAGAATGCCACAGTTCTACCTCGGTCAGTGAAAGCATGCACGCAAAATAGTGGGGAACTGAAGCATTTGCAGGATATTAGGGGTGCCCGAAAAACGTTTCAAGAGAGAGCAAACGATTTGTATCAGACCCTAAGACTTCTTTGAGGGGTTGCAGTTCCGGTCCTGTGAAGCAACACTTTGAAGGGTCTGGAAAAACACCTCTCACTTAGCGTGAGCTGAAACTACCAGCAGCGCTGATTGAATATCCGTGCATTGCCGAATTTGGCAAAGTTTACTACTTTGGTCTAATCAGGGTTCTAACTGCGCTTAAGCTTGCATCGACAAAACCTATTTAAGACTGGCATGAGCTTTTGCGCATGAAAAAGATACTTACTCAAAAGATTCTTGCACAACGGAATGTTGCAGAAGACACCAGAAATTGCAGAGAATAAAATGGGAGACAAGCATAGTTTCCAATCTTGTCACTCTGGCCCCTCTATGCAATGGTTATAGCATCAGGTGTAACCGGGACCGAAAAGCAATAGAGGGGTCCAGATCCGGATACATTGTCTGTTGCCAGCGGTATCGTCCAATTCCAGCTGCATCTTCCATCCCAAGAATCGGAGGCCAAACGCAGTGCTGCTGAAGAGAGTGCAATCCATCAAGCATGTGGTCGGCACACCCGAGGCTCATCAAGCCCTCTCATACTCATGTCATGAGCGAAATTCCCTAGGGACTCAAGAGGTTATGACTACCCTTTATGTTCTCGTTGGCATTTGAGTCATGGTTGGGTCAGGGAAATTGGATACTTTGCACACCGGAACAACCGGTCCTCTTACGGAAGCTTCCACTTCAGAACCAGAACTTCTCAAGAGGCGTTGTTGAACAGCCTTGGGGCACCGGCGAATTCATGTGCAGGCAGGTGCATAAATGGAAACGAAGCAGGCGGGCCACGAGTTGATTTGCAGCGATTTGGCACGAAGCGAAGACGATAGGAACACAACATCAAAGCACTGCAACACGAGGAAATTGCATCACCACATCATGAGAGGTTTCGTCCCGACATCACGGGAAGTTGCGTCCCGACATCACGAGAGGAATGGTTCGAGCGTCACGGGATCACGCCCGCCTCCAGACACCTCTATACCGGCCTACTAGTGCGCGCACTCTCACCACCATCTCTGCAATGCACCCCCAACTCGACAAGAACCGCTTTGCTCCCTGCGAAAAGTTGATGGACGCTCTCGAGGAGTGTCATCGCAGGGACTTCCTCACCAAGGCTTTGGGTATGTGCAACTTTGAAAAAGACGAGTTGTCCAAGTGCCTCCACAGCACGCGAGTGGACGATTCCCGGGAACGCATCCGGATGTCTCGGGAGCGCCTCAAGAAGGATGAGGAGCGCCGCCGCCGGGCGTACGAGGAAACTTATGGGAAGGATGGCTACTTGAAGCAGGTTTTGGAGAAGGAGAAGTAGCTGAGCAGTAGCTACAGATGCCCAGGTCGCCATCAAGACGGCCACGTGCCACCAATCAATGGTGCCATCTAGACATCGATAATGAGTTCTGGTACACTGCACTGCATCTTGCCGGATTAGATGATAAGGGAAAAGGCTTTGACACGGTCTATCACATAAGTCACTCAAATAGGCACTCAAATAGTCACTCAAATAGGCACTCAAATAGGCACTCAAATAGGCACTCAAATATTCACTTGCTCAGTCACTTATACAGTCACCCTCCCACACCATAAAAACTCCCCAACTGGGATTACTCATACGCTGAAACGCGCCGGTGTGTGTAAATTTTAGCTCCCAATACAGAGTCCTATTTGTTAAGTGCCCTGGAAAATAGCCAACCTCCATATAACCGCCGAATCCTCTTCTTGGAAGCTGCAGTTTCCCGCAATCAAGAGCACAGTGCCGAAAGGTATAGTGAAAGATTCCGAGAGTTGCTTCACTTTTGGCGTGTAATCATGAATATACTTTCATTGCGTACACAATGATCCTTTGAATGGGCACACAGTCCCCTTTTGTAATGGCGCACAAGCAGCTCCCCTTAGTTCGATACCCATTCTGGACTGGTCATTCGATAAAGCAAAAGAGATGTAATGAGTTGACACGTTCGACCACCCACGCCTGTAAATCCAATCAACCTTGTAGGCCGGCATCGAAAACTTCCAGAATCGACAAGAACTAGATGAATAGATTGACACTTGACCTCTAAGTTGAAAGGCGGCGACAGTAAAGGTTCGAACAGCGGCACGTTGGAACTCTTTTCTCCAGGCACAAATTAGCCTTGGCCCGATATCGTGGTGGTCCAACAGCGAGGGTGAATATGCGTGCCACAGAAGTGCCAACATTGATCCCAAGAGGTCTTGTAAAGCATGTGTTGGGAGAGTACCAGTTGGTGAACCTTATTCCACTGTATCGGTAAATAGAGAGTTTCTGAACTCATGCCACTGCATTGGTGAATAGAAAGTCGCTAAACTCATTGCCGTGTCGTTGCTTCCTCTGTCGAATACAATCCATTTTATATGGTACTCTGTGAATCAACACTATAGGGCTTGGGCACGCCGTTTTTCATGGGGGAAACCCGCCTTATATACTTTGGAGGCCTAGGATGCATCGCAGCGCATGCATGAAGTATGTGGCATGTGAATCTGAAATAGCTCCTGCTTCACATCGGACGCAACGGTTACTGCAGTGCAACGACTGACGCGGCAACGTGGTTTCAGTTTCCCTTGCGGGGAGGTTACGTATAAATAGGCACCGAAGCCTGTGCTGCCCCAAGACTCGTAGTGTGACACGTGGCTGAGCAAGGAGCCAAACAAACAGCCAAACAAACAAACAGCCAAACAAACGACCAAAAGCCAATCGGACAACCAAAAAACGACCAAACAGAACCAAACAAACAGCCATATTAGCAGCCATTTTCCAACGGCCAACGCGACCGACCCGAGACCAAAGACACTCCGTCAATTGTTGCTCGTTTGAATACAGAGCTCCAATAGTCTAGGTTGCACAGTGGTCAAATGGCGACAATCTGGAAACATGCTGCATTATCAAGCCTTGGATACCTCTGCGGCCTGCACCAAGAGCACAGTCCCAAGGGCCTAATCCTGGCGTGTTCTTAATACCCGCTTGACCACCTTGTCCTTGGTCACCACATACACCACCGCACCCCATCCAGATAACGCATCTCTGTCCACGGCGTTCAACAAGGCCTGGCTGATGGTCTCAAACAAATCGTCGGGCTCCAAGTCCGGCTCGTACAACGACTCACACATTCCGTACAATTGGTCCAGCGCCGTGCCAGAAACAATGAAGTCCTTGGCAAAGTCAATGCAGCCTATCAAGTCAAACCCGCAAATGAACGGCTTGTTGGTTTTGGATTCCAAGCCCGCCACAATGGGGCCGATGAAGTAGGGGCCAAACCGCTTTTCATAAAGTGACGAGCTGACCAAGTTGGCCAACGTCTTGGGCTCGATTTCCCGTTCTTCCCTCAACTTGTAGAGGTTATGCTTCAACCGGAAATCCTCCTTCAAAGTGAGGACATCCGACGCCAATCCAGTCAACCCCAAGAACGTCTTGTTGCCAAACTGGAAAACCTTGTCGAAATCATTGGCCAACCCTAACGACTGGTTACCCAACCGCAAATCGCTCGCTATTGCTATACATTCTTTTCCCACCATGGCCACGGCGGAGCCCCCTACTAGTTAGTATGGATGTTTGAGGAGATGTGAAATGAGAACGGGCAGATCGAAAAGAGGGATTGTTTGGATGATAAGATGGGCAACATCGTGACAATGTCCAGCATCGTGACGATGTTCAGCATGTGACTCTGAAGCGCCTTAATAGGTCGGTTGAATATGGTGCCAAAGCACCATCCAATAGTGTCTGTTCCGTCTGTTCCTTCTCAACGCTTTCATTGTTGAAGATATCTGCCAGTGATTCCATTCCCCAAATTGCCACGGAGCATAGTCCAGACACCCGCTACTGCACCCGTCCCGTTCAGGCATAGAACATGCCTTCACTCCATGAAGCCGAGGAGAATGTGGATTCTGTGCCAAATCAATAGTACGGCTCCTTGTTCAAGACAGCTTTCAACTCAAGACGCCAATCATCGTTTTGGAACACGCATGGACTGGACTGGCTGACTCTGATTGGACTGTCTGGACTGACCGGACTGACTGGACTGACTGAACTGACTGGACTGACTGGACTGACCGGACTGACTGGGCTTACTGGACTGGCCGGGCACGCCCGTCGGTTCAAATGCACATAAGTTATGGCTCAGGCCAAATTCACATACCATTGATTGAGCTTGGGTCTGACATGGTTGGAGTGGTGGGAGTGTGCGCTGGTGGCGAGTAGCGAGCCTTGGACCAAGGCTGCCGTCACGTGTATAATGTCACATGTGCGCGGTCACGTGCGTATGGTCACGTGCAGGACCCGCCTGCTTTCCAATCCCACCAGTCTGGCCCAAAGTACAAACATCATCTATATTATATCTATGCATCGTCCGGCTCTTCTTCCTCGCGAATGGTGTTTGTGCTGAAGCTCATGATCAACTCCTTCTTGGCAAAGTTGATGCTTTGCTCATAGTCACCGCGGCTGTTCTTGGTGTCTGCATTTAGCAATTGATTGATCGGGCTGGTCTCGGCCTCCTTGAAGTTGGACAAACTGAACGTCTTGGGTGACTTGACCAAGAACGCACTGCTAGCGTCCGAGGACTCGGGCACGTGCTCAGCGTCCGGGCCCGCGTCGTCGGGGGTCAAGAGCTCGTTCAACTGCCCCGACGTCTGCACCAACTTGAGGATCTCCTTTTTCACGGCCTTGGTGAGGTCCGACTCCAGCTCGTGCATCTCGGCCCGCCTCCGCTTGATCTCCTCCTCGATGGCCTCCTCGCCCTGTATGCTGCTCAGGTTGGCAATGTCCTCCATCCAGGCTTCCTCCTCGTCGAGCTCCTCGAGGTCAAAGCGCAATTTCAATCCGTAGCCAAGCATCACAATGTAGTTCTTGTACTTGTTCAACTCGGCCTTGTACTCCATGGACCGCGCCTCGAAGTTGTCCATCACGAGCTTATAGTTGGAGCAGCTGGAGAACTTGCGGAAGTGAATCATGAACTCCCGCTTGTCCTTGTTGAACTGGTTGAAGTGGCCCTTCAACGTGTTGTAGTAGCGCAACGTCTGCGAGAACTGCTTCAGCATGCCCTCATGGCTCAAGGGCTCCTCGTACTCGCCCTCCGAGCTGACATAGTTGCTCAAGTACACGCCCTTGGGTAACGACTCCCACTTGGAGATGTTCTTGGACTTTTTGAACCCGTCTTTGTTGGCAATCATCGCATTCAAGTTGTTCCAGCCGTACTCAATCGACGACACGCTCTCCTCCAACGTGGGGACCGCGGTGATCTTGGACGCCCAGAAGTTGCATGTGTGCACGAATTCACTGGCAATTTCCATAGTACCGGCCTCGAACACGAACTTCTTCTGCGGCTTCCAGCTGACCTTGGGGAACTCGAGCGTCCACGTGACCAGCTTGTGGGGGGATGAGCCTGGTGACTTGACTAGCGACGCTGCCGTGGCGCAGAGGTTGTAGTTTCCGATGTTTGCGGCGTTGTTGAGCCAGTTGCCGTCACCCACGTCTTCGGAGCCCTCGTACTGCTCGAGGCCCTCATGCAAGTGGTGCTTCTTGGCCTTTTTCATTTTCTGTTGGTGCTTCTTGATCACTTTAGGGTCGAACGAGTAGAGCCTTAGTTCGCCCTTGGACACCACCACAAAGTACTCGGTCATTTTGTTGGAGAAAACCGTGGACGTGTTCGTCCCCATCGTGGCGGCGGGCTCTTTGCCACCCACCGACCGGTTGAAGAAGGAAAAAAACCCTGGTTTGGAAATCGTCAGTGTGGTCAGCGCTGCGGACGAGATTGTCAGATCGCCTCCACTCGAAGAGTCGGCCATGTCGTTGTTGAATATTTTGAGCTTCAACAAACCCTCCTTAAGGTACGGCGAGCCCTGAAGCTCCAACTTGAGGTCGACCTTGTCCTGAAAATCCGTCACGTCGAAATCCTCGATTTCGTATTGAGCCTGCGGTTCTTGGTCGGGAAGTTCGTAGAGCCCCACGTCTTCCACGGACACCATGGACACCACCTCGTCCGAGCCACGCGCAGAGTCCTTTGTGATGATGGACGTCCGGGACGACCGCCGCGTGACCTGGCGCAAGTGGTCCACGGACTTGTGGTTGCGCAAGCTGATTGCGCCGCCTCTTTGGGTGTTAGCATCCGATAGTAACGCCCGCGTGAAGCCAAAACGTGGGTTGGCGGGCGCCCCGTATGGAGACCCAGCGGCATTAGATGCTCCCGACACGCCAGAGTTGATCCTGGTCATGCCCAACGAGCTTCTGCGGAAACCGTCATTGTCCACGGACCAATTGGAGGTGTTGGACTTCTGGCGGGTTAAATCGTGGCCCATTTGGCTTTTGGTTTGCTGCCTTGGAGAGGATGGGAGCTCGGGGTCTTGGGTACCGGACATACTGGAGCGGATGGTCTCGGTGACCGAGTATCGATTAGTATTGGGTTTCCGCTGCGGGCTGGTGGGCTCGCCCTTCTTCAAGTAGAGCTCCGTCTTGGCCAAGTCCTCATAGTAGCTGTTGAGCTCCCTCTCAATGCGAATCTTCTGTTTCACCGACAACGAGCGCGCGGCCTTCTTGTTCTGCAGAAGAAAGGTGGTGAATGTGTTTTTGATGTAGTCGGATTGGGATATTTTGGACTTGCGGGAAACCTCCGAGTTGTGGAGCGCGGTGTTCAAGAGAATCAAGCTGTACAACACAATGTAGATTTTTTCGAAATCGCCCGTGCAAAACACGTTGGATGGGTGCTGCTTAAGGTACAGCTTGGTGAAGGCCGAGAGAATGCGGTCAATCTCCTGCAGCTCCCCCTTGAGGTAGAGCTTCAGGCACAACATCCGCGTGGACTTGATGAGACTGACATCCCACTGGAAAATGTCCATGTAGTGTTCCCGGATCAGGGCGCTGTCGGGGTCCTGCGCCGCCAAAAACTGGGTATATTCCTCGGGGACAATCAGAACAAAATCCTCGTTGAAGAGCTTCATTGCAATCTCCTTGAACTCATTGTCATTGCCATTTGTTGCGGGCTCCTTACCAACGGATGTATCGTTGAGCGTTTCCTCGTCTTGTTTTTCCGACAGGCCGGTGGATGCAGCTGCCGATTTGGTTTTGAACATTTTGTCCTCGCCATCTAACTTTTGGCTGACCGAGCCTGCATCTGCCCTATCGGGATTGGATTCCTTGGACGTATGCCTTGGGGCGCTTGATTCTTTGACCGTTTGCTTGCTAGCCTTGACCCTGGCTTGGACACCTGGATCTTGGGTACTTTGGTCTGGGACACTTTGGTCTGGGACACTTGGAGCTTGAGTGCTTGGAGCTGGGGCGCTTGGAGCTGGGGCGCTTGGAGCTGGGGCGCTTGGAGCTGGGGCGCTTGGAGCTTGGGCACTTGAATCTTGGGCATTTGAATCTTTAGCAGTAAAAGAGTGGACACTGGAATCTCGCATGTGCGCCTCTCTTCCCTTCAAGGTGCCTTCAGTCTGACCTCCGGCCACTGGCCCACCAACATCGGCGGAACGGTCCCTATGGACATTTTCCTTGCTTCGTGCACGTGGCGCGGCCTCCTTACCAGCGACTCCCTTCTCGGGATTCGAGCTCTGGCGCAGGTGCACGACGGCAGGCTTCCTTTCCGGCACGACACGGGCAGCCATCTTTTCGTCGTCGTGCAAATGAAGCTCGATCCGCGTGTTCATTTCGATGTGGCTGGGCGCGAGCTCGTACTCGCTGGCAGAGGCGGCAAGCGGCATTTT
Organism: Metschnikowia dekortorum; assembly: GCA_009756545.1. Taxonomy (NCBI): domain Eukaryota; kingdom Fungi; phylum Ascomycota; class Pichiomycetes; order Serinales; family Metschnikowiaceae; genus Metschnikowia; species Metschnikowia dekortorum. The sequence continues at coordinate 186,895 of WFIU01000006.1, forward strand.
GGGCGCTTTAGTAGGGGAGGACGTGAGCGAGGCGAATAGTCTGTGCATGCGCTTCTAAAGTGGCAATGGTGGGCGGCTAAAAAACCTAGAGTACCACGGGGGTGCCTATAGACGGATCCAGGGGGTTTTGGAGGCGTTTCCGAATGGTTATCCAGGATTCTGAAAGGGGTCCTGAAGGTCCAAAAGGGTCCGAAGGGTCCAGCAGGGTCCAAAAGGGTCCAAAGGGTCCAAAAGGGGCGGAAATTAAGGAAATTAGGTCTCGAGCGGGCGCTTGAGCCGACGATCCAAATGGCGGTAAAAAGTGCAGGGGTATTAGGGACCAGGGAATGGCGGCGGCGGCAGTGAATAGGGAGGGAATTGCCGACAGCGAGACGGGGGCTGCGGGGTGGGTGCTCGAGCAGTGGAAATCAGGCGTGCTGAGCGAGAGCAGGTGAGAAACGACGGGTGGGAGACAAGCGGGAGTATTTGAAGAGGCAGACGAATAGAGAAGTAAAACACTGGCGCGCGCACAAGCACATGCAGACGGAGAGGGTGTGTGTATTGCAGGTGAGCCCGACAGCGGAAGCTCGTGCATATTGCATGCACCACGGGAGTGAGATAAGCCAGAGGTGAGGGCGAGGCTGCACAGGGCCTCGTATTTACCCGCATACACCCGCTCTTTAAAGCCCGAAACCGGTCGCTGCGAAGCTTTACATGCAGCCCATGCAGCCTCATACTGCCGGCACACTGTCGGAGCCTGCCGGAGCACGCCCGGCCGTGCAGGCCTCTGACTTCTTCTCTTCTCACTTGAGTAATTTATACCTGCTTGGTGGGGCGCCACACCTATTCCCTTTCGGGTTGATATGCCCACACCGTTAGACGGCACTCGTGGGGCGGCCCGCAGCGTGTAGGTGCAGAGTTCTTTCTGCATGCATGCACGTGGCCACCTTTCGCCACGACTCAAGTCTTCTCTACTCACTGATACTGGGTCCTCTGGATGCGGCTGCCGCAGAAGTACGCTAAACGAGAACCCTCGGCGTTAAAGCGAAAGGGGCCACAAGCGGCAGGCGAAATTATAGGTGGGCTTTTTCTGGCCCGGCTTTTAAGCACACCCGCCGCATAGCCAGGTGCCACTTGAAATGTTATTGTTTGATCCCTTTGGTCCTGGAAAAGTCAACCCTTGCCGAGGGACCGTGCATGCAAAATAATTTCTTTTCTCGATGTGGAGTTAGCCGGTGCGCCTTGGCGACATGCAAGCCTCCAAAGAATCCATTCTTCTTGCTGCACCCACCTGCCTTCCAGGAAGATCGCTACCAGAGCGACGCGGAGTAACGGCCAGATATGGGCAGCAGGAAACAGTTCATATTCCTGGGCTCTTGCAAAGTCCACTTTTCTTTTCTCACCGGTGCAACGGTCAGGGGTACGCCATGCACCACTCGTCTAATTGTTCTGCACGTGGCCGCACATGTCGGGATTGTCACGGGGTCAAGTGCCCGGGCTCAACGGTATTGGAGACCGAGCACGGGGGAACTTCCGGCCGGGCGGCCTGCCAAGAGACGAGAACCATAGACGGGCACAAATCTTGGCACATGTGGGCTTTCAAGACAACTGGCGGAGGCCGCCGTATACACCCCGGCACACCCGTGCATAACGGTGGCGTACGCCTTACGTAAGCGTAAATGAGATCGGAAGCAGGTTATGCGCACCAAAGTCTATTTCTTTGGTTTGAAACCTGCGCGCAGAAAGTGATAACATGAAATTTAAAGCCATTCACGTTCGAAACAGGCGCGAAACCACACCATAGCGACCTGCCATTTACAGAAGACAAAAAAGAAAAAGCATGCTGCAGCGGCGCGTTTCGTGCTTCCCTTCATGCTGGCCTATCACACGCTTCATGGCTCGTCATGCTGGCCTATGATACACCTGATGCCCACTCTACTTTCGCTCTCAAGGTGGTGCTGCAGCATTCTTCTAAACGCCGCGAAACGCCCGCATTAATATGCAGCGATATGCGAAAATCAACTCATTTTTGAAACAATCAACTTATCATCCACTGAAACATAGCTTGCCGCATGCTTGAACAATGACCAAACACAACACTCAGTGTGAGCAATATTCTTGCAGTGTACTGTGTCTGCGCTAATTCATGAGCTTCCAGAAGCTGGGCCCCGGAGATAACAACTCTGCATCTGCAAGGGATTAGTGCTAGCCGCGCGAGACGCAAAAATGAGTTCCCATTCAGGACAGCGAAGAGACTACAACCGCCAAGCATAAGGCCCTGTGTCATGGTGATTGGTTGTGCTCTGGTAACTTCACGGGGTAGCAATGGCGAGCCTGCGGTGTACGGCCGTGCGCTGGGGGAAAGGTGTACGGATGCGTAGGTATGAATGCGTGTGTACGGATGTTTTGCGGAGCTTGTGGTGTACGGAGGTGTGTACGGAGGTTTGCCCCGGCGCGTCACCTGGTGCGCGTATTACATCTTATCCTTTAACTTACCCAATCCAATATTGATTTGCCTCCTTCGGTGCCTCTCCAGCTGCCCCAATGCTACCAGTCGTTATGGACCCCGAATGCAGAGAGTTCGTACTGCACCTCCAGGGCCTAGCTGCAGGAACCAGTGCCGCTGACCCCGGCCTAGCCGACTCCTTTTCTTGCGGCCTTCTATACCACCACCCCAGCATCCTTGCCGCCGATGGCGACTCCAGCAATGCCGCCATCAAGAATATCCTCCAGCTCCTTTTCCGCGTGTGTGTTGATGCCCCTCAAGAGTACCTGGATTTGCTCGAGAAAATCTTGCGGCATTTGCCGTTGGGCCAGATCCTCCGCCACGTGTCGGAAGACGTGATCTTCCAAAACATCAACGTCATGTTTTTGGATGTGTTGGTGGCAAAGACCAAGGCCGAGGAGCCGTCGTATGTGCTGGCGTTCGTGGAGGAGAAGAACTTGTGCAGCAGGCTAGTCAAGTTGCTTTTCGAGCCGGCCACCACTGCTCAAATGGCGTATAAAATCACCGATTTCTTGGCGGTGTATTTCCGGCGATGCCAGGCGGCAGATCCGGAGGGGTTCTGGCAAAAATGTGTGCAGTCCCTCGGCTTTTCTGCCCAAGAGTTGGCGTATTCGGGTCCCTTGGCGTTCTTCAGCTACGTGGAGATCCTCAGGGTCATGGACGCGTGCAGAGTGCCGCAGGAATCTATGGAAGCGGCTCTAGACTTTGACGTTGGCCGCATGTTGGACTCGCCGGACGATGCCGACTTTGCCATGGAGGTGTTGGTGGACTTCTTGGTGCCGTATCTCAGGAACCGCGAGCTCGCGGTAAACTCGCTCCGGGTCGTGCACACGGTGATGGACCACTTGGGGCGCCTCTCGGATGCCGGCTCCATGCTGCTCTTGGTAGTGGGGGCCTACAACCGCTTGCTAGGCGCCATGCTCCAGAGCATCGTGCACCGGCCGCTCGCTGTTGGGTTTCTTAGCCAGCATCCTCCCAAAGTGGACGTCTCCACTACAGAAGGCGCCCGCATGTTCTCTCAGTTGGACTTGGCGGTGTTCGTCAACCCCGCTGACGTATTCCGGCGCCATTTTGCCGCCAAGCGCATCGAGAGCGTGCCGGAACCGGTCTTCCATGCCATGGTGCATCTTATTACCGATGATCGCTTCTTCCGGCTCTTAGTGGACTCGGGCAATTTTTCCGGCGCCAACCTCGAGCTTCTACCCCGGAATTTGTGGCTTGAGACCGTGTTGCGCTTGGCCCTGCACCCGCACAGCGCGCTGTACGTGTTTGACGTCCCTGGGCTCTTCTCCAGCTTGGTTGCAGGCGAGAACATGGCCACCGACGAGACCTTGGAGATGAAGCGGGCCATTTTCCGTCGCTTACGGCTGAACTCGGCTTTCCTCGGCTCGTCTGTGCACTCAGACGCCGTGCACCAAATGGCTGTGGAGCTTCAGGTCTGAGACTTTATGAAAAGCTCGCATGTGTTTCCCGTTGGCCAATTTGTCATTACTGATTTCCTTCGCCGACGTGCCCATTAAAGTCTATCAAAGTGAGGGATCATACGCTCTCTTCTGCCACACCGGCTTCATGAAACTAATCCATGGACGGAGTGGGCCAAGCCTCAGATCAGGTGCTCACTGAAGTTGGAAACAGATCCAGCCCATGCCGGTCGACTAGTCATCAGCGAATCAAGCCGCATGCGGACTAGCGAGTTAAGTTCCATGAACACCAAAAAGATCGTGTCCATCATCGCCAGCAACTCCCGATATCCTCGCAGGCGCCCTTGATTATTGGCAAAGTCTTGGGTGGTATTGGCCCGAAATTCTGATGTGAACTGCTGGCCTGGATCGAGAGTTGTTGAGGGAAGCACCCATTGCTCAAAGACTTTGGCTTCAAAGTGAAGCGTCGATGGCGAGGGTCTGGCCCATGTGAGAGTGCCATCCGTTACTAAAACACACGAGAAAACACGTCACCCCATTCTCGCCCATTGCCGCCCATTCTCGCCCATTCTGGCCCGTTCTCATTTTCAAACCAGAGGTTTTATGGTGCTGACCAGCGAGGAGACGACCGAAAGTCTCAGCAGAATCACCCGGAATCATGAGGTCCCATCCTAATCGGCTCTTCCATCGGCTCTTTCGCCCGGCGTCTTATAATTTTGGCTCATGACCATCGAATGACATCGCCTGCCAGGTCGAAATCTGCACTCTGAGGGTAGTCTTAGTGCTCTGTGCTTAGACAGTTCACGAAATACCCTATCTTTAAAGCCGCGAATGAACCAAATAATCTGTCTAAGCTGCAGGATCGCTTCCTCGGCCTACTTGGAGAAAATGATCCAGTAAAGTCTGGCCAGGGCGCAGGAAGTGACATGATCGATTACCAGAGGTCTAAAAACATATGCCCATCAATTGCGCCGCTGGTGGAACAGTAGAGTCTTGACTTTCATAATCTTGACTTTCATCTTGGGAACGCAAGATCACAGCAAGCTCTGCGTTACGCCCGATCGAACTCTTTGGCCCATTACAAGCCACATGTGGCCGGACCAATTCAATCCCTTCTTTCGGTCGCCTGTCGCTCTGGTCTCAGCCCGAGGATGCCGATGGGCTCTCTAAGGATCTTATCAAACATAAGGCGACACTGATTGCGAAAGGCTACCCAATGGAAGAGCTCCGGGCATTATGATGACTGCCCTCAACCAAGACATGACATGAGAAGCTGCATTCATTGTGAAAAGTTATACATTGAAGCGTTGGTGTGGAAATTGCATCCAAAAGCAGCAGCAGTTTCAATAGTGGGCCAATTCCCATATTGCATCTGGACAAATCTAGAGAAATGTCCATGGGCCTCCTCAAAGCCGCTCCAAGTTGGCACATAGGTCTTCATAGCATTGCTGGGAAAGAGCATCGTCACGAAGAGACGTGCCGCGCCTTAACCAGAACAAAGGACTGCGATTTCCAACCTTGATCCAATGATAAGCTGCTCGCAAGAACTGGAAGTAAGATGGAGTTGTCGAAGAGAAAGGCCTGATGATATTGAAGCACAAAAGACTGGCAACTAGCTGACCTTCCAGCTCCTATGTCAGCATGAGGCGACTTTGCTTTTTGGCGATTTCTTTCACTCTGGCAATTGGATGCAATTTGAGTCCACGCTTGGGTTCGAATAAATCAAGAACGGCACGGAAACAATGCATGAAATCACATTCACATGAATTTTGTTCTGATACATCATATCCACGTCAAGAGTCCAGGAAGTCCTCAACTTTTGCCTGAGATGAGACTCCGGTGCCCATCGAGCCTCATGATTCGGGCCTCTAGCGTGTCGGATATCCATGGGAAAGAGAAGTGCTCGATGGCGGGTTCAACGGGGAAGTAGATGTTGGAGTTGCGGCAAGCAGAGACTCCCCTGAATCAGGCCAGCCGGTCGAGTTCTCTCCTTCATGGGCGGCCAAGTCACCGCACTGGAAAATACCTTTATTCTTGTGTCACCGTCGTGATATTATGTGACCAGCGTGTGACTGCAACGTGTCATTGGTCTGCTTTTCAATTGTCAGCTGCGAGACTTGAGTCTTGAAGTGACATCACGTGGGACATCCATTGGTGCGCCCTCTTCCAGCAGACCCATTTATCCGAACCGTAATTTGAACGGGACAGTTGAATCGGGGATCCCTTCTAGTCTGCTGGAAATCGGATTCGAGACTGAATGAGGGTTCTTGAAATGTGGATGTCATGAAACCGGGGGTTGCGGGACAAATCCCTCCAAAGGCTCTAGAGTGCATCGATTACACTAAACCCCAAGGAGCTTATAAGCCAACATTTCAATGATTTTTGAAGTCCTCAGAGACGTGACAAAACAGAGAAGCCGGTCAAGAGCTGGCCAAGATTGGTGCTCCCATTCTAAACGTGGTTGTGTTCCTAGTGCTCTTGCAGATGAGGGGCCCAGCGTTTGCAAGATAAAGCCAGGTCTCTGGACAGAGAACAACGAGCAAGTGCTTTAGATCGGGGACTCCGCGAGAGATCTTTTTGGTATACACAACTGTGCGGTAAAATACCATGATTTAAGGATGAATCGTCGACCAGGATGCACCAGATACCAGTATGGCAGTTCCGGGTAGAACAGTTCCAGGGTAGATCAGATCCACGGTATAGCAGATCTAGGGTAGATCGGCGGCCATATGTGAGATAGCTCGGTGGCCCTCAAGTGAGCCTCGTTAGAGTAGTGAACCACCTGATCACCACATACTCGAAGGGTTGCATGGACTTGGTTGTGACCTGCTTAGACTAAGCTGCCTCATTGGTTGAATCTCGTGAATACGAGTTGATCTGTCCACTCCAATGTTTTCGTTCCCGCGTCGTCTTCATGGCCTCTTCTGGCCTCTTCTGGCCTCTTCATTCCCTTGGCTCCAAAGCACAACTTTCACCTCAGTTGTCAGACCCAACTCGGTTGTTGCGCTAACGATGGGCACGTTGGTGGGTCATGGCAGAGGAGGCCTCGCTCCGCCTAGCTCCTCCCCACCTTGATGCCGAGATGCATGTTTCTCGGCGGCCTCGAACAACCCGGAAGCTGCTTTGGACCCCTGTGATAGGTTTGCACTTTATCTCGCCATAGGGTATCCAAACCTGGCAAAATCTCCCCATTGTTTCTGCATAAGCTCTGATTGTTTTGGCACTTTTCAACGGATCCCCTTCTCCAAGCACTAGACAGTGCCAAAGAATCAACACCTCGGGCCATTCAAAAAGCTTCGATACCAGAGTGCGTCTTGTGCTTGTAGAAGAGAGCTTCGTTGAAGATTTCCAAAAAAGGGTTCATTCGGGATCATGATGGTTCCTCGTGCGTACTGTGGTTCCTCGATGGCTAGCTCAGGAAGCTTCTCACTAGCACCTTTATGTGCATGGTGGCCTGTACAAACACCCAGGTTTCAGACCCCACGCAGCGAATCCTTGGAGAGACCGACCTCTTGGGGTCTCGGCAGACCTTCAGCGCCACATGACCAGTAAGGTGCTTGTATGGTCATATCAGGTGGCCACGTCATAGCATTGTTGTGCTTTGCCATAGTGTGTGCTCATCACATCGACATGGGTAACAAGAAACCATGACTTCCGCAACCCACTACGAGCCCGCTTTACTTCTCCCTTTTCCTTGCACCAATTGTGCCACATCGAATGTATCTCCGGGACCTAAGATACAACACAACTGGGACTGGTGGTGGTGCATTGTGAGCCATGAACCGCTCTCAGCCTGCTGAGTCTGGTCACGATCTACTGGCAGCAAAATGAGGAGTTACCATTGTGGGAACAAAATCCACGCATCTGTCAAAAAGGAACAGAATGTGACTAAAATTTCTGTTCTAGCGTTTCCTTGGAGAAATCTTGGGAGTTGATGTCGAACAAGCCATTGGATATGGTTGGGGCACTCGGATCTTTAATGTTGTGCCGTCGTTCAGGAAGGACCCAATGGACACAGCCTCGGCAAAGCCTTCACACGTCTAGGCGTGTGACGGGTCATGGTCCAGGTAGCAAGCGTGCAAGTGGATTTCAGTGGACAGTAGTCACCAGACGTGGCTAGTGGAAAGCAAGCGGTACAGGTAGGAATCGGAACTCTCGTGGCCAGCTCTCAACAGAAACCTCTGATGGCGGGCTCATCAACCTCCCCAGTCTTGAATCTCGTCACTCCACATAATAGCGCACTGCCCCATGGGTTGGAGTTTTCTCTCCGAATTTCGGGTTGTGCTACCAGCAAAAAACTATTGGAATCTGGGGGTGACAGATACGGTGGGGCCTGGTAAAAGCTGGGGTTTCAACCCGTTTTGGTATGGGAGGAACTTCCGGGCTTTCCGATGTGCTGTGGCACTAACCTATCGTTATCTCGGGTGGAATGTTCATGTACCCCTTGCGCCTGGGTCTCTTCTCTACATCTCGAACGTTCCGCTTGATTGGCAGGCGACTCCGCTATATTCTTACTCCCTCGTTTTTCCACAAGTCAGGAGATTGGTTGGCAGTGGACGGTGTAATTCAATCTCATCGACACCTTGAGAGGAACGATCACATGATTTTTTAACATACTGCTCAGATCTCAGATGGGGGGTTTGATCAGGAGATCCATGCACAAAATATCCTCCACTAGTTTGAATATCTTCCACTAGTTTGAATATCCTCCACTGGTTTGAATATCCTCCACTAGTTTGAATATCCTCCACTGGTTTGAATATCCTCCACTAGTTTCTCTGCATCCTTGTCGATTGGTATTCTGTGCGCAGAGGGGTTTGACCAGTTCCGAGTACGTGCTACTGCCATGAACATCCAAGTTGGGGAGTTGAATTGGAATAGGCTCGTGTGTAGCCTTACGGTCATTGTTAGTCGGAACTACTTGGTCAATAGCATCGAGAGACGGGTAACGTTCCGCCACATTCTCTATATCCGGAAAATGCATGTACCCTTTAGGATACATCTTGGAATGATCATCTGTTGACAAGGGTCTGAGGCAGACCGTCAGCCCATTCAACAACCCTCGACTAGTCAAGGATTGAGTTACAGGCGCCCCAACGAACATGGCCTTTGCTGGACACGTTATTACATTGGAGAGACGTAGCTGTAGGAGTGCATATCCATTGGAAGTCCAACCGTAGGCATATAAATACTCACCGAACCGGACCACGTCGTTGCTCGGGCTCACCGTGCATCAAAACGTCCAACCCAAACTACAGGGACCGAGGGTCGCCTCGACCATTTCCCAATGGCAAGCTTCAACCGAATTCAGGCAGGGCCAGACGGCCAGTTTCAGCAGACGGCCAGTTTCAGCAGACGGCCAGTTTCAGCAGACGGCCAGTTTCAGCAGACGGCCAGTTTCAGCAGACGGCCAGTTTCAGCAGTTCCAGCAGTTTCAGCAGACGGCCAGTTTCAGCAGACGGCCAGTTTCGGCAGACAAGGGCCGCATTCGGTAGCATTAACCACTGCCTCGTGCAGCTTCGGTTTAGAATAGTATAGTCAGAGGCAGTATAGTCATCTTTAGCAGCAGATACGATATCACTCAGTTAGTTTCAGATGTGTTTCAGTTGTAGTAGTTGTAGTTTCAGTTGTCTTTCAGTCAGTCTCGCAGTGTCTAATGAATGGGGACCAGCCAATATCCAGTCTATTCCTGAAGTTTTTCGTGGACACTACGAAGGCACATCCGAAAAGATTGAAAAGCTTCAAAAATATCTCGATGGACAATTTGATAAATAAATCTAGTACGGGGTTGCTGTCCCTGCAATCAAGAAAACTCTTCTTAAAAAGAGTGTTGTTGATCGCCTCTGGAATAGTACATGGCCATCTTCGTGGGCCTCTGTTTCATGAGCTTTACATTAAAGCGTCTGAGGGAGACGCCATGCCCCTAGTCAATTACTGTGTTGCCCGCAATTACGAGACCAAATTGTAAACTATATTCAAGGCGTGACCGATTGTGAAGTCTGTGAGTGACTATTTGTCCTACCTTCAACGTTCGTAATCTTAAGGCATACTCGATATCGCACAAGATGTTTCTGACTTCATGGCAGGTCTTACAACTTGGGAACTCATCGAAAAAGCACCTTCCAAAAAGGACACTTCTACACCGAGCAACCTTCGCCAGCGTCAAGACAATGTTAAATTTAGAACCCAACATTCACATCCGGCTCTCCCCGGTGTATTATGTTCCGGATGCCCGGTGTATCATGTTCCGGATGCCCAGTGTATAAATCCTTGGCTTCCTAAGTTGTTGAAGGCCCAACTCCAATACTATAAAAGGAGAAGAGATCTCCAAGCTTACAATAGTAATCAGATAAACTACGGAGGTGAGACATGCCAAGAGTGTCCACCAATTCCAGACCCACAAGAGACTTCGAGTGTAGACTTAACTGAGACTTGCCGAGAATCCTCAGAACACAATGAAGATGTCTACATACCTAGAGGTACCATGAAGACTATCCTTAGCTTTGGTCAAAGTCACTTCCATTGAAAACTCTATACAGAGGTATGATCCAGATAAAGAATACAAGAGATTACGTGAAAACAGCTTGAAGCAAGCTCCGTTCGTGTGGAACAAAGTGATAAATGAACCCATTGGAAATTAGGTTTCAATCGAGCAAAAAATGAAACATGCATTTACTGCAAAAGGAATGAATCTTCAATTGTGTGTGCAGCAGCCATGAGAAGCTGATTATAAAATAATCGAAAGAAGGGTCAGTTTTGATGTTTCAGCAAGCCCTAAGCTACCCTTTCGAATAATACCTTCCTGTTCGTTCGAATTAGTCAAAGCTTGTCAAGTCTCCTACATAAGGGTTTTGGAATCTACAATGAGTCCAATGAGTCCAATGAATCCGGGAATGAATCCGGGAATGAATCCGGGAATGATTCCGGGAATGATTCCAGCTTACGCATGTATTCAGGCGTCTCGTAGATGTGCAGTGGACAGATGAAAAAATCCTTCAGGTCATTTAGCTTTGTATGAACAGCTGAAAATGGTAAGGACGAAACTAAGTCGTCTGAAAATAGCCCTCAGGGTCCCGCCCTTGTTTGATCGAAACGAATATGCAAAGATCATCCCGATAGATCCTAGTAGAGATAGATGCAGATAGGGATAAATATGACCAAATGAGTCCCAAGTTGCCATACCCTACTAGAATCGCTGAGACACGTAAATACAGCACTGAACCAGAGTATGTACGGCGTTGCGCTCACACTTCAATAATACTCTAAACGGATGCTCTTCTTGTGACACCATTGCTACACCCGTGAGGTTCTCTTCCTTGCTGATTAAGGCCCTAGGAAACTGATAAAGGTGTTGTTAAATTGAGCCAAATACAGGTACAGCGAACATTTCATTTTTGAAATGAAATACACCTCTGAATAACTTCGAGTTTTAGACATGTTTGAGAAAGTGAATGTTAGCTCGCATGCGCTTGAATTCAATTGGATTATTGCCATTGACCCACCAGAATATGGGCACTATAGCCTGCAGTCACACTTAACTTGCCCATTAATCACTGTGATGGTGCAATAAAGTGTCCCGTTTTCGAACGGTGTGTCGGTAATTCGGCGCTACCGATGGTGCTGGGGGCCCGGTGCTTTCACCATTGCCGTGGTCTCAGATTCCGGGGGTTCTGATTCCGAGGGGGTCTTCATCACCGATACTTTGCCCGCCAATGGGCTTATTCCAACCCCCGATCACTGGAGGTCCTAATTCGGCGTCGTTGCCGCTTTTTGAACGGCCTGCTCACGAGCCAGGCTCAGACTCTTGCTGGGGTTAGGCCGTGAATTAAGGTGCGCGTTCCTATAGCTTGGCTCCAGCTTTATCAATTATCAGATGCGGACCGCTTACGCATGGATTTCCGTCGGTCTGTTTGTGAGTCTGGACATCTGATAGTTGCTAACTATCTGTTTGTTTTTATTTGTCTCCCCTTTCTTCGTGGGCGTGGTTCTCGCGTCGGATTTAATACCCTCTACTTGGAGTTTGAACCAATGTTGCGTTTGTAATGGTGGTTTTCTCCAACCCCCACGTTTATAGATTCATGGCCTGTATAGCCCCCCCTCCCACTTCCAAAATCCTCCTCTATTCTGATGGTCCTCTTGATGTCTGGCTCGACAGATTATCGTACTCCGCCTTGGGAAACCTTGATGAGTTTCTTCTTGATATTCTTGGTTTGAGAAGAACGGCCAATGGTGGGAAGAGGCAAGAAGTACTATTCCTTTTGCTCAGTTAATCTGCCAAGAAGGGCAGCTTTTGGTGGCGACTTGCTGGTGGTTGCCAAGCGCTCGTTGGTTCTTGGATCGGTACCTCACAAGCTCTTGGCCATAATGTACACAGCCCTCGTTAGGCCGGCATACCATGCCTTTTGACCTATATCATGAGCTATGATGAATCCACAATTATTGATGAGGGCTTGTATCCAAAACCAAGCTTGTATAAATATAAATTGTTTGCCGCCTAATTTTCAAGACGAATAATGAATTTTGCCCTTGATTATACACCGGCCTCCTGAAGGGGGCGGAAAAATTCACTTCTCTTTTGATTTCCCTGAGTCTTAAGGTATATTCCCTTATGAATTCAATCCAAAGAATAATTTCAAAGAAGTGCTGTACCCAATAGTGAATATTTCAAGAATCTTAATGACCTTTAGTATATTCATAATAATCCCTTGTTTAACCTAAAAGATTATTAGGGATTAGGATCCATATAATATATTAGCATAGTGGTCATTTGACCCGCCCTCCTTCAGTGAACGGTAAATAATCAAGATAGAATTTGCCCGGTTATCAATCATACATCTATCGGGAGGTAGCACATTTGCAGCCAAAGATCGCCACTTTAGAGTGAGTCAATTCCCCATGCCGGCTGAAGACACGTATTTGTCAGGCGGATACTTGAGCCCAAACCAAAATCAACCTAGCATGTGTTAATATAAGGAAAAGCGGCTTCTCTGAAAAACAATACAAAGGGGGTGAACGGTGAACTTATATATACCATGAGGACCTGCACACAAGGCATCTGCACCCCCTGCAGAAGCCGACCCTCGTCATTGGTGTCTGCATACAATTGCGAGTTAATCTGATAACTGTTACATGTATAAGAACTGTCAGGTTCGAGTTGGGCGTAAGGACTTCAGAGAGATGTATTTGTTGATGTTCCGTAAAACAAAGGGGAATCACCCGAGTTATGTAGTAATGTCGGCCACGACTTGCGTCTCCGTATTCGGGCGATAGCGCCTTAATCGGGCTAGTAGTGCCGAGTGGTGACCGGATAAGCCGCCTCGAGATAAGGGCTTATTGGTCTAGAGCTCGGAAAAAGGGAGCTAGAACGTTTCGGGCCGAGCCTGGAGGCATGGTCCGGCGTCATACCGCGTCTAGCCGCACATCGCAGGAAAATTGAGCACCTATGGGTAGCACACTACCCATGGGGAGTCTAACAAAAACAATTTAAAAGTAAAAATGGCTGCATTGAAGTGGTTGCATTAGAAAATGCAGAAATAGTTGCATTTGGTATTCTTGTGAATAGCTCGCCTATTTGTGATTCCGGAGTCAGAATGCTGGTCGTTAGATGAGGGTTCAATGTAAAATGCCACTGGCAGCCAGGTTCCAGATATCCAGTCAGGAATCTCACATCGCATTGAAATATCGTTCTGGCCAGGGTGTCGAAAGCACTATTCACCATGACTTGTTCTTTAGAAACATTGAGGACCGTAGTGCCTGGCGTGAAGCAAGAGAGGGCCAGATGCCGCGTAAGTGCAACGGGTTACCCCAGGGTTCGACACCGAATAAGATTTCAGAATTCCCACCAATGGATGAAAAGTGCTGACCTGGCGCTGACTGGTGCTGAAGCTAGTGGAGTGTGCGGACTTTCCAGGATCGAAGGAAGTTGTGCTTGGGGAGCGGCAACGAGAAACAACACCTCTTGGGATGAGGAGCGGTAACGAGAAACAACACCTTTGGGATGTCTCAACAGCATCCGCCTCCTCCACCATCGCCGCCTCCTCCGCCACCGTCGCCACCGCCTCCTCCGCCACCGCCGTCACAGCCCCCACCGTGTCCTCCCCCGCCATCACCTCCGAAGAAGCCTCCAGAATAACCTCCCGCGAAGCCCCCAGAATAACCTCCCCCGAAGCCCCCCGAACCACCTCTGGAATAATGCCCTCTTCTACGACGGGTACCCGGTGGGAACATGTGAGGCTGCGAAAAGTTGACGTTCAAAATCCAATGCACGATATAGCAGACGTAGTTGAGGACCGAGAAGATGAGCGCCAGCAAAAAAACGCTGGGCCGATCATACAGAAAAGTGTGGGTGCGGCTATCCGTGTAATTAATAACCGAGCCGATTATCAGAGCCGCGGAACAAGCCAGAAAGGCAATGAACGTCACTAGTCCCACGGCAAACGAATGGTTTTTCAATAAGCCAGTATTGAATGCCACTCGGTGAGCAAACACTATCAATCCCAACGCCCCACTGACCACGCACATTATATTGAGCTTATACCCATGGGTTACAAGCACAGCTCCAAGGGCGATGAGTGCGGCGCAAATCCCGACACAGAAGGGGTAAAATACAAGGAGCGGAGCAGGAACCATAAAACCAGCAGGTTCTGAGTGTGGAGGCGGTCCTTGGTGTGGTTCTGCCCTTGGGTTGTAAGGGACTTTCTGGGATTGAGATCTTTGGGATTGGGATCTTGGGGATTGGGATCTTTGGGATTGGTTCTTTGGGATTGGGTTCTTTGAGATTGGGTTCTTTGGGATTGAATTCTTTGGGATTGAGATTTCCGGATTTTTTGCCCACGTATTGAAGGTGGTAAAAAGGTAATAATGAAGTTGAGATAGGAGATGGGGACTGGTGCGGCTTTATACCTGCCGGTTAAAGGCGTGGCCGCCAAGACCTCGCTAGCCGCGCCGATTTACGAGATCACCGCGGCTATGTGCCGGACCGCAGAAGCCCCCATGCAGGCCGATAGCCTCCGCTTAGGGTCACGCGCACACGAGTCTGAAGTCCACGTGGCGTCACGGTGCTCGGAGCCACCCGAAAAGGACCAGGAAGGAAATAACACCCGCACACCGTGAATTAGCCGCATTGCAATCGGCGAGGGGTCCAACCCACGCGAGGCTATATGCAGACCCCCAGGTCCCCATCTAGCGTGGGTTCCCTGTCCCTGTCTCTAGCCTGTCCAGTCTTTCGCCACACCTTCCAGAATACCTCCCAGGATACAGTTTTGACTAGACTAAGCTGGGACCCGGCAAAAATCTCGATCGGGTCTCACCCTTGGGAGACCAATTATGTGACGCGCTCGAGTGGAGGGCTCGAGGAAGCGCGCGCACGGCTGACATCACCAAGCAGGATCACTTCCTCGGCTTCCCCACATCCCGCCGTCCTTATCAACCAGGAAACAGGTCATCCTTGCTATGAAGCGCTGCGCCGATCTGACTGTGATTGGCTCGATTCGCCTTCGATTGGAATGCTTGATTAGCTGATTCATTGGCTATCAATATAAGCGTCAATCTCAGTGTTTGATTGGCTGTCATTTTGGATGTCATTTTGGATGTGAATTTGGATGTCATTTTGGGTTTCATTTTGGATGTCATTTTGGACATTTTGCATGTCATTCTGGCTCTCTATTTGACTGCCGATCTGAATGTTTGATTGGCTATTCTTGGCGATTAATTTGACAACCAATCTGGAACTTTGACTGATTGTCAATTTGGCTGTCATTCTTTGATTATCAAGTTTGCTATCCATTTTAACGCTAGATTCTCAATTTGGCTGCTTGATTGGTTGTTCGATTGGCTGTCAATTCAATCGCCGATCTAAATGTGTGAATGGCTGTCAATCTGGCAGTCAATCGGGCCGCCAAAGCCATCAACCTGGCTGTCAATCTGGCTCTTTGATTGCTTGTTTATTGCCTTTTAACTGCCTGTCTATTGTCAGTTTTGCCCTGTTTATCGTCTGTTTGATTGGCTGCTTGATCATGATTGCCTGTTTGATTGGCTCTTCTGAATGACGCAGCACGAATGCCCAACACCTGCAACCAAACTTCTGTGTATAACTGCCTGATTACAGGTTCAGTACCAAATTGCCGCTCTAATATACAGATTATGACGCGGCCCTTGAGCTACTCCTTCTACCGAGCCTCCACATGCGCAGCATGCAGGAGATTTTGCGACGCTGGTTCAAAATGATTGAAAAAAGACCTCAAGATTGGACACCTCAAGTATGAAGCGCTCGGGGCGTTTGTGACAAAGACGATGGAGCCTAAAAATAATCGCTTCAAAGAACCGCTCCAAGAGGCGCACATCCTGCAGGCAAGAGAAGAGCAAAGGACGGCGTTTTAAACCCGATAAAAAAAATAAACCGGAGGTCGAAAGCTATCAACGAAGGTTGAGCTAGCTGAATTCAGAACCTCACTGAACCCAAGAGGGCCTTCTATCCACCAGTGTGAGGAGAAAAAGGTGGTGGTGACCTGCACTCAGTGCCATGTCTTTTCCTGCTAAGCTTAAATCCTTGGTGCTTCGCTTCCAGGTCACATAAATGGTCTTGCGCTGACTCATCAAGGAATAAACGATTCTTAACTTGTATCAATTCATTTCCATTCCTTTTTCATTCCGTTTTCATTCCGTTTTCATTCCGTTTTCATTCCGTTTTCATTCCGTTTTCATTCCGTTTTCATTCCGTTTTCATTCCGTTTCCATTCCATCCATGTTTCGGGAAATATGGAACACGAGTCATCTCCAGACCCGCTTGATATTCAGAAAGTCATGCACTGCTCGAAAAATGGCGTCGTGTACTTCATCATGAAAAGAAGTTTCAATCCCATAGGCGCTGAACCAGCGACCATATCCAGAGTGTGTTAGAAAAAGACAGGAGCACTCGGCTTGTCTTATCTAAGGTGGACGTGTCTTGCGTCCTAAATTTTATCATGGTATGATTAAACCGAGAATAGACGAGGAACTCACTGGCTTATGACAGAGGGAGGAAAATCTCTCGTATATACACTTTGTATATGTGTAGAGAGGATAATTCCGCCTCGACGTCATACATGGGTGTGTTTGGAGGACCATAGATTACCCACGGACTGTCCAGTAGTGGTCCAGGTTCGAATAGCTCAGGCATGGTCTCATGGAGATATGTGTGGACCCCCTTATCATTAGCAGTTATGTTAGTGATCGCTTTTGTGGGTCTGGTTCGAGGAGGCATCTTTGATGACACTCCAACCTGAGCTTGTATGAGAACTCTTATGAAGTTAGCGGTTAGCTTGACAAGCGCAGTTGCTAAGATAGCACGCTCAGTCTTTGGTCTTCAACAGGATGGTAGCCTGTACAAACATGCAGATATCAGGCCCGTGCAGCTATTGCTTGGAGATACAGACCTGTTGTCTTAGGGCTCGTCACACGCGGACCTTCCGCACCACTTAGCCAGTAAATCAAGTGTCAATCATGACATGTAATGTCATCACGTCATAGCATTGTCATAGCTTTGCCATAGTGTGTGTCCATCGCATCGATATGGGCAGCAAGAATAAGAAAGCATCAGACAAAATGGGAAAAGCAGGATAAAAAGTGATTGTGGGTTGATTTCACGTCTTCTTTGACGCGCCTTACTTAAACCTGCTTTCTTTTTCCTCCCTTGTCCGTGGCCAGTGATGCGTGCCACACAATATGTATACCTCCACGAAACCTAAGACACAACACAACTGTGTCTGCACTGGTGGTGCATTGGGAGTCATAAACTGCTCAGTCTGCTGAGTCTGGTCAAGATCTATTGGCAGCAGAATATGACTGGGTAGCACCCATTGTGGGAATAAAATCCACGCACCTTTCAAAAGGGAACAAAATATCACCACTATTTTCGGTTGTTCTGGCAACAACGGTTTCCTTGGAAGAAATTTTTGTGGAGTGGATGTCAAAGAAGCCAGTTTGGATATGGTTGAGCACGCCGAGAATTCTCTGATGTAGTTTGTGCGATCCTTCTTGGAGGACCCAATGGACAAAACTTCGGCATGAAAAGCCTTGGAATAGTTCGAGTCAAGGTCCTGATAGCAAAACTGAGAGTGGAGTTGAGTGGAGTTGTGAACACCACTCGTGGTGAATCGAAAGAAGGAGGTTCGGATTCCGGATTTCTCGTGGCCAGCTCTCAATGGCAATCTTCTCTGATGGCGGGCGCATCAACCTAAATGACCGCAATGCCAGCATCCCTGAAGTCTTGATACTCAACAATCAACGCTATCTGCTTTGCAATGCATGTACCCTCTGGGACACATCATCTGTTGAGAATGATCATCTGTTCACAAGGGTCTGAGGCAGACCATCGGCCCATTCAACAACCCCGATTGGCAGCTTAGTCAAGGTTCTAATGTAAACAAGCTCCACGCACATGGCCTTTGCTGGACACCTCACCAACATTGATGTGGGGTACCTGGAATAGGGTTGCATTATTCATTGGTAGTCCAAACGTAGGCGTCCAATCACTCACCGAATCTCGGACCATGTCGCTGCTCTCGGGCTCACTATGCTTAAAAACGTCCAACCCAAATTCCTCCTATATTCTCATGACCCTCTTGATGTCAAGCTTGACAGATTTATCGTACTCCTTGGCAAACTTTGATAAATTTCCTCATGTTGATTCTGGTATTCTTGGTTAGTGAAGAAAGCGCCCATAGTGGTTTAAAGAGGTAACTTGCACAATTCCTTTTGCGTAGCTATTCGTGGTAGATTTTGGTGGATAGAGACTTGATTGTGGTTGCCAAACTTGTTAGAAGAAATAAAAAATCGCTTTAAGACGAATAATGGTGTTTGCAGCCAAAAATCGCCTATTTAGAGCAAGTGATCCCCCGAAGCTGGCCGCAGTTGAAGACACATGTTTTCCAGGCCGTGGTACCTGACCCCGAACCAAAAACCTAGTAGCGTGTATTAATATAATGCAAATATGGCCTCTCGAAGAAACGAATGGGGGCGAACGGTGAACTTATATATGTCATGAGCGACCTGCACTCAAGGCCTCGCGCATACCCCTGCAGAAGCCGACCCTCTTCATTGTGTTGCACTGTTAGATACATACGTACACCACAGTACAGGCAAGCTGATGCATGGGCTATGCGACACGCATAGCAAGAGTGCAGATGAGCCACCTCCTTCCTCAGGATGGTATGGGCTGGAACATTTACCAAGGTTCCAGACCAAAGGAGAGGCGGAGACTAGACTCCGCCCGGTCATGTATAAATAGAGCAGCGGGAGCGCGGATTGACATATCTCCTCATTGATTCTGAGCGGTCAATCACTGAACTCCTAGTTAAGTATTGCCAGAAATATATTATCATGACTATATTGCGTCGTAAATATGAGGACGCTCAAGACTCTGAAGAGGATGCCTATGACCCTCATATAGAGACTCTTTTAAAGGCAGACGAAACAAAAGAACCAGATTATGCGCGTGTGAGACTGCACGCTCAACACATTGGGTGTCTGCATACAAACTGCGAATCAATCTATTGATACTTGTTTCATGTATACGAACCCTTTAACACTGAAAATGACTGCTTTGAAGTAGTTGCATTTCATAAAATGCAGAAATAGTTGTATTTGATATTCTCGTGGACAGCTCGCCCAATTTTTGAATCCTGAATCGAGCTAGATAGTCCGAGATGGAAGTTTCAAAAGTTAAGGAGTAATGTCACTGGCAGGGAGGTTCCAGAAAAGATCCAGTCTGGATTCATTCTTGACATGAAACCCAAATTAAGTTCTGGCCAGGGTCTTTGAATTTTGACTCGTTCTGTAGAGACACTTGAGGGCCGGAATGCCTGGGTAGGCTACACAAGTGTTTGAAATTCCATCCACAGCCGAATCTGGCCAGTCCCTCGGAACGAACGTAATGTATGAAGTGGTGTGTCAACATCAAAATGGCTGTAGTGTTGAATCGTTCAAAGCAAGAGAGGGCCAGCTGCCGCGTGGCTGGAATAGGGAGCCCAAGATCCAAGGCACCAAAAGAAGCAGCAAATTCCAACCAAAATGTGCCAAGTGCTGATTGTTGCTGGAACTGAGTGGGTGCCATGGACTTCCCAGATCGAACGAATTCGTGCGTGGGAGAGAATAAAGAGAAACAACTCTTGGGATGTTTCAGCCGCCTCCCCCACCACCGTCTCCACCGCCACCACCCGAGTCACCGCCACCGCCCGAATCACCGCCACCGCCCGAATCACCGCCACCGCCCGAATCACCGCCACCACCACCATGACCACCATGACCACCGGAATGTGAGCCACCGTCACAGCCGCCGCCATGTCCTCCCCCGCTATGATCTCCGAAGAAGCCCCCCGAATGCCCTCCAGAACAGTCGCCATGGCCCCCATGATGATGATGGTGAACCGGGCCGCAATTTCCGGAATCACACGTGCCTTGGTACACAGCACCCGTGTAATAATTGACGGGGTAGTTGGTAGAGGCGTATGCATTGGTGCCTCTTGTAGGACGCTTTTCCTCTGCGATCCCCGAATCCGCGTACATGTGGGGCGGCGAGTAATTGCGGTTCAAAATCCAATGCACAATGTAGAACCCGTAGTTGAGGACCGAGAAGATGATCGCCAACACCAAATGACTGCGCCGATCATACAGCCAAGTGTGGCTTTTGGTTAACAGGATGATGGAGCAGATTAGCAGGGCCAAGGAAGACTCCAAAAAAACAATGAACGTCACTAGTCCCACGGCAAAGGAGTATTTTTTCAATAAGCCAGTATTGAATGCCGCCCGGCGTACAAACACTATCAAGCCCAACGCCCCACTCACCACGCATGCTATATTGAGCTTGTAGCCACGGATCGCAAGCGCAACTCCAAAGTAGATGAGTGCGGCGGAACTCCCGACACAAAAGGGGTAGAGAGTAAGGAATCGAGCAGGAACCATCAAACCAGGGGGATCCGAGTGTGGAGGCGGTCGTTGGTTTGGTTCTGCCCTTGGGTTGTAAGGGACTTTTGGGATCGGGTTTTGGGACTGGGATTTTTGGGATCGGGTTTTGGGATTGGGTTTTGGGATTGGGTTTTGGGATTGGGTTTTGGGATTGGGTTTTGGGATTGGGTTTTGAGATTTCTTGCCCGCGTATTCAGGTGGTAAAAAAGGTAATAATCAAGTCGAGAAAAGAAGGTGGGGACTGGTGCCGTTTTATACCCGGCGGTAAAGGTCGTGCGCGCCAAGACCTCGCTAGCCGCGCCGATTTACGAGATCACCCTAAATTTAGAACCCAATATGCATATTCGACTTTCCCCGGTGTATTGTGCTCCGGATGCCCAAAGTAATATTCTTGCTGCCCATATAGTTCCAGAGCTTACTGTTCACCATCGGAAGACTCAGGAGGCCACCCAACACCTTATGTTATGCATGCTGCTGACTCCCTGACCATTCCTCGGACCGTTGTCTATGTGCCGGACCGCAGAAGAGCCCCATATGCAGGCCGATAGTCTCTGCTTAGGGTCACGCGCACACGAGTGCGGTGGTCTGCAGGGTCCCACGTGGCGTCACGGTGCTCGGAGGCGCCCCGAGCATGGCCAGGACGGGAATAACACCCGCACACCGTGAAGTAGCCGCATTGCAATCGGCGGGGTCCATCACACGCGAGACTCTATGCAGAACCTCAGGTCCCCGCGTGGGTTCCCTGTCCCGACCCCAGTTCCTGTCCCTGTCCCGACCCCAGTTCTTGTCCCTCGCCTGACCAGCTTTTTCCAAGGCACTTTCCAAAACAACCAGGTCACGGTTTTGGCTAGACTTGGCTTGGGAGACCAATCATGTAACGTGCTCGAGCGGAGGGCTCCAGGGAGCCCGCGCACGGCTGACATCATCACCAAGCAGCATCACCTCGGCTTCTTGGAACAACCCCGACGGTCTCAGTTAACCAATAAAGCCCGGAGATCCAGCAATCAATTTTTCTTCTCCGCCAACTCGCCCGCTTCCGCGCTCCAATTAGCAAAGAACTTCTCGGTCATCCCAATAGTCTGTCCCCTTGCCTTGACTGCTCTTGTCTCCGGTGCATCTACCTCAAGCGGCGCAGACCCAAGTGAGAGTGGTCCTTCTGAAACCATCTTGGGCCTGGTCTTTTTGGTGACGGGGTCATTGCCGGGTACCTGAATGAGACCACTCGGTTCTTTTTCTTGAATGCCATTTTGCAACAGGCCAAGGCCGAGTCCTCCTTGGGAAAGAGAGGGGCCTGGGGTGCATGTCCATCCGGGTGAAACTTTGGTGATGGGCTTCTAGATTGAGGATCACGGTCTGGTCTCCATCTGGCCAGCCCCAAATCGTGAGGATCTCTGTTTGCTCCACAATGCTATAGAAACCCAAAATGCTATACCGCCCCAAATGCTAAAGACACCCCAAATGCTAAAGACACCCCAAATGCTAAAGACACCCCAAATGCTAAAGACACCCCAAATGCTAAAGACACCCCAAATGCTAAAGACACCCCAGATGCTAAAGACACCCCAAATGCTAAAGACACCTCCACATTTGCGGTCAGAACCCGGGCTTTTGCGGCAAGAACCTTGCTGTTGTGGCTGCAAAAAATCTAGCTCTTCCTCAAACTGAAGTAGATTTGGAAACTGAAGTATTGGTGATCTGGAACTCCATCTTTGGAATCATTTGCCAGTCACAGTCAAATTGGCAAATTAATGCCTATCCAGACGCTAGCTATGCATCCAGTCTTGAAAACGAAAGTCGTTCTGTCACCGGATACATGATATCACTGGTGCTGTGGATTAATACTTGCCACCATCCTTGATTTGATATGAGTAACGGTACGTGGCAGATTCCATAGATTCCTGAGAGCATTAAATGCTGGGGCACTAAAAGAACGAGCCGGTCATGGCGCTCCCTCGATTCCAGAAGGGATTTCAATGTAATGGGCAGACTTCAGTGTCCGGGGCTCCCATAGTACAGTGGACCAGCCAAATCAAAGTTGTCCGTCTTTGTGTGATTGGATGACAACTGGGGCAGATTTGATGGCTTCGGAACATATTCCACAAAAGGGTCCCGAAGACCAGGCCCAGACAGCTACCCTAAAACGAACGGAGACTTTAGGCTAGTCGAAAATCAAAACAACGTTGAAGCGGAGAATATTAGACCTTGCGAGGTCAAGTGATGGTGGGTGAATCGGAGGGTAGCAGACCAAATGCTTGGCCAGCCAAGGCGATCCCGTCCACCGCTTCAAATTGGGATGTTTCTGTCACACTCGAAATTGCAAAAAACATCGGTCAGAAACAAGATGTGCGCTGAGCCCAGAATCAAGGAACCTCAAAATACTCAACCGTCTTTGATTCAAGGAGGTTTGTCCATGAGGTTTTCCAGCCCCCGTTTAAACGTTGGTTTGGGCACAGAGACTGCGGACGTTCAAGACTTGGGATCGAGTTCACCAAATAGGAATTGGATTGTTGTGGCGGCCACTGTTTAGCCAGAATGCCATGTGCCACTGCCTTAGGCTTTCCCGCACTAATTCCTGTTGAAATGAAAGCTGTTCTTTCGTTTGTTGGTGGTTTCTGTTTTCCTTCCATGAGACCCCAAGCACCGGGACCCGCCAAGAAGTCTGATCCATCTTGTTGGATATTTTGAGGGCTTTCCCCAAGCTGACGAAATCTTTCAGCATAGTCGAGAGTATAGCTCTTGGTGGTCTGGCTGTACGCCACGCCTTGGACATAGAAAAAGATCTATCCCGGAGCAAATATCGGTCACACAATGATCGACAAGAGGCCTAACGTCTCCCTCAGAGGCTTGAATATGAAGTTCGTGAAATTTAGCACCACGATGAAATCACCCTTGGTAAAATCTCCCGATCAACAGTGCTCTTATTGAGGAACGGCCTATCAAGTTTATCAGCTACCGAAACCCAGTGTCTGATCAAACTAGTGAACTGCCAATCAAGAGATTTTTGGAGCTTAGCAATCTTTCGGAGGGAATCCCGAATCTGCAACAAACCTGGTTGCATCTAGAGCACATAAATCAACCAGTCTTTAAATCAAGGCTGGTTTCGGGGCCGGGAAAGGATGCTTGTAGTCTTGAAAAAGGCAACTCCATCTCATACTTCTCTCAGGGTTCTTGCATTTCTTGACCTCCCCGGCGAGCCAGCCAAGAGTCCCAGCCAAGATTTCCAGAGCCAGGAAAGTGAGTAAATAGAGCCTGGTTAATTGGCCTCAGTAATATTCTCCAGAACTCGGGTAGCCCTGTAGATTAAAACCGTAACCCATTAAGCTCAAGGGCTCAAGCTCAATTCCAATATTCATCGACTCGACCAAAGAATCCCGAAAATAAAAGGACCTTGTGCTTGATTTTTATCTTCCCAACAATCATTGAAGCCCCTTTGGATGACTGAGCTTTAGTAGGTTTGAAACCACCTCAATAGTGTTTGTCCGATCATTTTGGATTGTTTGCTATCTTTATTAGACCGCCTTTAACAAGACATGGGCTTTTCAACGGGATATCAGCTCATTAGTGTCCAAAGAACCTATTGGAAACGAAGGATACTCATTTGACCCTGTTGCATGGACTCATTGTCGTTTGTATTGACTAATTGGATCGGCGCTGTTCCGTTTCAAAATCCACCATGATCATCATAAGGTATGGACCTCTAAACGGACAACAAGGCCAGGTTCTCCACTCTTGAAAAGAGCTGTCTCGTGTGCGATTGTCTTGTTGACTGCTCAGTCTTGCTGACTGCTCAGTCTTGTTGACTGCTCAGTCTCTCGAAATTTGTGGTCAATATAAGAGCCACCTTCGACCCGGAGGACGTGATGGAACCAGATATCCCTGGTATACCAAACAGGAAACCCCATGAACTCCCTATAAGACTCATTCAACAAATCATTGGAGGACCCGAAAAAGACACCCTAGGGTGCGCATTCGGTCTTGATTTCCCACTTCGCCAAGACGTGCCCATATAGCAAGCCCAAAATTCCCCAATTTCACAATTCCCTCCCGCCAATTCGCCCTCGAGCCTCTCACATCAGTTCCAAGGCACTCGTAATCTTTGCCATTTCGGGCCACGGCCGTATGACCTAGCGAAACGGCCTTGGATAATAAACCCAAGGCTGCTGGTTAATACCGCCCAAAACAAGCCACAATTTCACCCCCTGTCTATGGCGCACCAACAGCAGAAAGAAGGCATATTTGGTAAATCATTCCAGGCACCTCACCTGTAGAAAGGTGGCTGTAGTAAAGCTTTCTGAATTTTGCCTTGAAATTGCTCGACAGACTTGGCTGTAAATCCATGGGAATTTTGCTCAAACGTTCTCAAGGGGAGATCTTAAATATCAGTAGGGAATGCGGTTGAGGGATTTCTCATAAATAATGCAAAACACGCTGGTGTCTTCACATGATTATGCATATCCAGGAACCATCACGCGTCAACCTCAGTCTCCACCGCCACCGCCCCCGTCTCCACCACCACCACCCCCGTCTCCACCGCCACCGTCTCCACCGCCACCACAATCGTGACCACCGGAATACCCACACCCGTCACAGGCGCCGCCGTATTCCGTCTCTCCCGAGAAGCCCCCCGAAGGCCCCACAGAACAGCCCCCATGGCCTCCACGATGATGATGATGATGATGATGATGATGAGCCGGGCCCCCTTTTTCGTGATCACGCTTTTCCGCGTTTATGTGAGACGGTGAATAATTGCTGTTCAACATCCAATGCACTACGTAGAACACGTAGTTGAGGAACGAGAAGATGATCGCCGCCAAAAGACTGAGCCGATTATGCTTCTGATTGTGGCTTTTCTCGAACAGGATAATCGAGCAGATTATCAGAACCAAGGAAGATGCCAGAAAGACAATGCACGACACTAGTCTTAGTTCAAAGGAACATTTCTTCAACAAGCCAATATTCAATGCCGCCCGGCGTGCAAACACTATGAAGCCCAACGCTCCACTGACCACGCATGCTATATTGAGCCTATACCCATGCATCGCAAGCGTAACCCCAAAGTAGATGAGTGCACCGGAACTCCCGACACAGAAGGGGTAGACGGCAAATAATCGATCAGGAGTCATCAAATCAGCGGGGTGTGGAGGGGGTCGTTGCCTTGGTTCTGCTCTCGAGTTGAGGGGACTTTTGGGATTGAGTCTTTTCGGTTTCCTCACCCACGTATTGAAGGTGATAAAGAAAGGTAATAGTGGAGTTGGGAAAAGGAGACGAGGACTGATGCCGTTTTATACCCGCCGGTTAAAGGCGTGGCCGCCAAGACCTCGCTAGCCGCGCCGATTTACGAGATCACCGTGGCGATGTGCCGGACCGCAGAAACCCCATATGCAGGCCGATAGTCTCTGCTTAGGGTCACGCGCACACGAGTGCGGTGGTCTGCATGGTCCCACGTGGCGTCACGGTGCTCGAGGCCGCCCCGTGCAAGGCCAGGAAGGGAATAACACACACTGTGACTTGGGTTTAGTGCAATCAGCGAGGGGTCCATCACACGAGGGGTTATATGCAGAACCCCATGTCCACCTCCCTCGCCCAGTCCCTGATCCTAACCCTAGCCTCACCAGCCTTTCGCAAGGCACTTCCCAGAAGATCTCCCAGGTCACGCTTTTGGCTAGACTAAGTTCATCTCGATCGGGCCTTACCTTGGTAGACCAATTATGTGACGCGCTCGAGTGGAGGGCTCGAGGGAGCGCGCGCACGGCTGACATCACCAAGCAGGATCACTTCCTCGGCTTCCCCACAGTCTGCTATCCTTATCGCACACGAAACAGGTCATCCATGCTGAAAGCGTTTGGCCGATTTGGCCTTGATTTGCTGACAATTCGGCCTCAATTGGAATGTTTGATTGGCTGACTGATTTATTTGGCTGATTAATTGCCTCTTAATACAACCATCAATCTAAATGTTTGATTGGCTCTTAATTTGGCTGCCAATTTAGCCGCTAATCTGAGTGTTTGATTGGCTATTCGGCTGGAGTACAATTTGCCAGTCAATCTGAAAGTTTGAATGCTTGTCGATTCGGCTGTCAATGATTGATTGCCAATTTGGCCATCAATGCTTGATTGGTTGTCAATCTGGCTGCTTGATTAGTTGTTCGATTGGCTGTCAATTAAATCGCCTATCTGGCTGCTTGATTGGCTGTTGATTGGTTTCAATCGGGTGTCAATTCAGCCACCAATCTGAATGTTTGAACGGCTGCCAGTCTGGCTGTGAGTCTGCCCTTTGATTGCCTGTCTATTGCCACTTTGTTCCCTGTTTATTGTCTGTTTGATTGGCTGCTAGGAAACTAGGCGGGCATCGCTCACTTATGTATTCCTTCCCGGACCACGTGCCGCAGAGAGCTCGTGAGAGAACTCGCATAACAGCGGTACCCGCGTTTTCCGCTGTTTCAGCTGCGCCACATGTCGTGAAACAGATGAATGTCGTGAAGCGGGTGAATGTCGTGAAGCGGGTGATGTCGTGAAGCGGGTGATGTCGTGAAGCGAGTGAATGTCGTGAAGCGGGTGAATGTCGTGAAGCGGGTGATGTCGTGAAGCGGATGATGTCGTGAAGCGGATGATGTCGTGAAGCGGATGATGTCGGTTATAGGTGAATGTCGCTCACCATGTTTCAGCCCCAACCAGTAGGCGGCACACAAGCCCTAGACTGCATGCGGAGATACAGGTTCACGCATTACACAGTCCACCCCGCATCACGCCAGCGTGGGCACCACACTACCATGGTTGCAAAAATCACCTGCGATGTGCAACAGTTTTGACCAGACTAAACGCTACAGCAAACTTTATTATTGCAATGCTGACTGGGAGTGTATAAGGACCATATGTGTTGAGCAGAAGGAGCCTCTGTACACAGGAAGCACATCAATACAGGCGTGAGACAGGTGGTCTAAAGAGGCATTTGGTCCACAAGTGGACAAACAGTACCAGAGATCCTGCATTTAAGGGAATCTAGAGCACCTTCCACGAGAGCCCGGTAGACACACCAATTGGATCCGACCAATTTTCCTCTCCACTGGAACCATGAGTAGACAAATGAAAGCTCGGTTCCGGGCTCTATGGTGTTCTCGGGGTCGTGCGCGGCTCATACCGTGACTAGAGCAAGAATAATGTCAATTCATTATATGTTCATATGTTGGGTCCTTCCATGAAAAGGACTAGTAAGTTACACCATGTCGGGACGGCTCAGCAGCCGCCTCCGCCACCATCGCCGCCTCCGCCGCCACTGTCTCCGCCCGAGTAGCCTCCGCCGCCACCGTCTCCGCCGCCCGAGTATCCGCCGCCGTCTCCACCGCCCGAGTGACAGTGGTGGCCGCCTGAGTGCCCGCCGTCGCCGACCCAAAATGCATAAGACGTTCCTCCGTCGCCCCCGGAGCCGCCCCGGCGGTATCCTCCGCCCAGGCCGCCCTTAGCCTCGATGTCTCCGGTTCCATCAATGTATTCCTTATGAGCCGTCGAATACGAGCCATTCACACACCAGTGGATGACGTACAATATGAAATTGAGGATGGTGAAGACGAACGACAAAACCAAGTGGCCCAACCGGGTAACCGGCAAATCGTCGATGCGTGCGAGCTGAATAATCGACACCACCACCAGCGCCAACCATGAAAGAACAAAGATCAAACCCATGGTGAATCCCACCCAGAGCGTGTAGTGCTTCAAAAGATCAACATTGAATGCTGCCCGCCGGGCAAACATGATCAAGCCCAAACCCCCATTGATTGCGTACACTATGTTGAGCTTGGACCAACGGAGGGTAAAAAGAACTCCAAAAGTGATGAGAGCTGCGGATATGCCGAGACAGAAGGGGTAGAGGATGAACACTCGACAGGGAACCATGGAAACACCCGATTCGAGTATGGGGTCGGTCTTTGGATGGTTCGAGTCTGGAGAAGGTGCTCGGTTGTTGGGCCTGGAGAAGGTCCTTGATTCGAGTCTAAGTCGGTCCTTGATTCGAGTCTAAGTCGGTCCTCGATTGATTCGAGTCTAAGTCGGTCCTTGGTTGTCAGTCGGTCCTTGGTTGATTGTGCCCTCGACTTCTAAGGACACGTGGATCAAGAGGGATTGTTGTAAAAGTCAAAGGTAGTGGAATAAAAAGTGATGGCCAGAACGAGAGTCGGGGACCGGTGCCGTTTTATAGCCGCCGGCCACAGCGTGTGCGTCGCCGGGTAGCGATGCTGGTTTACGAGATCACCGCAGCCATGTGCCGGACCGCAGAAACCCCCATGCAGGCCGATAGCCTCCGCTTAGGGTCACGCGCACACGAGTGCGGTGGTCTGCAGGGTCCCACGTGGCGTCACGGTGCTCGGAGCCACCCGAAAAGGACCAGGAAGGGAATAACACCCGCACACCGTGAATTAGCCGCATTGCAATCGGCGACCACGCGAGGCTCTATGCAGAACCCCACGTCCCCATCCAGCGGGGGTTCCCTGTCCCTAGCATGTCCAGTCTTTTGCCTTCCAGAATCTCCCGAAATCCAGTTTTGACTAGACTAAGCTTGGGGCTTGGCAAAAACCTCGTTCGGGCATCGTCCTCGGGAGACCGGTCATGTGATGTGCTCGGGTGGAGAGCTCGGGGGACGGCTCGGGGGACGGCTCGGAGGAGGGCTCGGGGAAGCGCGCGCACGGCTGACTTCGTCACCACCACTTCCTCGGCTTCCCCACATCCCGCCGTCCTTATCGCCCACGAAACTGGTCATCCTTGCTATGAAGCGCTTCGCCGGTCTTGATTTGATTGGCTGTCGATTCGGGCCCAATTGGATTGTTAGATTAGCTGACTGATTGAATATTCAATGGGCTGATTCATTGGCTATCAAACCCTCACTCCAAGTGTTTGATTGGCTGCTAATTTGGCAGCCAATTGGCCGTCAATCTGAATGTTTGATTGGCGATTCGGCGGGCGATTGATTTGCCAGTCAAAATGAAGGTTTGGTAGTCAATTTGGCCATCAATTTCAATGATTGGTTGTCAATTCGGCTGCTGGGTTGGTTGTCCGATTGGCCATCAGGTTTAATGATTGGTTGTCAATTCGGCGCTTTGGTTGGTCAATTGGCTGTCAATAACCGCCAATCTGACGGCTTGACTGGCTGTCAATACGGCGGTTTGATTGGTCAATAGGCTGCCAATTAGCCGCCAACTTGAATGCTTGACTGCGGTCAATCGGGCTGTCAATAACCGCCAATCTGACGGTTTGACTGGCGGTCAATTCGGCGGTTTGATTGGTCCATTGGCTTCCAACTAGCCGCCAACCTGAATGTTTGACTGGCGGTCAATCTGGCTGTCAATTCAACCGCCAATCTGACGGTTTGACTGGCAGTCAATCTGACTGTTTGATTGGCTGTCAATTCGGCGTCAATTAGCCGTCAATCTGAATGTTCAATGGATGTCAATCTGGCTGCCAATTTGGCTTTTGATTGACTGTTTCCTTGGCTGCCAATTTGGCTTTTGACCGCCTGTCTATTGCCTCTTTGTTTCCTGTTGATTGTCTGTTGATTGGCTGCTTGATTACCTAGGCTATTGTCTGTTGATTGGCTGTTCTGACTGACACAGCACGAAACCAACACCACAACCAAATGTTTGTCGACATTGTCTGATGGCAGATTCAGTACCCAGACCAGCATCGACGCTCTGTACGGGGACTTTTGGACGCGGTCCTTGAGCTACCCCTTCGACCGAGCCACCACATGCGCAGCATGGGCCGCTACAGGTACTCATGCGTCGCTGGTTCATGAGCATGATTGAAGAAAAAACCAGCCGAAGATGGCTGGTTCGGGCGTCTCAAGCGCACCCCAAGAACAACGCGCTTACGGCGTTTTTGAAGAATACAATGGAGCTGAAAATACTCGCTTCAAATTGCCGCTCCAACGGGCGCACATACTGCATCAATGGGCACTATAAAAGCCGACCCATTTCCTCGTCTTCAACGCTCCAGTTCAAATGAAGACGGCTGCGTTGGTGCTCTTTTTCTTCGCCGCCTATGTGTCGGCTGACGACTTCTTTTCAAAGGTGATGCATGCAAAGATCCGGGACAAGCTTATGCCGCTCTCGGCCACGGTCTACGACGAAGAAGCCAACTTGAGCTTTTTGTCCTATGGAAGCCGGAACGCCGCTCCCGTTGAGTTTGGTCTCCTCAACAATTATCTAGTGACCCGACACGCGACCAGTCCTGGCTTTGGCGGGTTCTACGACGGCTTGGTGGGCTTCGGATCCATCGAACCGACCGAGGTTCAGATCCATAGCAAGACGTTGCAGTTGCAAGGGCTCTTTTGGTCTTGCCAGGTCAAAGACCATCCTTTGCGTGCGATTGTGTACGGCGGTTCGCTGTTGCCTCTTGAGGAGTGTTTCCCGGTGGAATTGTTCTTGTCAGGTGGCAATGATGATTCATCTCTGGCCTCGTCCGGGTCTAAAGTCGACCACCAAGCACAAGGTGGCGAGGACGACGCATCCGAAAAAGACGGTTCGGGCCCACGAATGGCATTCTTTGCCAAGGTCGCGAACCAATACATCCCGCTCTCTAGCGTCCCTTATGAAGACGACGAGTTGAGGTATAGTATGCTCTCGTATGGAAAGGGGGAGGAAGCCGTGCAATTTGAGGTGCAGGATGGCCATGCCGTGAACAAACACTCGGCCACACCGGGCGCCGCCGTGAAATTCGACGGCGTGCTTGTTTATGGCCAGGGCTACGAGATCCCGCCATTGGAATGGGACCAACAGACCGGGCGTCTACCTGGATATCACGCCTCGTGCCAGCTTAGACACAGCTATGACCGTGTGATAGGGTACGCAGAATCAAGCGTTGGTCGCACCGATTGCTACGAGGTTGAGGTGTATTTCTTGCCGTTGGATTTTGCTACGTCCAGGTCAGATTCTTGAACCTCCAGTGCTCAGAGAAGTGTGCTCAGAAGTGTCCGCTAAAGATCGGACCCAAAAGGCCCAAACGGCTAGTTTCAGACGGGAAGGACATATGTGGCGGGACTGCATCGGAGAACCGCATTGCATCCACTAAGCTGCAACTAGTGGTCCTAAGTCCAAGCTTCGAAAGCGAGTTGTCGGAATGGGAAACCTGGCCTAGTGGTTCTGCCTTTTATCGCGCATCGCACGCTAGTCGCTCCATGCCCTGAAGCTTGTGACGGGATGTTAGGCGATACATCAGATGTGTTGGGGATAAATCTGGATATTTGGGATAAATCTGGATTGTTGGGATAGGATTGTTGGGGATAGGATTGTTGGGGTTAAATCTGACATTATGGCGCTGGTGCTCAGAGCCTCGCTCATCTGATTGTTGATCGAGTCAACCAAGCTGCCGGAAGCCGCCAGACGAACGATGCACCTTCCTGGATTTTAATTGGTTTCCGATCTGTGCATGTTGAAAACCTCCCATTAAGAATTGACTCTTGGGTAAAAGCGGGTCGCAAGTATTGCCATTTGTACACATGAGTTGATTGAAAGTCTCTTGGCCATGGTGAACAGCACCGTTGGGACGCCTATGGATATCATTCAGAAACAAATGAGTGGAAACAAGTCACTTTGACTGATAGGCTGGAGTGTTTGCCCTGCACATCGATTGAGCCGCCGCTTCCGTTGCCCCATTCATATATGCACCTCTTTCAAGGGACCAGTTATAATAATGCATACCTAGTGGGCCGGCTTTGCCTCTTGCTTCAGTTTCTGTTCCCGCCTTCTGGCGGTCCGTGATATATGTACCAAGCACCCCGCAAGAAGAATGTTGGAAAAAATCACCCACCCACCTAAGACACCATAGTTGCGTCCGAGCGTGCCCTTCCAAGTGTCAAAAAACACCACCTTCAAAGCCTCATATGCATTGAACATAGGCATGGCGTAGCCATACCGGTAAAAGCCCGGTACAAGGTCAAACGGCGCAAACGTGGGCGAGATATTGGCCACCACATTGAAAATAATCCAGGGCGGTAAAAGCGTCCTCTTATCATAGAAGGTAATAAGCGACCCCGCGCACTCGTTGAGGCCGCCGCTGGCGCTGATGAAAAGGTACATGGTGACCCAGAGCACCAAGAAGCCGGCCTTTCCAAAGGCAACGCTGGTGGACACCTGGAAAGCAATGGTCATAAGCGCGTACACGAGCGCTAGCATCACATGGTTGATTTGCGAAAACAAGATGCGGTAATAGACAAAGTGGCGGAAGCGGAGCCTCTGGCGCACGGAATTGTGGAGGTCTGCGGAGAAGTTGAACTGGTGGAACGAGAAGATTTGCGCATACACGAGCCCCAACTCGGACGGGCCCAACACCACCGGCAGTCGAGCGGGCCGGTAATCCACGAGTTGGAACGCCGGCACATATGAGAGAACCGAGCCCTGGGTGCCGTTGGCTTGGTGGATGCGCTGCACCTGCTCTGCACTGAGCCCGCTCTGCGCCATCTGCGCATACGCCTGAGGTGCATAAGTGGCCATCCATGCCAACTGAAGCTCCCGCAAGTTCTTGGTCACGTACTGCGATAGCGCCGAGAAATGCCGCCCCGACTCATACACCACGGTGATGAGGCTCTGCAGCTGGTTGGCTGCGGGCGAGAGAACGCTGCCGTTGCGTAGCATCTCATATATCGTGGCGGACGCGTTGGCCGGCACGTAAAGCCCGGCCCAGTACCTCTGGTGGTGGACTTCTTGCTGGATGTGCTGGATGACGGTTTGATTCTTCATTTGTGCAGCAAACCGGAGCTGCACACTGTCTTTGATGACGTACTTGCCGAGACCGCTGTATTCTGTCAAGAGCTGGCGGAACTGCTGGCCAATGACCGGCTGCATGGTTGTGGAGTTTGAAAGCTGGAACGGCGTGTCTTCGATGGCCACAAGCATGGGCATGTTCTTGACTCTCCTCTCACGGTGGTAGAGAGCCCCCCAGTATATGGAAAGAAGGCCCATCCACATGCAGAAAATGATGAGGTACACCTTGAGAAACTGGAGCGGCAATTTCTTCCAGTCGTCTTTGGTCATGGATGATGACGGCGGCTTGGGCTTTGGCGCCGCTGGGGCCTGCTTTTCGCCAGACGAATCTAGCGACGGGAGGCTTCGGAGCTGGCCTGCTTCAGCACTTGACTTTTCGGTGCTTTGAGATGCGTGGTGGGCGGCGGGCGGCGGCGGGTCCTCGAGGCCCTGGCCATGCGACAGGGCGGAGGCCAAGCTTTGGTTGGGCAGAATGGACTCTGTCAGCGGCGTCAACATGGCGTGAGAGGGTTGCTGCTGGCACGTGCGGGGCAAGCGACAGAAAAACACCCGCCGGGAGTGCACATAATCGCACACCCCCATCAAGCCGCACCCGTCACCTTGCGCACCCACATCAAGCCCCGTCACCTTGCGCACCCACATCAAGCCCCGTCACCTTGCACATCCACCTGGCGCCAGAATGAGTGAAGTCAGCTCGCTCCAATCCTCGCTCGACCTGAACGACAATGTGGGCACAGCCCCCGTCCAATTGGACCAGACCCAGGCGCCGCAACCCACGCTACTCCGGCGCATGTCCTCCGCCGCGCAGTCGTTCTTCCTGACCAACACCACGGCGTCTCTGGCAAACCACAACGAGGCATTGGACCACGACCTCTTTGGCTCGGCCCATATCCACCAGTCGCTAGCCGCTCCTTCCGACGACGAACTGCTGGTCCGCGACTACGCCCCCGGGGATCAAGATGTCCATGTGTTTGCACCGCAAGAACTCGAGCGGTCCTCGCAGCACGACCCCTTCGGCCCCGAAGAAATCGCCCGCCATCCCTCGCTGCTGGGCTCCTCTGCAGTGGGAGTCTCCGAATATGCACCAATGCAGCCCATCAGGCGACGCCAGTCCACCGTGGCGTCAGCTATCCAGAGCTTTCTGCGCAAGCTCGGGTTCTGGGACAAGGAGTTCATCTCCGACCGCAACAAGATTGTCGTGACGTTGCTTGAGAACTACTTGTTCATTCTCGTGGGCTTCACCATTGCGCTTTGCATCTACTGGGGCGTGTACTTCGACCGCCCGTCAAGATATCGCAACATCCAGTTTGCGGTGGTGTTGGGCGAGGAGAACCCGTCGGGGTTGCAGCAGATCGTGGGTCAATTCTTCCAGAGTCCCTCCGTGCAGGCGCTAGGAAACTTTGACATTTTCAACCACACCCGCATCGCCAGTCTCGCCCACAAGCACAACATCTCCATTGGGGCCGAGGTGGTTCGCCAGGTGCACCACCAGCACTACAAGGCCGCCTTCTACGTGCACGAAAACGCCAGTGTGGCGATGCAGGCGGCGCTCTCTTCTGCCGACGCCAACTTCTCGCCGGCCACCGACTTGCTCCTGGTGTACTACGAAACCGGAAGCGACTACAACGCCATGACCAACTACATCAGCACCATCGTGCAGCAGATATGCACGGCATTCGGCAAGGCCATGGCCAACACCCCGTGGACCTCGGGCATCTTGCAGGGGCTTTCGGCCACCCAGCTCCTGCAAATGTTGGCTAGCAGCCCCAACTTGCTAACGCAGGTTCCCAACTTCAAGGTCGTTGACGGAATCCCCGTGCTTGAGCAGGTGGTGCAGGCGCCGCTCCAGGTGGGCTTGATCTATCTCTGCATCTTCACCTTTTTCCAGTTTATCTTCAGCATGCCCATCCAGATGTCTGTGGGGGCCAAGCTCAAGGGCTGGCGGTTCGTGGTGTTCCGCATCTTGACGGCGCAATCGTCGTACTTTGTGCTCAGCTTGTCGTACGTGGCGTTGAACTCGGCGTTTGGAATGCCCACCAACCGCACCTTCGGCACCCTGGGCTTTTTGGTGGTATGGGCCATCTCGTTCCTCACCATGTCGTCGGTGGGCACCTCCATCGAGATCATGGTCTTGATATGCGTGGTGCTCAAGCCCGCCGTCATTGGGCTTGTGCTATTGATGGTGGCCGTGCTGAACTTGGCGCCCACCATCAACCCGATCTACCTCTGCCCGACTTTCTACCGCTACGGCTACGCCATGCCGGTGTACAACCTGTACCACTTGCTCCAGGTGGCTTACTTCAACCTGTGGAAGGGACACTTTGGCCGCCACATCGGCGTGCTCATTGCCTGGAGCTGTGTCACCAATTGCATGATGCCGTCCGCCTTGAAATGGGTGGGGCGCAAGATGGAGCAGAAACGGGTGGCTGCTGCTGCACAGGCGGCAGCGGCGGCCTCGGAGAAGTCCCATGGCCGCGTTGTGCCTCTGCACCCACCACCGCGTGCTGACCAGCCCGTCACCACTTCGGCCTACACTGAGGCCGTGACCAAGGGCGCGCAAGATCTTCATGATCTCCGCCGGGCCAATGCGGAAAGCAGGGGGGAGAAGAATTAGGGCGTCTGTGGAATTCCTGGTATTTGGTCTCCATGAAGAGGCCTACTCGGAAGATGTCTGAGCAGTTGTGCATTGAGCTCAACTTGATTGGCTATAACCCATGCGGCCATAAACCATGACTTTGAACTGGGCTTTGGTGTCGAGTCTGGAAAATCCAGTGGAAATCCAAGTCTGTGGGAAAGCAAGGTTTGGATGGGAAAGCAAGGTTTGGATGGGAAAGCAAGGTTTGGATGGAAAAGCAAGGTTCGGATGGAAAAGCAAGGCTCGGATGGAAAAGCAAGGTTCGGATATACTGTGGCTATGCTTTATTCTTCCGATATCCAAGAGACCCAGAGCCATGAATCGGCTCCAAGACAAGCATCGAGAAGAACGCTACTAATGGCGCTGCATACGCTGCTACCTCAAAGCCAATGAAGCAGTGATGGTTGCTATGGGCAAGGGCCCAGATAGTCATAAACAGTGGTTCGTCACCTGCCCTTTAGTGTCGACGACGTTAGCGGCCCGCTTGTGAGGCACATTGTGGAAGTACTCGTCTCCATGAAGCGGACGCGTGATGGATCTAAGAAAAGTTCCAAGGCATTTGCTGGCCTCTCCAGTCATTGCTGACCAAACCTTACTGATATTCCCCGAAACTCGCCCGTTTTGATCCATGAAACTGTCCTGCACTGGCAGACGAATGAGGGCCATTTACATCGTCAACCCACCATGGTAAGCTGCGTTTGGGAGAACGGCAGTACCTCCGCATGGAAGGCGTCCCGTTTGCCATCGTATCTACGAAGAGGTCTGTCCGACGAATCTATGAAGAGGTCTGTCCGACAATATATCTACGAATGGAAGTCACTACAGCTCATCTTCGAGACCTCAATCGGACCGCCAGTTGCAACCTTGATCCGTCTCGGTTGGACAAAAAGTGAGCCACAAAAAAGAATGTGGATTGTTCAAAACAATGGGAAAGGATGTATTCTTGGGAATCAAGAACACATAGAAAAAAGTGGCTGGGAAAAAAGGGGAAAAGAGAAATTAGAGACAAAAAGGACAAGGACCAAGTGGACGAAAAGGAGCTCTGGGGCATGATTAGTGACCAAGCAACTCGAATTTCAAAGTCGAAGCTGAAGATGTTCTTTTCGGTATCTCTGAGTGCGCAACAAGAGACCTCGCCACAACGGATTTTCGCCAATATACCTTCTTGTTTCTCGGCAGTTGCAGGAGCTTCTTCTCGGCGTGGTTCATAAGATGACTTCAATAGTCCAAGGATCAGCATTAAAAGGCCAATTACAAGGGTGAAACAAAGAAACATCATAATCACAACAAGTGGAGGATCAGCAAGTATTGCAGTGAGCAGTAAAGGGCCTTTTCTTAAATGTTTCAGAAGCAATCTTGATCCCACATTGTCCATAATGATGATGAACCATGATGATGAACCATGTGATAATCACTTCAGCTTTGTCGTGAAGATAACAAACTATTACCCAGCAAACAACAGGTGGATCGTTTGCAACAAGAGTTGTTGTTAGACTCACGTGGTAGTGCGCTACCCATAGGTGCTCAGTTGAGCGGTGGGCGGCTTGACGCGGACCTTGCCTCTAGGCTCTCCGAAACGCCTGCTTCCCTTCCTCCGAGTTCTCCGCTTAGCTTCTCGATGAGGCTTATTGTCGACCGCTCGGCACGGCTGGCCCGAGCAAGGCTCTATCGCCCGAATACGGTGGCCGTCGTGGCCGACTTTGTATATAGCTCGGGTGATTCCCTTGTTTTACGGATCATCAACAAATATTCCGAAGTCCTACACCCTATCGAACCTGGCATATAATAAATAGAATAATGCCGGCCTACTTAGGTCCACTTCGCTGGGGCCTTCTTATGTTCGCATATTTATGTCACAATCCTCAATAAGATACGTTCCATAATCGAGCCGGTCGAGGCTTGCGGGTTTCACCTTGACTTTCTTGTTTTGCCCATGGTTCCGGCCACCGTCTTGGGTCGTGCGCTGCCCATGAATACACTCGAGAGCTGATGCCAGAAGCGGGGGCTACCACAGGGACTGTTGGCGATACTGAAGACCCAGAGCCAGATTTTAGTTAGTGGTTAGAAAACGGGTGTAGTAGATGGTTGGATAGCTATTTATATGGACATACAGTAGATGGTTGGTTATATAGTAGATGGTTGGTTAGATAGTTTCTCAGCTGGTTAGCCACGTCAATCCGGCATTCCTTTCTCGTCTATAATGGTGCTTCGGAAGTCTATACCAATGGTACTCAAACAGAGGAATATACCCAGAGGAATATACCCAGAGGATTATTACCCAGAGGATCATTCACCAAACAGAGAAGTTTCAACAAACTCATCTCGGCGAAAACCGTTCTCGCCATAGTAAAGTCTATCGATGCCGGGAACGAGCACCGGGATTGTGGTAATTTTGCGGCACTCCATCAAAGTAGCATCGTTTCATCGATATCCTCCTCCTTTACCATGCACAGAAA
This sequence comes from Metschnikowia dekortorum, assembly GCA_009756545.1. NCBI lineage: Eukaryota > Fungi > Ascomycota > Pichiomycetes > Serinales > Metschnikowiaceae > Metschnikowia > Metschnikowia dekortorum. Next base: position 225,578 of record WFIU01000006.1, read on the forward strand.
TTGCAAACGAGCCTCGGGCCTCCCGCGTCAGAAGACATACTCTACCCGTTAGATATCCCACGGAATTGGGATTCAACACAACTCGAGGAAGACGTATTCGTTGATGAACAACGGGGATCTCTTTGTATAGAACACGGTCCAGCGCGATCCAGCTGGCCTCATGCTTTAAGAAACAAGCCGGCTTTAGGGCATTCCTCATACGGGAGAGGGACCAGCCAGCCGCCGATGCCGTTGAGAGGTTCCGATGGGGCTGGCTCGAGCCGTAAAGCATATCAGCGGCAGCACTGCATCGAGCAAGCCACGACGTCATCACGAAAGTGGGCGGTGGGTGTTGAGCGCCCTTCTCGATGGGTTATCGGTGGTTCCCCTTGCAACCACACGCCGCAGGTCCATTGTGTACCCATGGGACGTGCACTGCCCATGTTGGATCTAACATCACTGGATGCAAATCCATGAATACTCCTGGCCATTGAGTAGCTATGGTGCTGGGGATGGCAACAGAAATTCATATAGTAATGAGTGGAAGTTCAGATAAACGCCATGAAAGAGTCCATCTTGCTATAAGGTACAAGACTGGTAAATCCTATCACTGCCGATTTGTCTTCGTTCAGCCGCGCCTGCATAGAACGCGGCACGGCACTGGAATGTGTTTGGGTTCCAGGGATGGGATTCCAGGGTCTCTTGAATGTATAATTCTGCAACATCCCTTCTCCTTTTCTCTGCACTGGATCGATTTTATACCATCCAATTTCCGGCTTCATTCATGCCAGCCTGAGTGGCACCATTTCACGAGATGAGGACACGCTGCAACTGGTCACCTCTGGCATAAACCTTGAGCAAGACTAAGCCTCTTGGCACTCATGAGTAGTACACTGCCCACAGACACTGCCCCCTTCCTTCTATAGGATGATTTGGTCCTGTTATCATCGCCGCTTTCATTGCATGTACCCACTATTGGTACATGTTCTTATGGTACTGTATCACCATGCATTCCTGGGACTTGACCCAGGGCCATTCTTGAAGAAAGCTGAGTTGGTATTTTCTGTTAGAGCGAGCTTCAACTTTCTGTGACCGTGTCTTTTTTGACCGTCTTTCTTAACCGACTTTCTTGACCGTGTCCTTTCTGACCGTGTCCTTTCTGACCGTGTCCTTTCTGACCGTGTCCTTTCTGACCGTTTCTTTTCTGACCGTGTCCTTTCTGACCGTTTCTTTTCTGACCGTGTCTTTTTTGACACTTTCTTGACCGTGATACACCATTTGGCCATGAAGCCTAATGACTGCTCATTAATCCTCGGGAAATGCTTCTCCATCACGTTGCAATGCATCTTTCCGGTTCCCAAACTTGGCACCGCGCTTTGGGTCTGCCAGGATGAGCACATCCAGGAATTAGTAAAGAACCCATAATGACTGATCCACCAATACTGACTCCACTGGCCCAGAGCACCAGCAGAGGGACCACACGCAAGTCCCTCAATCTCTTTCTCCCTGAAGCTTCACTCATGATTCCGTAATCACGTATGTGTCTGAGGGCTGATGCCCATTCTCCATAAATGCCCAACCACGGTCTCTGACTGTCGCTCTGGGTCGCTCTGTGTCGCTCTGTGTCGCTCTGTGTCGCTCTGTGTCGCTCTGTGTCGCTCTGTGTCGCTCTGTGTCGCTCTGTGTCGCTCTGTGTCGCTCTGTGTCGCTTTGTGCTTTGTGTCGCTCTGACTGTCGCCCTCTGTACTTCACATACTCAAAGCGTTGCCGGTTCCTGCGGGCCAAGAAGTCCATTTGTCAACCAGCCGAGTGAACCGCTGTCAGCCTCTTTCCGGAGGCGTGCCACCCACGGAGATGGACCCCACACACCAACAAAAAACCAATGAGTGCATGCGGACTCCCCCAAAGGCTGAGTGAATTGAGGGGTGCACCTTAAAACAGTCATCGGCAGCTCTGGCCAAAGGGACCGTTCATCACGAAGTCTCGCCCTGGTCTTTGATTCCTAAGCACTGCTTTCGCAATTGACCCAGGCAGACCCGCAAATACACGTGCGCTGAAACACCATGGTCCAGAGCCCAATGGCATTGGAGCTCTCGAACACCAAGGGATCCGATACCAACGATATCGAGCGGCACCGCACGCACTTGCGGATCTTGTTGTTTGACGTGTAGCCTTTGCCCAACGAGGCGCTCCCGCTACACGAGATGGTGGGCCCGCAGCTGATGAAGATCTTGCGGAGCGCATCGATGGCCTCGGTGCGCGAGTAGCGGAACCGAATGATGGTGGAGCTGGTCTTGGACCCCTCGTGGCCCTGCAGTTGGGAGTCGAGCCTGGGCCGCTTTCTGGCCACGCCCACATCAATCCACCTGTTGTCGTAGAAATAGAGATCCGAAAGCCGCGGATCGCGCGAGAACACGGCCATGTGCCGGTCCACAATCAAAAACGCCATCTTCTTCAACGGCTCGGGCACCTCGCCGAAGCAGAGAAGCCTTCTCTCCGCTTCAAGCAGCGTGTCCTTCTTGTTGAGGATGCAGTCCGGGGCCTTGGCGATCTGCGACTCACACTCGCGAAGAAATGCCTCAAACACCGAGAGCTTCAACGGCGTCAGGCTGCACGTGCTGAAGAACCGCTCCAACGCCTCCTTCATGGGCACATAGAGCTTGTTGCTGTCGGTCAAGTCCTTATGGAGTTTTTTGAGAATCTCCTGCGTCTTCCCTATGGACGAAAGGGCATACATGAGGAAGAGCCGCGGCACTTTGCTCAAGATGATCGGTAGCGCAATGGAATTTTCGGTGGACACCGCCAGATCTTGCGGATTGGGCCGCGAGTACCATAGCTGCAAGAGCTCCTGGTTCAAGTAGATGATCAAGTCGATGAGCCACTTGACGTTGCCAATAAGCGATACGATGCACTCGGCACGAAGCACCGAGTCGGCATGGGTATCGTTCGCCGGTTTCTTCTTCGAGATCTGCCGGTAGATGCTGGAGAGGGAAAACATGATGCCGAAACTCGTGGACCGGAGGTTGAGCACGATCCATGCAATGTCGCCGGCCATGCGCATGCCGGTCAAGTTGCTCAACACAAGCTGGAAGGAGAGTAGTTTCTGGAGCGGCGGGTTGGACAAGAGCTTGTCGACGGACTCCTTCCCAAACGAGTTGAGCTGGAAGTTGATGGCACAGTGCAGTTCCGTGAGAACGTGCCGCATCAACTGCGTGCGAGCCTTTGAGTCCTTCATGCGATAGTACTCCTCCTTGATGAGCGCCAACAAATCGTCCAGGCACAGGTTGGAGTAGCATGCATGTGCATGTGTGTGGCTGTAGGCAACTGCCACCAAGAGCTCCTTCTTTGCGGACATTTGCCCATCCACGGTGGAGATTTGCGCTTCTGTTTTCCCTGCTTCTGTTTTCCCTGCTTCTGTTTTCCCTGCTTCTGATTTCCCTGCTTCCGACTTCCCTGCTTCTTTGTCCTGAGAGTCATTCCCTTCCTGCCCTTTGTCTCCTTCCTCCGTATCGCCCATTCGACTCTGCAAAACTGCCATCTCAAGCTGCCCTCCCACCGGGGAGTACACCACACACGTCATGTTGGGCGACACAGCAAAAAGGTATGGTCCTGTCACGGGAAGACGCGGGAACTGGAATCCACATTGCAATATCGACTCCACCACCTGCGGGGTCTCGTTGTTGTGAGCGTCTTCCCCAATCACGCTCCAGGTCCGTCTCGAAATTGGCATCACCGTGCCGTCTTCATGCACCAACAAAACAATTGTCTCGCCTAGGGCGGTCTTGATGGCCTTCAATTTGCGGGCCACGTGCATGCTGTCCTGAAACTCCAACAAGAAAACGCTCTTGGAGCTCTCCTTGCCAGCAAATGGACTGCTGAGCATGTCTCGCACGTCCTTGACGGTAAACCTCTGCACCACATATGAGACCTGCCGTTTTTCGTCCACAAGCTCATACGACACCATCACATGAAGTTCCAGGCCGGCCTCGTGCGACGGCGATAAGGAGTCTATGGCCACGAGCGTCCACAGCGCAACCGAGCCGGCGACTTTGGCCGAAAAGTCCGGCCTTTCGCCTTTGTCATTCCCGCTTGCCGAGCCCTGCGCCCGCGGCATGGGCTTCATTTCATGGATCAAATCCACCGTGATTTTGGGCGCGTTTTGCTTCTCGGGGGGCGTATGGTAGTGTGGGTCGGTGCGCTGGCGCACCGCCAGCTCCGTTAAAAACCCCCAATCGATGCTTATGAGGTAGCAGTAGATGCAGTCGGATACGGCGTCCAAACACGTGATGCAGATCTTCTTGTCGAAGGTAAATCCCACACTGGCATGCGTCAAGTACATGCTGGTGCCCGTGGCGGGCGCTAGGCTGACTTCCATCTTGTGGTACTCCACCTTGTGTTCCCCCTGGTAGTAGAGCACCACACTGCCGTCACGGCGCACCACCACGCACGCCTGCTTGGTGATGATTGGATGCGCTGCCAACGTCGCCTGGTGCAGCTGCACCCCATAGACATAGCTCTTGGCGTCTGCAGAAAGATGCGCTCCCTGGTTGACGATCTGCGGCTTCTCGATGCCAAGCCACCGGAACGCCACCCCTGGGCCATGGCCGCCCCCGGTCGCGGGCCGAATGTCTCGGTATATCATCTCGATATGATTGTACGACGTGAGCTCGTACAGAGGACCGTCGTCGGCCTTGGCGTCGGGGTTGGCGTCCGAGCCGCGGCTTTTCTCCTTGCTTGCGCCTGGCTCGTCCTTGACTTTGTGGGTGCCATTGTCCAGGGCCTTGTCTAGCGCCCTGTCCTTTTCGACCTTCTTCCTCGGCCTTAAAAGCCCGACCCCGGCCAAGAGGACGTAGAAGTTGCCGAATTCGTCCAAAATCGCCAAGTCGGTCAGGAGGTTGCTCCACTCCATCATGTGAAGGTTGGGGACCGCACTATTCTCCAGGGGCTTGATTGTGAGTTCGTGGGGCGGGGCGATCTGCCAATCTGTTCCGTTTATGTTCTCAATGAAGGTCATTTTGAGATTGTGGCCGCGGGCAGGGTCTTCGGCGTAGCAGATGAACCCATTTTTGGACCACGAGATCGCCTGGGGGTGAACCTGTGCATGATCGTGGTCTTCTGTCATGGTGTTCAGCAGGACCTTGGCGTGAGCATGGGAGGTGGCCTTCACGTGAGCAGCGGGCGCGCACGTGCGCGTGCACGTGACTGGCCGCCGGCCCCGCCATCTCTCAAACCCACATCTTACTAACTCGTGTTTTACTCTATTTGGTCTCTGTTGCCTATGCGTCCCCTGGGACAGGGAATTGTGAGGCCCACGCCTGGACCTCCTTGTCCAATTGCTGAACCTCCGCTGACTCGTCGGCCAACTTCTTGAACGAAGCGAGCAACTCCTTGGCCACCGTGCCCTCCTCCTTGGCCTTCAAAGCGATGGAGATGTCCACGGCTCTTTGGAAATACTCCGCCACTCTAGCAAAGTCCTCTGGACCAAACCCTCTGGTCGTCATTGCTGGGGTTCCGACTCTCAATCCGCTGGGGAAAAGGGCCGACCTGTCTCCCGGCACAGTGTTCTTGTTGGCGGCAATATTAGCACGCTCCAACACGGCCTCCACTCTAGCGCCATCAATGTTCTTGGAACGCAAATCCACCAAGATCAAGTGCGTATCCGTACCGTCAGACACCAACTTGAAGCCCTTGTCTTCCAACGCTGCTGCAAATGCCTTGGCGTTATCCACCACGTTCTTTTGATACTCCTTGTACTCAGGTGCCTCACACTGCTTCAAAGCAACGGCCAACGCGGAGATTGTATGGTTGTGAGGGCCACCTTGGTGGGCAGGAAACACCGAGAAGTTAATTTTGCGCTCCAACTCGTAAGGAATCTGCTTCCCTTTCTTGGTGACCTTTCTGATCCCTTTTCTGAAGAAAATCATGGCTCCTCGAGGCCCTCTCAATGATTTGTGTGTTGTGGTAGTGACAATGTCGGAGTATGGGAATGGAGAGGGGGTGACACCTGCAGAAACCAATCCGGATATGTGGGCCATATCAGACAAGAGGTAAGCACCAACCTTGTCAGAGATTTCTCTCATTCTCTTGTAGTCGATTGCTCTGGAGTAAGCAGATGCCCCGGCAACAATCACCTTCGGGCGGAACAAAATGGCGTTCTTCTCCAATGTGTCGTAGTCAATCAATCCGGTGTCCTCGTTCAATCTGTAAGGCATGGTCTGGAAGTACTTTGAAATGTACGAGATCTTGGCCGATGGTGTTTGGTATCCGTGCGACAAGTGGCCTCCATGTGGCAAGTCCAAGCCCATAATTCTGTCACCAACCTCCAAAATAGCAGAGTAGGCGTACAAGTTGGCTGGGGCTCCAGACAATGGCTGCACGTTTACACCCCACTCCTCTGGCGACAAATCAAACGCCCCCAAAGCTCTCTTCATACAAAGAGACTCGGCTTTATCTATGATCTCGTTACCTCCGTAGTATCTCTCACCTGGATAACCTTCAGAGTATTTGTTCTGCATTTCAGATCCCAACAAGTCCATAACGGCTTTAGATGTGAAGTTTTCGGAAGGAATCAATGTGATGGAATTTCTTTGCCTGTCCTTCTCTTGTCCCAAGATGCTAGCCATTTCAGGGTCCACATCTGTCACCGGCTTCGACATAAGAGCCTGAGCCTTCGCGGATAGAGCATAGTTTCTAACGGACGCGAGTCTAGAAACGCCCTTGAACGTTTGGAATTGGCGAGAAAGCATTGCGCTCGTGGTGTAGAACTGTTAACGATTTCTCTCTTTCTCAGCCAAAATTTTTTCCACACTTCTGACTCACCTCCGGCACGTGACCCGCCAAATATATCAGGCGCCTGCGAACTGATAATGCCAAAAATTCAGCTAGCGCGATGGAGATGTCTCAACTTCCGAGTCTTTTGATCTCTGTTGGGATGTTTTATCCCCATTTGAGTTCTATGTACTTACCTTTGATACTTTGGTGACGGCTGCAAAAGCGAGCGCCAGGGACATTTCAGCAAATGACAAACTTGCAAATAGGCTTTGCATCACAATGAGCTCTTTGAGACATAAAAAATGGTTGTAAATTCGCACACTGGAATTGAGTTTATTTATATGGCTTCGTGATGCACGCAATGCACCCAAAGGCTCAACGTACCCTAGTTGGCGCTCAAGTCTGTTACAAGAGACAACAGTGCATATGCGTTCAATGCTTGGTGTGTGGCACGCCGCCTGCATTTCCCTTGCAGTTCCCTTTGGCCGTGGTCTCAGATTGCATATCGATCATGTGTGGACCGGAACATGAAGTTTGCCCGTCACAAAAGGAAATGTTTCCAAACCAGGCATGCTGGTGGATTTGCGCCATCGACACCCTATTTTTAGGAAGCGGGCATAATATTTCCTCTAGTAGAATAACCCCCTCTTCCGAAATCTTGCTGGTAAGGGGTTGAAGGTGGGGTGATTCAGAAACGTTCGACACGTATGAAACAAACTCCGCATCCGCATGCACCGCCTCCTTCCATGGAAACCGCCGCGTAAGCATGTAGAAAAGTATGATACCAAGGGACCACACATCGGACGCGGCACCGTCATAGCTGATTTGAGCGTATGTTTCCGGCGCCATGTACCGTCTAGACCCAACTAGTCCCGTGGCCGGGGTCTCGCATGTAACCGCTGTAGCCAAATCAATGATTTTTAATGCACTGCAATGCGCATCCCACACCATGTTTTCAAGCTTCAAGTCTCGGTGGCACATTCCGAGGGCATGCAAGTACATTATCCCGGTGCATGCTTGCTTCCACAAACAGAGCGCTTCATTCACAGAGATTTGTGACACGGTGGCGTTTTTGAAGAGTATATATAAATCCCGCGATCCCGCCTCCATGTACATTTTTATCGTGCGTCCGTCCAAGGAAACTGTGTATTTGACCGCCTCGATAAAATTGCGATGTTGGAGGCGGTTCAACACATGATATTCGTGAAGGACTCTTTCTCTATACTCATGGCGGGTCTCATATTTTTCTTTGCAATGGTATGTTTTCACCACGAAACACTTTGTCCGACCTCCATGCCGCTCCACGGTATGCCGCTCCACGGTTCCAGAGACGCCGTTGCCCAACTGCTCCACTTTCGTCCGCAGGCGCACTTTGAGTAAGCCCATGTCTTTTGGGTGGATTGGGATGCAAGATTAGCTTTATCCAGACCACTTCCCTTACAGTAAACGCTGACTGACTGTTGTATGCGCATTAATAAGTTCGCAAGGCGTCCTTTCCCTTAGTTTGCAAGCGCCAAGATTGAGCCTCAGTATCGCCATGCTGAACAAAAATTACGGAAAAAAGAATGCGATTTCTGTGGATCGAACACAGGACCTTCAGATCTTCAGTCTGACGCTCTCCCAACTGAGCTAAAACCGCTTAGAACCCATGCCGGGACTCGAACCCGGAATCTTTTGATTAGAAGTCAAATGCGCTAACCATTACGCCACACAGGCTATTGTGTGAGCTTGAAGTTACTTGCTTTTTCATACCTAATTGATTCATATTAGTGAAAACTAGGCACTTTTTCATTCGCGAGCTCTAAAATCTGTGAATTAGTTTCCAAACAAATGAACAGCATTACTCAAGTTCGATAAGAAGCTTCAACAGGTGACAGGAGGTACATTTCACCTACTCTTGCAACTTCAACAACATGCGGCTAATAACCGAACAAGATTAACTGCTCTTTCCATCAGATCAAAAAGATAGTCTTCCCTAACAGTCGTGGGACCGTGGATTAAGTAATTCCAAACACAAGCCTGGCAATGTATAACTCAGTAAACCACTCTAAAAGAAGCCAAACAGATAGCTTCACTAGCTCAGTTGGCAGAGCGTCAGTCTCATACTTCGTGTGTGCAATCTGAAGGTCGACAGTTCGAACCTGCCGTGGAGCACTTTTTTTTTTCCGCGGGTATATTTTTAGTCTGCCCCGCATAAAATATGTGCATTCGAGCCACATAGTCGTGTGACCCACATTTTCCGCGCCTGGGCACTGAACAAAGTAGCAATATGGCCGGATTGGGATTTCTTATCAGAAAGACGTTCCTGCAGGCGGCCTCCGCACGGATTTTGCCCCCTATTCGACTCCACAGCCAGCTACCTTCACTACCACACTTCTTCCTCAGGCCGACTCCTTTTTATCCCCAATATAAAAGCAGCCAAGCTCATTTAATCCGCAAAATCAAAACGCGAGCCCCAGGAAGAGCAGTTTCCCCATCGAACCAATGAGAGTCGCCACCCTTGCTTCCTTGGCCGTGGCACTTTCTGCTGCCGAAGCGGCATTTTTGCCCCAATTTCTTAGCCAACAGAATCCGCAGCAAGTCATATCGGACAAATTGAATGGGCTCACCGGAAAAGTTGAGGTGATTTCCACCAAGTATGCCGATTTGATGAGAGTTTTAGACGATAAGAAAGGCGACGTGTTTAGTAAGATCGCCAACTATTTGAATCAGCCCTTAGACTCAATTCCACAGGACACGATGAAGTTGTGGCTGGACATGTTTGCGGAGTTTCCCCGCCAGGTGATGGAGATGAGTTTCATCACCAAGGGTAAGAAGGCAACGGAGACCGGATCCACGTTTGACTTTCACGTGCAAGACGTCAAGGTTCCCAACCACAAATTAAGGGTGAAATCCACTCCTGACAGTTTGGGCATTGATAGCGTCAAGCAATACAGTGGATACTTGGATGTTGCTGACCAAGATAAGCACTTTTTCTTTTGGGCCTTCGAGTCCAGAAACGACCCAAAGACCGACCCAGTGATTTTATGGTTGAACGGAGGCCCGGGATGCTCATCCTTGACGGGATTGTTCTTTGAGTTGGGCCCTTCGTCCATCTCGCTGACTTTGAAGCCTGTGCGCAACCCTCACTCGTGGAACAACAATGCAACGGTGATTTTCTTGGACCAGCCCGTCAACGTGGGCTTCTCTTACTCCTCAGGGTCCGTCACCAATACCGTGTCAGCTGGCGAGGATGTGTACGCCTTTTTGGAATTGTTTTTCAAGCAATTTCCAGAATACAACAACAAGCAAAAGTTCCACATTGCCGGAGAGTCCTATGGCGGCCACTACATCCCTGTGTTTGCATCGGAAATCTTGAGTCATGACGACCGTGTGTTCGACCTCACGTCTGTGTTGATTGGAAACGGATTGACCGACCCCTTGACGCAATACGAGTACTACCAGCCAATGGCATGTGGCGCCGGTGGAGAGCCATCCGTGTTGGAGCCAGAAGAGTGTGACAGTATGGCGGCATCCATCCCAAGATGCTTGTCGTTGATTGAAAACTGCTACAACTCGGGATCCGTATGGTCGTGTGTGCCCGCCAGCATTTACTGCAACAATGCGCAAATGGGACCATACCAGAAAACCGGGCGCAATGTGTACGACATTAGAACCGAGTGCAAGGGAGGCAACTTGTGCTACGAGGACTTGCAGTACATTGACGACTACTTGAACTTGCCCGAAGTCAAGGCCGCGCTCGGAGTGGAGGTGGAAAACTACGAGTCGTGCAACTTCGACGTCAACCGCAACTTTTTGTTTGCAGGGGACTGGATGCAGCCATACCACAAGAACGTGATTGACTTGTTGGAGAAGGGCTTGCCCGTGCTCGTGTACGCGGGAGACAAGGACTTTATCTGCAATTGGTTGGGCAACCAAGCCTGGGCCGACCGGTTGCCATGGTCCGGCCACAGCAAGTTCGAAAAGCAGCCAATCAGAGAGTGGACCGTTGGAAAGCACGCGGCCGGAGAGGTGAAGAACTACAAGAACTTCACGTTTTTGCGGGTCTACGGAGCCGGCCACATGGTGCCATACGACCAGCCGGAAAACGCCTTGGACATGGTCAACCGGTGGATCTCAGGAGACTACGTGTACTAGAGGGCCCAGCTTGGGCATTTCGCTACTCCGAAGTGTTGCCAGCTGTTGTCAGCTCTACTAAGGAATTCATTAGCTCAAACTCAAAGAATATATCTGATTAGTAGCGAAGGTTGTGGCTAGCCATAACAGTCTGATTGGCTCCACGGATCCCACAGTATTGCCAAAGCATATTGCCAAAGCATAGTCTGTGCACCCATGAGTCGCGCACTACCAACGGAGGATCCGTCAATCGGCCAACTCAGTCATAGTAGTGTCGGTGAACATCTACAGGCAGTAGACGTATCGTAGTGAGTGCCCTGGACCGGAAGAACTCCGTCTCCCTCAATAGTTGATCTTGGAGGTTCTTGAAACCCGTGGTCGCTGACAATGCTCCCCGGATTAATTTCATCTTCTAGCCGGTATGAATTCCATGGCGAGAAATGTTGTGTATGCTTTTCCAGAGCGTTTTGAGAACCTGGCCAAGGGCCATGCACACCGAAAACCTCCTTGGTGCCAGTATTGTTCCGTAGTCTTTGGTGCCAGTATTCATCCGTAGTCTCTGGGACCAGTATTGTTCCGTATTCTTTGGCTTTTTCCGCCTGCCCCGGGTCAAAGCCTCATGAGTCTTATGGAGCTATTGCCTCTCTTGAAGGACAATCATTCGCATGTTGGTCTCAATATGAGGCCTTCCACGGAATCGAGCCAATATAGGTCCATTTTGGGCCGTGGGGTTTTCATATTCCTTCCACGATGTTCCTGGTTGGTTCTTCCAATCGCCTGCTTCCTCCACACTTGCCTAGGATTGTCCTGGCGTTTGCCTCTTGACTTCCTGCATGTTGGAAAAACTGCTTCTGACTTTCTGCAGGTGAACCCTTGTCGATTTCATGGATTTCACATCTCTCTCTTTCTCTCTCCTCGAACGGCGCCTGCTCTCTGAACGGCGCCTTCTCTCTGAACGGCTCCTTCTCTTTGGCTTCCGCGGAGTCCCGTGACCAAAACATCAAGGCGCGACAACATCAATGGATTTGCACCCAATCTTCCTAATCGGGCCAAAACATCAATACTCAGCGCCCTTCGCTGGAGCAAACCTCCACAACAACCGTTGGATTCCTCATAAACAAATCTGTACCTTCTCTCTGCATACGTTTTCTCATCCCTTTTCTTTTGTGTTCAGGCAGGCTCCTGTACAGAGAAGATTCATTGCCCGACTTATGCCACCCACTTGACCGCTTCTCCTCATCCAAATCATTCCTTCTGGCAAATTCAATCCTCCTGGTCAAGCACGTCCATCTCCCCCTTCTTCTGTGGTGCCGCTTTCCGCTTGTCCTAAGCCGCAATCATGGTTTTCCGACTTGGCCTCCATGCCACCCTATTCTCCTTTTGCCTTGTTCAAGGCGTTCTTTCCTCCCTTGCATATACCCACTCCCAAAACGTCAAGATACTTGTCTTTTGCATCGCCTCGTTCGTGGTGGCCCTCAATGAGATCTTCGTTGTTGCCATATTGTCTTGCTTTGGCTCCGTGTCCTCGTTATTGCTCCTTCCGGTGTGTGCAGTGGTGTACACCTTTTTCCTAGCATCGACGCTAGTGGTGCTCGTGGCGGCCTCGTCCGTCATGAAGAGCCCCGTGTCGGACCAGTCACTCTTTGCTCCTGCTTTTGTGGATGGCAATTTCATGGCCATCGTGCTCTGCTTGGCATTGCTCTCTGTGTTCTTGATTGGCGCTCTCGTCCCTCTAGAGATACCGTCGTCTTCGGCCGCTGGCGAGAATGATGACCTTCTCTTTGCCCCCTATGGCGAGAAATCTGCTTTCATGGACTCCAAAGCCATTGCCAACTGCAATGCCCAGTATCGCATGTCTGTGGATCAAAGGCATCGTCAGACGCTTGCGCTGCCGGATTTGACCCCCATGAGCATGCAGCCTGAGTTCAGGCCCAAAACCCTTGATCAGCTAGACCACCGTGACACTTCCGAATCGGACTTGTGCTCCGGAGTCAAAGGCTTTGTGCATAACCCAAGCCCCCCGGTTGCCTTCTCCTCGGCCGCCCATGACTATGTCAACACACCACGGGACTCTTTCCAAGCCGTCAAGCCTGGCCAATATGACCTTCATGATAAACCCCTCAAGAACAAAGACTCCGAGAAAACCCTCACGGAGTACGATGCTTCCGAAGAACTTTCCGTGGATCTTTTGGTGCGTGCTTCAATGGCTTGTGTGGACTTGTACGATCAAGACATCGACAACTGGATGAACCTCAAGTCCGAATCCGCCCACTATTTGAAACCGACCCTTTCTGCTGCTTCCGAAATACCCAAGGATAACACCTTCCATCTGGCTGGTGCTTTGAAGATCAAAAAGCTAAGGGGGAAGAAATCCTTCAATCATCCCAAGACTGAAAGCCTCCCCACGCTTCAAGAAACTTCCTCGAACAATGCCGAATCGGCTAATCGTCATCATCAATACCGCATCACAAACAAACTTCCATCTGAAGACCAACACCCGGATCAACTGAATCCGCTCCCCTTAAGCAAGAGTCAGCCCTATCTAGCTGGACGGATGGGCACAAAAGTTGAATCCGACCAAATCACCGGTAGATCCAGTGATTCTGAATCTTGCATGAACGGCAAACTAAGGAAATCAGACTCTTTGCCGCTGCCCATTTTCCACTCGCCCGTGAGACCAAACTTCAATGTGTTTCAGTCTTCGAATGCTCTTAAAGAGTTTTGCTCCACGTCCCCCGAAAAGTGTGCTATGAGCTCTGGTGCTCTGAAGTATCTTTCTCCGGATGAGCATTTGCATCCCCTGAACGAGACCATATTGCAAACTCCCAAGGGTAGCGATTCAAGTTTTGTTGAAGAATTGGACTTTTCAAAAGCCTTGCAAGAATCACCGGCATCCACCAAATTCGTAGGAGGTTCCAGAGATCCTGGCATCACGGCTGGCGGACACTCGCCCTACTCTTTCGAGTCGGACATGGAGGACATCGAGGAAATCACTCGAGCAGTCACAAACTGGAACGTACCTCCACAACCCCAAAGCAGCATCCGAAACGTGTCTCTAGAGTACTGGGAAGCCAACAAAGATAATTGGATTTCAGGACCTCAGCAATCCCGCCCGCTTGTTTATACGTCATCCACGATTGACGCACACCATGCGGCGTCCCTCCCAGCAAATGAAAGCTCGGCATCATTAGAGGACCTTCTCAGCCCTAGAACACTTGAAAACAAGAACGGATTGGCTCAAGATGAAAAGCTGACCCGCAGTATCAGCGCCCCATCCCTCCACACCTACCGCGAAGTTCACGACGTACAGTCCAAGAAATCGGGTAGCACATTTAGCCTTCTGGAGAACACGCTTTATAGGCCAAGGACTCCGCCTGCACACGAGTCATACAAAGTTGCATACCCTTTGACATACCATGGCTCTCAGCGCAGCTTGGGCAAGAATCAATTCCCGTATCAGTCCCAGGCAAACTTCTCCACATGCGAACCTGCATCACAAGAAGCGTCCCCGATCAGGAAGATGTTTGGAAAGCTCAAAATGGGTGGCGAATCTTCTACCAGTATGCATAAGCATTCCAACTCTTTGGCAACCTCAATGATTTCTTCCACTTCCGGCTTGTCTTCCAAGTCTGGGTCGCCTAAGAAAGTCATCAAGAGCCTTTTCACCCGGTCGCTGTTTGACCAGGGAAAGAGGCTTTCTTTTTCTCATTCGGCTACTTCTCCGACTGCATCTTCTCATGCCCCCATCCGCCCCAGCAAAGCTTCAATGTTTGAAAACAATGTCAGCCACTTCAACTTCGGAGCCAAAAATGAGAGACACGCTTTGGACAAGTTTTGGGAGTTCGAGGCCACTGATCTGGACAAGTCAAGAGTCAGCAGCATGCCCAGTGCTATCATTGGTGAGTACGATAAGGAAAAATGGAGGACTTTGAAAACATTGGAGTTGGAAGATGAGTGATAGGCAGCTCATATTATACCTTCATTATCTATTCATAAGGGTTTTATCAATAAAATCGGATATATGGTCATTTGATGGCCTTTTTGTAGTCACCATTAAAGTCTGAAGTACTGCCTCTTGGAGTTGTGGATAGGAAGAAAAGGCGACCGGACCGCTCAGAATATTACTGAGGCCTGGCACCCCTATAAATAGGTGGCAACTACATGCATATGCATCTTTTGAAACGCCTAGTTTACAAAAACAAACTGGTCACAAAACCATTTTTATATTTAAGGGCGGTTTCTCCCGGTGGGTCGTCCGCTTTTGTCTGTCAGTTTTATATTTTTCTGCACGCTACCCACAACCCTACATTAGCTCCAAAAGCGGAAGAGTTACAAAAATCAGAAAAAGCCCGCACCAGCCGAGAAATGCCACAACCACAAGCACACCGTGTTCCGGTTGACCTACGGGAAGAACCAACCGCAGTAATACAGATTTACGCCCAGCGACTCATATTGTTGCCACTAAGCCCCGCAAGGCTGGAGGAGTGACGGGGATTTTCGCGCCGGAGGCACGGATGTATGTCTGGTCATCGGGCATGGCTCACAACGAAAAAGGCAAGCCTCAAAACAGAACAAAAGGCCTCCCTTTGGTACACATAAATATGGATGAAGATGATCTCTTCGGGGTATTTTCGGAAGCACCAGCCTCTGTACCGACAAATGCACCCGCAGACTCTTCCACAGGCGTCAAGCGGTCCCTAACGGATAAGACTAACGCTTCATCCGATCAAGATGTCCCCACAGGCGTAAAAAAGGCAAAAGTCCATCTGAACAGAGAGACGTCTAGGGATGCAGAAGATAAGGCTCAAAAGAAAGTGGAAGAGGGAAAGAAGAGAGAAGACAAAAAAAGAGACAATAAGAAGAGAGAGGATAAGAAGGAGGCAGTGGTGAAGGATGCCATTGAGATTGAGGCATCCAGAGATGTGGCAGCCTCCGCGGGCCTTCTTGCCACCGCAGAGAACAAGGACGGTAACGAGCTAAGACTCAAGCATCAAGTGAGACACGAGGTAGCAGTGCCTGCTGATTATCCATACGTGCCCATCGCTCAACACAAGAGAGTTAACGAGGCGCGTACGTATCCATTCGTGTTGGATCCCTTCCAAGACACGGCCATTTCATGCATCGACAGAAACGAGTCTGTGTTGGTGTCAGCTCATACCTCGGCAGGGAAAACAGTGGTTGCCGAGTATGCCATTGCACAGTCGCTAAGAGAGAAGCAACGTGTGATTTACACATCGCCCATCAAGGCCTTGAGTAATCAGAAATACAGAGAGTTGTTGGCAGAATTCGGTGACGTGGGGTTGATGACCGGAGATGTGACCATCAACCCCGATGCTGGGTGTCTTGTGATGACCACTGAAATTTTGAGAAGCATGCTCTATAGAGGGTCGGAGGTGATGAGAGAAGTGGCGTGGGTTATATTCGACGAGGTGCATTACATGAGAGACAAGTCCCGGGGCGTTGTTTGGGAAGAAACCATTATTTTGTTGCCTGATAAGGTGCACCATGTCTTTTTGTCAGCCACAATTCCAAATGCCATGGAGTTTGCTCAATGGATCGTCAACACACACAAGCAGCCGTGCCACGTCGTTTACACCGACTTCAGGCCCACTCCGTTGCAGCATTATCTTTTCCCCGCCGCGGGCGATGGCATTCATTTGGTTGTGGATGAAAAGGGCACATTCCGGGAGGAAAACTTTCAAAAGGCTATGTCGTCCATCAGTGACAATATCGGAGACGATCCTGCCGCTGTTGAGGCCCGAGGCAAAAAGAAGGGCGAGACCTACAAAGGCGGCTCCAAAGAAGGCAACTCTGATATTTACAAGATTGTCAAGATGATCTATATGAAGAGGTACAACCCGGTGATTGTTTTCTCGTTTTCCAAAAGGGATTGCGAGTCGTTGGCATTGAAGATGAGTAAGCTCGATTTCAATAACGATGAAGAACGAAGTGCGTTGACCCAAATCTTCGAAAATGCCATCAGCTTGTTGCCTGACGCCGACAAGGAGTTGCCGCAGATCCGCAATATCTTGCCATTGTTGAAAAGAGGGATTGGAATCCACCACTCCGGATTATTGCCCATTTTAAAAGAGATTATTGAGATTTTATTCCAGGAAGGGTTCTTGAAGGTTTTGTTTGCGACGGAAACGTTTTCCATTGGTCTTAACATGCCTGCAAAGACGGTGGTGTTCACCTCGGTTAGAAAATGGGACGGAAGCGGATTCCGGTGGGTTTCGGGCGGCGAGTATATTCAGATGTCTGGAAGAGCCGGCCGGAGAGGTCTTGATGACCGAGGAATTGTGATCATGATGATTGATGAGAAGATGGAACCCCAGGTGGCCAAGGGAATGGTGAAGGGCCAGGCAGACCGCTTGGATTCTGCATTTCATTTGGGTTATAACATGATTCTTAACTTGATGCGTGTGGAAGGAATTTCGCCCGAGTTCATGTTGCAGAGTTCATTCTACCAATTTCAAAATGCATCATCCGTGCCTGTCCTCGAGAAAGAACTAGGTCAGCTTCAACAGCAGTACGACGACTTCCAGATTGACGACGAGCCCTTGATCAAGGAGTACTATGAGATAAAGAAGCAGATCGAAGAATACCAAAGCGATGTCCGGAAAGTCATCACACATCCCGGCCACATTCTTCCCTTCTTGCAGCCTGGAAGAGTCATTGAAGTCCAGATCGGACGCGATTACTATGGGTGGGGAATGGTGGCGTCCTTCACCAAGAGAAAGTCGAAAAGAAGCCGCGAAACCTTCTCTGACCACGAGTCGTACATTGTGACTGTTTTCGTGTGCACCATGTTCATCGACTCTCCAGTCAATCTTATCAAGCCGTTGAACCCAGTGTTTCCCGAGGGCATCCGTCCATCCAAGGAGGGAGAGAAGAGCCGAGCAGAGTACATTCCCGTGACTCTCAGCTCCATCCGGCTGATTTCGAGTGTTCGCTTGAGAATGCCCGACGATTACAAGAGCTCGACGGCCAAGCGCAACTTGGTCAGAACTCTCAAGGACTTGCCCAAGAAGTTGCCCGATGGCATTCCATTGATGGACCCCGTGGAAAGCATGAAAATCGACGACGCGGAATTCAAGACGCTCATGAGAAAGATCGACGTGTTGCTGAGCAAGTTGGCGTCCAATGCCTTGAACGGTCTGGACCGCATGGCTGCTCTCTATGAGAGCTACACCGAGAAAATGGAATGTGGTAACAAAATGAGGCTCATCAAGGACAAGGTGGTGCAGGCACAAGCGGTTTTGCAATTGGACGATTTGAAGCACCGCAAGCGCGTGTTGCGCAAGTTGGCCTTCACCACCCCCGAAGATATCATTGAGTTAAAGGGAAGAGTGGCGTGTGAAATCTCCACTGGTGACGAGTTGTTGTTGACGGAGTTGATTTTCAACGGCACTTTCAACGACTTGACGGCGGAGCAGTGTGCCGCGCTCTTGTCGTGCTTTGTGTTTCAAGAGAGGGCCAAGGAAGTGCCTCGCTTGCGGCTCGAATTGTCGGAGCCCTTGAAGGAGATGCAGAATATGGCCAGCAAGCTTGCCAAGACGTACAAAGAGTGCAACATCGAGGTGGTGGAGAAGGAGTACATTGACTCGTTCCAGCCCGAGCTCATGGAGGTCACATACGCCTGGTGCAAGGGCGCTACCTTCACGCAAATCTGCAAGATGACGGATGTGTATGAGGGCTCCTTGATCCGAATGTTCAAGCGCTTGGAGGAGATGATCAAGCAGATGGTTGCTGCGGCCAAGACTATCGGAAACTTGGAGTTGCAGGAAAAAATGGCCAAGGCCGCCGAGTTGGTGCATAGGGACATTGTGTCTGCAGGCTCATTGTATTTATAACGGCCGTATCCAGTGCCTCCAGTTGATTCAGTAGAGTTGTATTGTGGAGGGGTGGCAGTCGTGTGGCATTGTCCAGGCACCGTGTCCCGGGCTCCATAACCACCTTGTCAGGGACAAGGGTCTGCGTGCAGGCATGATGTATATGCAGGCACACCATCAAGGCGCGCAGTCATGCCACAAGAACATGTGGGCAACCAACTGCTTAGTTAGCACCCCTGGACAAGAGTGTCAAGAAATCCATTGCTTTCGGTTTCTTTGCGGTAGCTGGGCCCCAGATATTCCCTTTGCCCTCCCCCCTTTCCCTTTTTGCAATGTCGTCCGTGCAACTTCTCTATGTCAAAGAAAAGGTGTACGTTCACCCCACCACCTCCAAGAAGGATAATGTACCAGGCTTCCTTTCGCTCTGCAAGCCGAGCAACGCCACTACCAACAAGGACATTTTGTTGAGCTTCACACCGGAAGCAATGCTCTCGCCGGAAGAGCTCAAGATATACCAGCAACTGGATATCGGCAATGGTCTCGGCAAGGAGTTGCTGGCGCTCCTGCTCGGCGGGAAACCTGCACAACAGAGCAATAAGTTGCCCATGGTATCGAGGCCACTAGGGTCGCTTCTGGCGGAGTGCTTCTCGGTGCCTTTGTCTGCGGTGTACCTGGTTCAGTTCCGCACGCCTTCGTGGGGATGGTGGTACGGGTCGATCGTGATCCATACCAAGGGCGGCGAGAAGTTGCCAGTGCTTTTCTTCCACGACGACGAGGCGTCGTCTTCTCTGATGCGCCAGAAAGTCCAGAACCAGCGGTTCGACCCCTTCGACACCGACGGCTCGATGTACTGGGGCGGTCTGGACTTCTTGGCCTCTATGCTGGCGCAGGTCAATTTCCAGCAATCCACCATTGAGCCCTCGATATACTTGGTGGACCCGTCGCCCGCCGACTTGAAGAACTTTTCTCCCATGAGGTTGGAATCCAAGCAAGCCGCCACCAAGCCCTCAGAGCCGTTCAAGATGCCGGAGGCGCCCGACCTCCTGAAGTTGCTTGCCACGGCCAAATGGAAAATCCTCGAAACGGTTGCTACCTTTGGCTCCCGGACAAAGCACCAAGTGCGCGACATTGTGGATGAGCATATTCCGCCCTCGGTGGTGAACACCATTCTCCAAAAGAAAGAAGTCAAGAAAATCAGCGACGATTTCGATAGTGCGCGAGTGTATTTGGCCAAGTGGGCCATTCAGGTCAAAGAAGAAGCCGAGGCTTCGCAACGGAAGTTCATGTTGAAGGATGATGTGTATGCGCGCATCAACAAGGAATTAGGCGACGAACAGAACTTGTTGACCCCGGAGGAGGTGAGCAATACCTCAAGGCGGAAGCCGATCTCGCTTGTGGAATGGAACGGCTTTTTCGACGTGAACGGATGCTTGACTTTGACCGCCGATGAGGTGAAGGACCGTGTTTTCCACGGTGGGTTGGAGGAGAATGTCCGGTCCGAGGCCTGGCCTTTCTTATTGGGCATTTTTCCGTGGGATTCATCCGCAGGGGACCGCACGCTCCTAAAGCTGAGCCTCGAGAGCAGTTATCATGACTTCAAGCGCAGGTGGGTGGAGGATGACTCAAAGCCGAATTCCGCTTTCTGGAAGGACCAGAAGCATAGGATCGAGAAGGACATTCACCGGAACGACCGTCAATTGAAGATTTTCCAAGACGAAACCCCTGAGAGCGACAGTCGTCCTGAAAATCCCAATGACGAAAGCGTTCCTGACAACACCGAGGGAGATGATTCTGAAGATGACCAAGAGGGCTGGAACTTGGCGGTCATCAGAAACAAGCATCTCGCAAACATGAGAGAAATCCTCATCACTTATAATGAGTACAACCAAAACCTTGGGTACGTGCAGGGAATGACCGATCTCTTGTCGCCCATCTATGTGGTTTTCCAAGATGAGTATATGTCGTTCTGGGGCTTTGCTGGATTCATGGAACGAATGGAGCGCAACTTCGTGCGGGACCAAAGCGGCATGAAAAAACAGATGTTGGTGTTGAACGAGCTAGTTCAGTTCATGCTCCCTGACTTGTTCAAACACTTGGTGAAATGCGAGTCCACTGATCTTTTCTTTTTTTTCCGCATGTTGTTGGTGTGGTTTAAACGGGAATTTGAATGGGACGAGACCAATACCCTTTGGGAAATGCTCTGGACAGACTTTTATTCGAGCCAGTATCATTTGTTCATTGCACTCTCCGTTCTTAGCGACAACGAGAGGATAATCAGGCAGAACCTATCTCGTTTTGATGAGGTGTTGAAGTTCATGAACGATTTGCTGGGCAACATGAAACTCCAAGACTTGCTTATCCGGGCGGAACTCCTCTTCTTGAGATTTAGAAGAATGATTGATTTGATCGATAGGGAGAACACCAACCCCTCAAAAGAGAAGGTCCAGATCAATCCAGATTTGAGACAGTTGCTCTCCCGAAAGATGGTTATTCAGAAGGAGTCAGAGCGGACTGACGACTCTAGCTGGGGTTAGCAAAGGCAACGTGGCGATGATGCTTCGTGAGATGACTGAGAAGCGCCAAAATCCACTTGTATAGATGTCCTACTCATGCGAAGTTTGTATTCCGTAAGGCCCCAATCACCTTTTACCGAGGCATGTTGCAGCCAAAGAAACGTTGGCGTTGAAGTCCCACATGCAGTCCCGCGATGGTCACGTCCAAATTGGGAAAATACAATGCATTGACACAAGGCTTCGGCAATGCCTGCAGGATGCGAGTAAAAAGCACACCAGTAGAAAACCATTCGGCCCTGAAGCTTCCTTTTCTTCTGTTCATCCTTTACCCCTCATCAGCGATGTCCCAATTAAGAACGAGCGACCAATCAAGAGTTTCGCAAGTCGCCTATGATGCTATCAACCAAGAGTATGAAGAGTATGATGAGGAGGAATGGCATATCTCCGACCGCGCCAAGAAGGGCTTGGTGTTCTCGGGCATGCTTCTTAGCTTGATTATACTTTATTTGTTCTGCTTTGTCTTGCCACTGTTATTCATCCCGCCTGCACAGGCACTCGAGCCGATCCTCAAGGTCCAGGAATTGCCGTTTCGGTTGAAGCCCCTTACCCCCGACCGGACCAAAGCCTGGGAGGGCATGTCCAATAGCATTGAAATTGACGACTCAGACGAAGAAGACCATGATGGGTTTGAAAGCGGGCCAAAGCTTGAGATTGATGAGTCCAAGGGTACAAAGGAACGACTCGTGTTGATTGGCGACATTCATGGCCAGTACAGGGAGCTCGACAAGCTCTTGAAAAAGATTCAGTACAGCCAGGAAAACGACCATGTGGTTGTGCTCGGGGACTTCATGTCCAAAGGCCCCAAGTCCTTGGAGGTCATCGACAAGCTCATCTCGCTAAACGCCCTGTGTGTGCTTGGAAACCACGAATCTTATGCGTTGGCCAACTATGCCCAGTTCCACAATTTGAAGCCCGCCGAGTACTCGTGCAACAGCAGCCAAGTTAGGATGAGGACCGTGGGATTCAACCTTGACCCTGAGTACATTCTCGCGAAAAAACTAGAGCCAAGGCACATCCAATATATAAACTCGTGCTCGGTGATGATGAAACTTGGGCGGGTCCCCCTTCACCTGAAACGCAGCAACGGCAACAAGGGGTATGCACAGGGAGTTGCGGTACATGCGGGGTTGCGGTGGGATATTGCCGATCTCGAAGCGCAGGAGCCTCAAGACTGCCTAGAGATGCGTTCGTACATTGGGCCCTACTACAACGAGACCACCGATGACCCAACGGAGAAAAACAGCGTGTCATGGTCGAAGATCTACAACATGAAACAAAAGGCGCATGAGGTTGCTGAGCAACGAGTGGTGTACTATGGCCATGACGCGCGTCGCGGGCTCAACTTGAAGAAGTGGGCCAAGGGATTGGATACGGGCTGCGTGCGCGGCGACATGCTTACTGCAATGGTGATGTGGAGGGAGCGGGCGTCAAAGGGGGCAATTATATATAAGGAGGTCCCCGTCAGCGTGCTGTGCTGAGGCTGTCTTTTTCAACAACAACAACATTGTGGCTCGCGCTTGGTGAACTATTTGGGTTTGGCGGGAATTGCACCAAGAGATTTGACTCGCTTTTACTTGTCTGAAAATCAAGCTGGAAAACTGATAGACAGAGACTCGGGTAGAGTTCCAGGTTACTGACACCAACCGATATGAATGGAGCTTGGCTGCAAATCACACTTGAGAGCATTCACCGGTTTCCACGACAGTTGACAGCTACTCGTGATGGAATTTGGAAAAAGCATTGTTTATAAAGTTATGCTGAGCTGCGGCCGGTGTTTTTGCTACAGAGTCGAGTCAATAGTTTAAGAGGAAGCCCGAGTGACGGGGAGTTCAGAAAGGAAAAATCAGGCCATCCTCCTATCTTGCTGTTCTTAATAATGAATTGAATTGATCAAAAGAATCTGGCTAGCCATTGGGGCAAGATCCTGATTGAGGCGAAGTTAAGGAGGACGTCTTGAGCCATGCATGACTGAAGGCCGGTTCTCGGAGCAAGTTTAATAAGAACAAGCTTGTTTAAGTTCAAGGTGCAGCTGAATTCAATTGCAACTATTTTGGCCCAGTGACTGTAATTGCGACTATTTCCGCCCAGGACTGTAGAAACAGACCCGGTGAGGACGCTCCAGAAAGTGCTAGTCTGAAACTTTCGCAAACGGAAGTGCATGCAAGATTTAAGACATGTGACGGCCACGGATACTGGATAATACATGCGATTCAGTGGGCGGGAAGCGGACATGGTCTGAGTTCTACGCACCCTGCGCGCATTTTCAGCACGGCCCGCGGGAGGCGAGGGGTTTTCACACCTCACCTCACACCCGAACATCATAGCAAACATCCTAACATTCACAAACACCACAACATCCAATGTCTCAAGTGATCTCCGCTGACACCCATGCCGGCCAAAACCTCTTCCAGGACGATTCCGGCGAACCACTCGTCTTTTATATCGATCCCTTCGATCGCCCAAATGAAAGCCTAGAAAAAAAAATCATCGCCTATGGAGGACACATCACCCTAGACGCCAACTTTGCAGGAAGTTTCATCCATTTGAGTCTGCGCTACCACAGCCGTGGGAGAGCGGTTATCCTGCCCTCTTTTGTGGAAGATTCCATTGCCAAAGGGGCCCTCCAATATCTCTTGGGGTACACCGTGCATCCCTCCAAAAGAGGCTACGGCGAAGACGGGCCGGAGGCGAAAAAACACAAGGCCTCCAAAACGACCACCAAGTTCACCCCGGAAACAGACAACTACATCTTGGAGCAGGTGCGCATGAAGCCTCGCTTCCGGACGCTGCACAAATTCTTCGAGGAGATTTCCCGCCATGAGGCCTTGAAGAACCACACGGGAAACTCGGTGCGTTCGCGGTATCGGGCCCACTTAGAGCATAAGTTGCAATATGTGTACAAGACAGATGAGTACGACAACTTGGTGCTCGATGCCGATGGACAACACATCATGGTGGATGCGTCGCAGGCTAAAACCATCAAGAACAAGTTTACAGCACTCGACGACTACAATCTCTGTAACGACATCATCAACCACGTGATCAGCAACCCGGCCATGGCGCCTGCGCAAAGCCAATACCTCGACGAGGACAAGTTCAGTGTGTCCATCTCCTTTTTCGATGAGTACGCCCGCAACAATCCGCAGCACTCGTCTTCCAGTTGGAGAGACCGGTACCGGAAATTTGCCCGTGCTTATGGGTTGCAAAAGTACCGAGATGATTATCAAAAAGCACTCGAAACCAAGGAAGGTCCTCAGCCAATGAGATACATGACAAGGAGAGCTATGTCGCCGGAGAAGAAGGCGGCTCTAGAGAGGAAAAAAGCCATGAAGAACAGCAGCGCTCTTTACAGCGCGGCCGAATCGCTAGCACATGCACACCAGGGCGGCTTCTTGGGCGACGACGGGCATGCGATGCCCCACCACTCGCACTTGGACCAACTTCACTCGCAATTGGACGACAACGCCGCCGCCGCCGTGGCCAACTTGGCCGTGGCAGCACGTGCAGGACATGCCGCTTTGGACGAGGAGATTGGCGAGGTGAAAAACTCCAATATCCACGAGGCGTTGAGGAACGTGGGCGCGGAGGCAGGGCGTGTGGATATTGAGGACGAGATGGTGAATGCTATCCATCCAAATCTCACGGGGGGATCCGACGGCGAGGACTATGCCATTGGGTTAAAAGAGCCGGACGAAAGCCAGGACCTCGCCAAGGAGTTGGAGTACTTGCCAGCGGATGCGAGCATGGACGACATCTTCGATGCGCAGTTCTATGGCAAGGATTCCAAAAACATCTTGGACAAGATCATCAAGTTCTTGGCCGATTCAGGGCCCGAGGACGTCGAAAGAGTTCTGGAAACTTTGGTATCGTTTGGGTTCACGCGGCGGTTTGTGGGCCACGTGATGCGGGTGACGGGCGCCAACGCCATGAACATCAACAAGTACTTGTCCAAGATGTTGCACCACGTGCAAGACAGCAAAGATGCGGATGTTTCCCGGGTGATGTTCATTCACAACCACGACGGATTTTGGACGCCCGAGGCAGACAATGCGTTGATCACCAAGAACCTCGAGGAGTTATCGTACATGTCGGAGGCCAGCTTGAGGCACCGGCGGGTGTTTTTGGGGCTTGAGGAATGATAAATCAGGGCTCTGGATTGGCGCAAGCCATGGGCGGCATGGCGATGGAGAAGGAAAGCAAATTTTCGAGTTTATGGTTGAATAAAGGTTTGTTTCGATGAAAGCAGGGAAAGCAGGAGTCGGAAGATTAAGAAGGATTCCGACCCCAAGCACGTGCCTTCATAACCGGCACGTACCTTGCACATCGTGAGCAAGCTCTTGTTGGTCAAGGATAGTCCAGCGTCGAGGCCACCACTAGGATCAAGACAGCCCAAGGCAGGGTTGACCAATGCCGAGGACCCAGTTGGCCCACAGTGGCATCGCGAGATCTGTACACAAGAGAGGACAGGCTTCATCGATACGGCCACGGCCAAGAGAGTGGCGGAAAAGTGCCTGAAGTGTGCAGAAAGTGTGCAGGGAGTCCGCAGAAAGCTTTTCCATGCGAAGGGAACTCCAGAGGTGATCAAATGGGAGAGAGAAAGGAGGAGCGACAGGAATAAAGACAGGAGAAGAACAAGCAGAGGAGACAGGGCGTGATGACAAACTAGCCCACAGAAACCTCAAACGCAGCGAACAGCTCAGATTCCAAAATCAGCGAGTACATTCCAACCTTGATGTCGTCAAACGCTCGGATTCTAAAAGCATACCACAAGAATCACACAACTGGTGGATGTTAAACCCCCGTCAGCGGGACATCGGATATGATGAATGATCTTTTGGTTTTTGGCATATGTGCTGGCCGAATGAAAGCCGAGCATCCAAAGGAGATCTCAATCAGAATATATGGCTTCTGATAGTGTTGATCTTGGACAATAACAGGTGTGCGGACCTGTGTTCAGGGAACCGAAAACCAAGGCGGCTGCCTTTTCCAGTCAACTGAAGACTATCATGTGTCACGGGTGGAGGAAGAGAGTGAGCCATATCCCACACCTCGAGCCAACCAATATACTCAGCCGTGTATTTCAGGGCTGGAAGCGATATCAGTGCTCAGGCATCCCTCACCATGGGAGAGTCTTTCATATTCGGTCATGTATCTGTCCTCCAATTTCTGCAAGTTGCCATCCAGGTGAAACGACCTGACAATCCAAGTCAGTACGAGGAGTCAGCACGAGGAATCCAAGTCAGCACGAGGAATCCAAGTCAGCACGAGGGAAGCATAATTATCTCCGGAATTTCATGCCGGGTTTGTGCTGAATGGTTGCTGGTAACTATTACAAGTCGCTCTGGCAAATATGGAACCATAGTCTTGTGATGAATAGCTCCAATGTTCGGCCCTTGCTAATGCATTTTCCAGCAGCGGTGTATTCCGGAGCGGTGTATTCCAGCAGCGAAGTTCAAAGGGCGAATCTCCACCGGGCTGAAAAGAGCTTTTGTTCTAGGCC
The DNA here is from genome assembly GCA_009756545.1 of Metschnikowia dekortorum. Taxonomy (NCBI): domain Eukaryota; kingdom Fungi; phylum Ascomycota; class Pichiomycetes; order Serinales; family Metschnikowiaceae; genus Metschnikowia; species Metschnikowia dekortorum. The sequence continues at coordinate 252,349 of WFIU01000006.1, forward strand.
TTATAATTTAAGGGTCCCTGTTGCACCATGACCTCATCCTAGTGGTTCTAGTTTCAGAGACGCTCAAGAGGCGGTATGGAAAGCGCTTGTTCGAGTTTCGGCACTCCATACTGCACCCAAGCCGTTAACCCAAGAGAATGGTTTATGTAATGAAGATTTAATCGAATCTAGCGGTTATTCGCTGACTGGCAGTTATTTCTGTCCGTCATGTAGAAGGCCATATGCACTCCACCTCAATGGACTCTTCAGTAACGTGCTGAAATTTCGTGGGATCTGTAAAGCGGCCAGTAGTTGCATAGAAACCAGGCCCCTACATGGCCTTGAACGGCAACTTCTTTCCGCTTTGCCGGCCTCGGCTGGCCTGAGAATGGCGGTCGGGCCGATTGCGGTGACCCGATTTGGACACCCGATTTGGACACCCGTTTTGGACACCCGATTGGGACACCTGATCCTGTAACGCCTAGCGGTGAAGAACCTTGAAAGTATATACGACATAGAAACCAAACCAGGACCCATGGATTTAACGTTTGAATATTTGGGTCTTTTTGTCATTGTGTGGAGAAGATGCAAAAGTCGCAACGGCCATCCGAACCTGGAGCCAATGGCCGTTTAGAAGTGATGGTAAAAAATAGAAGGCGACGCCAAGGAAAAAGCCAAAGCGGGAACTAGGACCTGGGAAGAGAAAGCACAAGAGGTGCTGAAACAAGGACAAGGGCCCCCCTAGTACACTAGTAAATACGCAGATCGGCAACTGCGAGGTAGTAAGACTTGCACACAAGGTCAGGGCAGCTTTAATTTTAGGATACTAAAGAATACTCCCAGTTTCAAGGTCTAGACAAACTTAGGGGTGTATCCAATCTGTAGTGTCTGTCCTATTGCACTGGATATTGCCGGGCCACAGACCTGCATTGGCCTGGTTTTCTGGCCTACCGGGAAGAGGTTCCAAAGCTCATGATCGGACCTGACTTGGAGTCTCTGCCGATCCATTCCTCCAAAGATCGCGAGTGAATACATGGCCGGTGGAAGATCGTAGGCCACGGTGGACCGGCGACGTTTAATAGCTTGTGGTAATGGTAAGGTATAATACTTGCCTCTGTGAAACATCCACCATTGATACCAGCCTAGTGAACACGCCTTTGCCATCAGATGTCATCCTCCATGTGTCAAGCACACGGCCAGGCTGGGGCTTTATATATCCTTGTATAGCAATATACTAAAACGAGTTGAAAGATTAAGGGTCTATACCGAACTGAGATGACTGCAGCTGAAAAGATCACTCAGGCTTTGGAGCACAAAACCGATGAATTCTAGTGTCGTCGTCTGCACTGTCTTGGAATTGTTCTAAAGGAATTCCCTTTGAGCTCGTGGCACAACGGCATTGAATGGACGCTGAACCTGACAAATACACTACGCTGGACAGTGAAAGCGAGGGTGACGACGACAGCGATCTACCTGATGCAGACCCCTCTGGAAATGAAGATTATCAAGGAAGCACGACGCAGCCTCCGTCGAATCAAAGCGCTACCTTACCCCCTACGTTGGATGGCGTACCTTCGTTAACAAGTGAGAACTCTCCTGCGATCACAAATGATCCAACAGCGACAGAGACAGTTCCGCCAGAAGTACCACCGTTCCAACCAACAAAGAACCTTTCGAATGAACCATTGACAACAAGTTCGAAACGTTTCCGAAAGAATCCACCGCCATCCGAACCCTTCGAAAATGACGCTCCTCAGGAAACGACAAGTGAAAACCAAAAGTCCCAAAATGGACCCAAGGATGCTTCATGCGAGCGTGTGATTTCTGATGCTACATTCAAAAGAAGAGCTAAAGAAGTAAAGAGAAGAATGGATGAGAAAATCAGTCGAGGCGACCTGGTCTTGACGGAGGAGAATGTTAGAAGCTCTCGAGCATAAACCGTTTGAACACATCAATCCATATAAGTTCATCAAAACGGCGGCCGACATGACAGAGAACAAGATCTTACAAGGTCTTAACCGCAGCAGCGAAATCCTGCCAAAGACATCAAGAAGATCAAGGACTCAATCATCAAGACCCTCGAGAAATCCGTCAAGTTCAAGATGTTCGTCCTCTTTGAACGGGAAGTCACAACTGCCTTTGGGGAGCGATTCCCGACATTGGTCAAGTACAGATCGACGATCGTAAAAGGCTAGCAAAATGGCAATGAATCTCTTGGAAAAGCTACCATTCCTTGAGGATAGGTGTAAGTTCAACGATGATCTCCATCTCAATCTCTTAATTTTCAGCCCATGTTTCCGTATATCAGATATACAGGGCCATGTGATTTGCATCATACAAGACCTTGTGTTGGCACCATTTGGAATCGGCCTTAGTCTGAGACTTCAATACTGGCTGAGCCGGACCGCAGGCTTGACTCTGGCTGAGCCGGACCGCAGGCTTGACTCTTGCTGAGCCGGACCGCAGGCTTGACTCTGGCTGAGCTGACTTGACTCTGGCTGAGCTGACTTGATGCCTTCCGTGTCTTCTTGCTCCATGGTCTATCTTTGATTCCGACTGAGCTGACGATGTCTCGTTGCTCCCTGGTCTATCTTTTCAGCTGCATTGGTCTACTCCTTATTGGTTGACTGCATGCGCTCCTTCAAGTACCTTGACTCCAGGCAGGCCAAGTACTCGTTGACAGGTTGCGCCCGGGCCCAACGATCCAGTTCCACCAAAACACATCCACACTCCACACTTGAGAGAGCCTCTGGAGGGTGACTCACTTACGCCATTTCTAGGACCGATCCAAGAGTATATGGGTACCAGGGCGGAGATTACGAAGATTTGTCCCGCAATCCCCTCGCAGGCCAGAGGCATATATGCGCTAAAGAGTGACCGGTGATTCGGAGCAAAGCTGCGTGTAGTCCGTGGATCAGAACTCCTTGCTGCCTCAAGGTGATCCTAGGATGCACTAGGTCCTTAAGGTCAACGTAATAGACGCACGAGCCGTCTTGGCGGGGGAGACTCCTAAGAATAGATCCGGTGCTTCACAATTCTCTTTCGACGGTATTATTGTCAAAACCTGGCGTAGCAGTCAAGCGTTCCAAGCGCTGATCATCTCGTTCACAAGACCGCCAATGCCCTCTCGAAAGGTAAAACTTATGACCACATCCACATATGCCAAGGAAATTCTTGTTCCTCATTGGCCCTCAATAGTTGGTCCTAGGCACATGCTCATGTTTGCAAGCACTTGTGGTTGCGTGCGATTGGAGATCTGTTCATTATGTGATCATTATAGCTTGAGCCCTTTTCATTGGACTCATTGACCGCTCCCAAAGTGGAGCATGCTAACCAGAAACCCGGACTCTCGCATGCCAGTGTCCTGGCGTGGTCCTTTGGAACGCTGTCTTCACGTCCAAAGGTATCATTGAGATGCGTAGTAATGAATACACTCGAACTCGTGTGAGGCGACTGGAGCAGGCTGTATAAATCCTCACCTCGCCCTCTAACCGGTGATAAATGGCTTCGACTGGCACCATCTTCGTGGACCCCATCGGCACTCTAGGCTTGGCTCTAGGCTTGGCTCTAGGCTTGGCTCTAGGCTTGGCTCCGGGTGGGCAGACCGCAAGAGTTTTCTGATGAGCCCGTGATCATATGAATTTCCCATGACTCCCACTCGTCTAGCCTCTTGGATTCGCCGCTTTGGTGTGTAGTGTCGGTATGTGCTCCCACCAGTGCCACCCATGCGATGTCTTCCCTGGGAGTGGTCGGCTGTTTTCAGATTTTAAATCATTAATTTCTTCTACTCAAATAGATCCATCTCATTTTATTAACTAAATAAGAACCTAAATATTTTTTATTAACCGGCAAAATCTTCGTATTTTTTTTATTAGAGATTCATCTGAATCTCCAATAGGTTAATTATTATATATGTCCACCATTCGCTGAATCGTTTTTAACCTTATCTAAAATATATATATTTTATATTTATCAGTTATTTTATTTCATTCAGTTTTTTTATAATTATTAGAATAAAAATCAATAATTAAATTATTAAATTTAAGAGAATCATTATAAGTACCATGAATAGCAATAATTCAAAGATTATTAAATCTAATATACATAAGTTTATTATGTAAATTAGAAATAAAATGAAGAGAAAAATGACTAAGTTGTGAAGGGATATCCTTATCGCCCACCCGAAGGTCGCTCCTTGATTGCGACCGGGCTGACGGTATCACTAGTGTTCCGAGATGCGGGGGTTAGATTTGGTGAAGATGAAATGTTGGGTTTCTCTGGGCGAATTCTTTGCCTAGGAAAGACAATGCTAGCCATTCCCTCGAGAGGTGGGACCTTCTGCAGAGAGCGAGCCACCGGGACATAGTGATCTATCAATATTACTGGATCGTTTCAACAACGGCCATCTGGTCGGCCCCAGTGCCAGTTTGGCGACACCATTAGTATGGCGGTTACGAGCCCGGGCCCGGGCTGCACCACGGATGGGTGCAAAGGTTCAGGCCGCGCACGGCCAAGTTGTCCTATCCCACCCCGTAGGCCTTGGAAGATTCGGTTCAAGCGGGCCAAGAAGCGACGGGATTCTCTGTAAATGAATAAGACATCTCGAGAAGAAGGTGGGCTTTCTTAACTGCGAGGGAAGCACTCTACGGAACCCAGCCACCGGTGGGAGCCCGTACTGGTTCTACACACCAACTTGCTCAATCTTTCGATGAGGCCCGGCTGGACGACTGGAATCCATGGGAGCTCATAAGAAAATGGCACTTTCTTTCGAGTCATGTGTCTGCCTGCTAAGCAGGGCTCCGATGGGAAGCAATAAACGAAGCATTTGCTCCAGTGAGCGAGCTTGAGCTTCTCAACATAGAGTGGTGCTTCACCACATGGACGGCTTTCTAAGATCCCTGAAGACATTCACAAAGGAGCTGATGTCTCTCAAGGAGGACCCCAAGCAGAGGTAAACAGTGATATCCAACAATCCCTATACCCCTAGGCTCCACTTGCTTGGAACCAAGTGATGAATGACACCATTTAAAAAAGGGAAGCTAAGCCTGAACCTTCTGTTGTTTCAAAAGCTACAATTGTTTCACCGCACTCTGGCCACTGGGGCTTGGTACTACCATTCAGGATGTGTCTCTTTCATAGCACTTTATGTTGACTCACTTGTGCTTGGGAACATTTTGCATGTGTGTGTAACAAAGGAAATGCCGAGCAGACCGTCGATATGAAGCATTAGGAGAAGCCAAGAAATCTAGGCATAAACATCATAGTGGCATATGGCTATACAAAGCACCTACAGATTAAAAAGCATTGAAATACTTAATGGTTCAAATCGAGGGAGTATCCAGGCTTGGCCCCACCTCTGAGCCCTGGAATCACACACCGTGCCCTTGGAAATCTAACGAGGTCATGGTATAGTAGAAACAAGTGAAAAGAGAATACAGAAGGAATAAAGAGAGAAAAGAAAACAAAGGGCGCAAGTTGAAGAAGGACCACCGATGGATAAAATCCCGATCGTCTCTATTGAAAATACCACCCGAAGGGCGCGGTACAATGTGATTTGGATCAACCATGATCAGCCATGATCTACCATGATCAGCCATGATCTACCATGATCAGCCATGATCTACCATGATCAGCCATGATCTACCATGATCTGCCATGACCCAACCAGTGGATCATGAGCCCATACACAATAACTTGAAACATAAAATTGGCGCTCCGTTAGGTTCGTCAATAAGGAGCTGAGACTTGGTACCAGATCTTCTGTTCTCTTCATTCGTCTTGGATTCTTCACCATGTCCTTTCCAATCTTTGCCGTTAGGACAAGGGCCCCCGGTATTGATAGCTTCCACTGGGGCCAGGCCACAGACCCAGCCTCGTGGCTTCCTCAAACCGGCTATTTCCACCACCGAACGGCTTGATATTGGCCCACCGGTCCTCTTTTTGTCAATTCTTGGCATCGAGAGGCTGCTTGTGCAGTCCTGTATTGCTGCCCATGCACGGAGGCTCTTTGCGTCCATCACAATGTGGCCGTTCCGAGCTGAAGGCTTGGGATGACCCGCTCCGCTCTGTCCAGCGTGGGGAATGCGGCGGCGATGCACGTGTCCGGATTTGCACCCACCTAATACGGAGAGCCTGCGTAGAGTGGAAAGTAGGAAAGGAGTTTGGACAAATTCCACAAAGAGCAAATGACCTGAACGCAGAACAGCATGGGCCTTGGGGAGCTGGTGGACTGGTCATGGACTGGTCAAGCTGTCGGTAAAGATAAGCGAAAGATTCTTTCACATAAGCCGCATGCATAACATCAGGTTGAGGGACTCCCTGACCGAATGTCCAGAAATGAGTTTCCTGACCAAGTCAACAGACCAAGTAACAGAATCAATGTGGGAACAATGAGGCACCTGGCTTGGATCTATAATCCAGCCGTTCATAGACTGAATGGGTGAAGCACAAGGGAACTGGCCAGGCTAGATGATACCACAAGGAGCACCAAACCAGCTCAATACTGAGAGCCAGGAGTGCTTGAGTACCAAGACTTCTGATCATCCCGGATGAATAGGAACCGAATAGAGCCGAATAGAACCGAATAGAACCGAATAGAACCGAACAGAACCGAATAGAACCGAATAGAACCGAATAGAACCGAATAGAACCGAATAGAACCGAATAGAACCGAATAGAACCGAATAGAACCGAATAGGAACCGAATAGGAGCCGAATCAATGAAGCCACCCAAGCTTAAGCTGGAACCCGGGTCTTCCTTGCAGGATTCATCTCAGTGGTGGCGCCTGGAGCTGGCACTGGATCATTGAGGTTCGTGGCCCCCGGGTGGCCCATGTCACACCGATATAATTATACCGTCAGCAATTGGCCCGACTTCACACCGAGCCATTCAAGATCCATGGTCCTTAAACTGGCTCCTTACAAGCGACTGGCCCGGCCGCGCCTGCACAGGGGCCCGCCACCTCGCGGCAAATACGCTTGTCCACGGCCTGAACAATGTGGAGAGGCCCAAGGATGTACGGGCGGAGATGGTACTTTTGTTGTTGCCTCGATGACAGACTATGAATCTGAGTTCCCGGAGGTACTGGTGTTCCGCTCAAGCGGGGCCCTGCCTTGAAAGGAGTTAGCGCCCACGTCAGATAACCGCCAGCCCATGTGGCGCCACGTCAGCAATTTTCACCATGTCAGTATTTTCAGTAGGTTTCAGTCATGTTGGGATGGTTTTCATTGCCTTAGCTTTCCTTCCCCCGGTTCTCCCGCTTCCCCCGCTTCCCCGGTTCTCCGGCTCTCTTCCCTTGCAGGTTGCGCGTTTCCTTGGCATTGTTTACCTCCATTGTTTACCTCGCCACTGTTTACATTTGGAGAATAGCCCGGGTGCAGTGGATTGCTGCGCGGGTTTATTACATTGGCTAAAAGCAGCGCGTTTTATCACGTTATATAAACAAAATGCGCGGCCGGCATGCAGCGCACAGCCTGCAGCGCGGGCCTTTGCAATTCAATCTAAAAACATCCCACAACAGGCGGGGCCAACTTCACATGGCCACCTAACTGGAGTAGATACCCCAGTACTTCTCGGCGTTGAAAGAACCGTCGGCCTTCCACATGTCGTTGTAGGCGTTGAAGTAAAGAGCATCGTTACCGCAAGAGCTGGAGATGGCCGAGAGCGCAGCCTGCTGCTCCGTAGAGCCTGGCACGGCCTTGTTGTTGGTGTCACCACGGGTAGGCCAGCCGGTCTCGGTGATGAGCACCTTGGCGCCGTTACAGGCAGACGACACTCTTTGGATTTGCTCCAAGAGCCACTCACCGGCTCCGTTAGCGTCGACATTTCCGTCGAAGAAAGCGTGGGCGTTGACGGCCATGTAGTCGGAGTAGTTGCACAAGTCAGGGTTGTTGATCACGGCAATGAAGGTGTCCACGGACACAACGGGGCCGGTGTAGCCGGCAGCCTGCAAGGCTGACTTACCCTCTTCCACGTACGACTTGATCTGGGAAGGGTTGGCCGAGCCGGCGTTCACCAACTCGTTACCGATGGAGACGGTGTGCACGATATCCCATCCGCCGGCAGCCTCCACGGCAGAGGCCAAGGTGCTGACGCCAGCGGAGATGGCGCTAACGTCGAAAATACCGGCAAAGAGCTTTTGGCCAGAAGAGAATCCGGCCAACACATTGGGCACCTGGTCACAGTCAACTCCGTACAATCTGATGATCTCGTAGTCAGAGAGCTTCTCCACTTCGGACTTGACTTGCGAAGCGGGCTTACAGGTTCCGTCGTCGGCGTAAGGCGAGTAGGTGATACCCTTGGCAGCGCCGGCGAAGTTGCCAGATGACTGGGGGGCGGCGGCACTGGAAGCAGCCGAGGCAGCAACAGGCGAGGCGGAGCCAGTTGACACAGCCTCGGTAACAGCCGAAGCAGAGGTGGCGACGGCTGGAACGGCGGCGGCATTGACATCATTGGCACCCACGGTGACGTACACAATCTCGGTGTGGACATCTTTCTTCTCGTGTTGGTGGTGCTGGTGTTGCTGTTGCTGGAGAGGCTGGGCAATGGCGGTGGCCACGCAGGCAGCTTGGACGATGGACTTGAACAACATAGCGAGTGTGTAAGGAAAGATTCAAGCACAAAGGTTCAGCTAAGAAAAGGAGTGACTGTGGACGAGCTTTCTAACCAGAAGAGAAAAAAAAAAGCTTCATGAAATGGGCGAGGCGAGCGCCCAATAAATACGGGCTTCCGGGCAGCGCGCGCCTGCACGTGGCCACTCTGCGCGACCGCCCTGCTCGGCGTGCATGGTTACCTTTCGGCCAATGGTTTTTCTCGGCCGCTCTTGGCCAGACCCATTCGTGCATCTGCATGCATGCCGCCCCTTCGTCTAGGCTCGGCAAAGCACCCGGGTCTGCGGCCGCTTTACTCCACCCAGAGCAATTCGGGTCCATAATGTGCTGGAATATTATGCTGTTCGGGATATCAGATAAGATTCCAGTAGTGCATTGGCCGCTCGGGAGCCCAGCTCAGTAGTCTAGCTCCGTAGTCCGTCTCGGCCTGGATTCAGCCTAGTGGTCCGGTGTAATGGTGCTGCTTTTGAAACATATTTTGATCAAGTCCAAGAGTGCCTCCGATCACCCCACCCACAGATACACAGGCGCATTGCCCAGACAAGCCAGCTCCCGCCAAATCTTGTCTTGGCCGCCTGCGCGCCCGCGGCCGGTGTACGGATATTAAAGCTCGTAAACGACACCACCCTGCGGGCGTTCCATACAGGAGGGAATAAATTTTTGCTACCGTATGCGAGACGGTGTAAATTCGCGTCCCGATGGGGTGTAAATTCGCTTCCCGATGGGGTGTAAATTGGCTTCCATGTGCGACGAGTGTAGATTTGCTTCCATGTGCGACGAGTGTAGATTTGCTTCCATGTGCGACGAGTGTAGATTTGCTTCCATGTGCGACGGGTGTAGATTCACTCCCATACGCGACGAGTGTTGATTTGCCTTCATTTGCGACAGGCGTAGCTTCCAGTGGCGAGAAGGGCAGTTTTGTGTGGGCACGAAATTTCATTGTGATTGTTACCAGTGCGTGTTTCACTGCCCCTATTCATAAATCCACGTTGGGCGCACGCAACAATTAGCTCCTTCGCGGCTCATCGACGGCGCATGGCGGCTTCGCACTAAGATGCAGTTCATCGGTATTCCTACCAGCTTCTCAACTGCCAACGAGTAATGTCATTCTGTTCTTCTGTCCTTCTGAACGAGTGCCAGTGCCAGTTCTAGCACTGATACAACTAGGAACACAGATGAACGGGAGTCTTTGACGGTGAGAATTTCGCATCAGTACCTCATCCACTTAAGCGGCCATGGGTGACAATTCCTGGGTGAAATTACATTCGGTGACTGAGAAACAGACTGTCTGAAATTACCCAGGCCAGTGTACTTAGTGCTGACTTCCGCTGACTTACCAGAGATGTTCACTTGTGTGGTTGTTTCGGAGCCACGGTCTGGTCACGGTCTGGTCACGGTCTGGTCACGGTCTGGTCACGGTTTGGTCACATTGCAGTCACGTTCTGGTCACGGTCTGGTCACGGTGTGGGTCGCTCTACCACCATGGCTCAGGCCATGTTTGGGTCCCGAAAAAGTGTTCTTTTCGTATGAGCTTGATATCTTTTAAAAAGAAGACTGCCATTTCTCCATAGGTTATGACCGTAGCTCTCCACAGCTTTTTAAAAGGTGTCACAGTAGTCACTTTGGAAGCCAAAGGTTCTCCGCCGAGAATGTAGGGATGCTGAAATCTCCGAGCGATCTGCACCAGCACTAACTTTATATTCCATGGTCACAGGCCATGGTCACAGGCCATAGGTTACCATCATTTGAAGAATATCCTGGCTACTTCGAAAACCCATATTGCCCCCTGACTTTAAGCACGCTCCCACGAATACATCAGTCCGGAATCCATCCTAGGTTCAGCTTATCAACCCAGACCTTAGTACAAGAGTGCAACAGCCCCATACTAACCCGTCCTTGAACGTAAAGTAAATGCCTCGAGCAAGATGAGATTGGCGGGATTCAATGACAATTCCAGTATCTTCAAGTCGAAACGGCAGCCGTCACGCTCTCGTGAGCACGGGTCACTAAAAGTGGCTTTCGCTTTTACACCGAGTGTTGTCGAACCGTCTTCATTTCTCAAAACATGAATCATCAGTGTCATTTCAACATCAGCTCTTCTACTTTTCAAGGGCACTTTTTCTCAAATTTATGGATATGTGCAAGTAGCAAATATATGAGTCGAAATAGCGAGCGATGGATTGCGGGCTATTTATACGCACGGGCGTTTTCGCAGCCACTGTCGGTATAAACCGCGCCACCACTCATTTACCCCCTTCACCGCCCCCAACTCCTTGGCATCAACCCCCCTAGTACCGGCGACGGAGACAGCAGGAATATATAAACCAAAGTGGGACCGGCCACGTGATGCACAAAAGGTCGGTCCCTCGTGTTCAAGGCCAAACTCCTTGTGTGAAATCCTATGACTTATGTGAAGTCTCAGGCTATAACTTAAGTATATGGCGAGGGCAGCAAATGGGAGAGTTTTTAACCCTGGGACAGATCTATATGAACCCACCCGGCTAATTCATGTGATTTTTCGGGATGGCTGCCACCACGCAAAGTGTGTCCTGGCAAAAAGAGGCCAGCATGGCCCAAATGTTTTGGATAAGACTCGTTAGCACCATTATTGAGACAAAAGATGACAGATTATAGAAGTTAGATTATTGCTTTCCGCTTGTCGGTAATCCTCCGTTTGTCGATTGTTTTTTGTTTGTTGATTCTTTTCCGTGTGTGTCGTTGATTGCTCTGGTTATTTATTGCCCTGGGCCCTCTGATTCTTGGGACATAACCTGCTAATTGTTTGGTTATGGTTATTCTCGATGCTTTGGAAGCTTGGCTGTTGATAGAGGTCTTCTAGACTGCCTCTTTGATATTCGTGTTGGTGTTGTCTTATCAGGAGTGGATTGTCGTGTTTTGTCGTAAATTGATCTGGGGAAGTCGACAGTGGATTACTGACCTTTGAATAAGCGGACGCATGTGGTGATTTCCGGTGCCTGGAGACTTTGAACTTCTCACGCCTGTCGATTCTGTTTTATTTGACAGGTTTGCTTGCAATTAAGGTGTTTTCCACAACCGTTGCAGTCCAATCTGGTACTTCAATGTCTTCTGAGTGAGTCAGTATGTTGGGCCTGATAAGGAAAGTCACAGCACATCCCACGAAAATGCCTGCTTCATGCACTCACTGCTTGACGGGGCGAATATGGTGAATGAGTGCATGACGTGAGTATGTGCTTTGGTGGCCACGAAAAGCATTCCACAAGAGTCGCATGTATCGGTGGTTGGTGGCAAGGCGGCGTGTGTTCCCAAGACACTTCCTGGCCACACGTTCATTTGCGAGACTTTCTTTTACGCCTGCTCCTTCTCCGGCGCTTTCCTTTGCTCCTTCCCTTGCGCTTTCTTTTGAATTTCCTAGCAAACTTTCGATTGACTCTCCCATTACACCTCCTTTTTGTTTTGAGTTTTTTGTTGGATTTCCTTTTGTTGATTTTTTTTTTGCTGACCCCTCTTCTCACAGGCCTCAGTACAACGCGCCTCAGTCCAACGAGCCTCAGTCTGACAGGCCTCAGGCATTTTCGTCTTCGAAACATTAATGCTTGATGTGTGGGTAAGCCTCATCCGACCGCAACAAAAAACCGTCAGCTATGTTCACTCCGAAACAGTGCCTATTTTAACAGGCCATGCTGGTCCGCTAATACAGGAAAACCGCCAGAGAAGAAACGTGGTGGCTCGTGCGGTTCTCAAACACCGGCGGTAACAAGGAGCTGCAGCTACCAATAAGTGCAGCTTCCCCAGGTTCAAGTGTGGCATCGCGGCACGAACGCTTGGCGAAGATCCTGAAATGAAAAAAACTACAAGTGGGCAATTTAACTGGAGGGAGTGAGGTGCAAGTGCCAGCGAGAAGGCCCCATTGTTTCCCCCAATTGAAAAATCAGTCAAAACCACAAACGGGGTTTTTTGGCCAGTTGAGGCCCATGACTGGCACCTCAGCAAAACCCTCAATAGGAGGGTGGCTCTAAGGGGAATGCCAAAGAATGTGTTGGGGGCCTGCAGCGCTACTAAAGTGGGCTGACATACTTCTCACCTCCCGACACGGCCCCCGCCAGCATTTGAAGCCCTTAAGCGGTATGTGAGCCACGGCGGCATTCGCAAGCTTTTGGGAGTGCCTATTACTCCGTTTCAACTTCCAGAAGATAGCTTTTGCTGCATAAATTAGTCCATATTCAAGCCGACAAGCATGGCAGGACCAGCCGGCAGCGGTCCTTTGTTTAATCACGAGTTCTTGGGGGAATGGGAAGTTGTGGAAAACAGGTGTCTTGTGGGTCTTTGGGATTTTCTGGTTTGGATAGCGAGTCCATGAGGTGATTAAGGGGGCATGTAGTTGTAGTAACGTGGAGTAGTATGTGTACTGGATGTTTAGTAGTATTGTAGTAATGTGTAGTAATGTGTAGTAATGTGTAGTATTGTAGTAATGTGTAGTAATGTGTAGTTTTGTAGTAATGTGTAGTAATGTGTAGTATTGTAGTAATGTGTAGTAATGTGTAGTATTGTAGTAATGTGTAGTAATGTGTAGTATTGTAGTAATGTATTGTATAGTGTATTGTAGTGTATTGTAGTGTATTGTATAGGGTACGCCCTGTATGCAGTCCACCAATGAGCAAAGAGTAACCTTTCGGATAGAAGCGTGCACACCCGGCCTCCCAAACTTTGGAAAGAGGACTATGGCACCAAGCACACGGAAACATCTGGTCGTGGATCCACCAATGTTCCAGTGACGGCCCTCACGAGTAGTTTGCGGGTCTAGTAGTGGGAGACTTCTTGCTCAGTGTGACCAAGGACGACGCTCCTTGCAAGCTGAGAGAGCGCCGTTCTTTGGTGGTGCCGAGGGCTTCTACGCCGTGCAGCAGGGCAGAGGCGTCGTCAGGACAACGGCTCAATCAGGACGCGTAGGCATTATGCGCTGCGCATGGCACGCGCTTTGGATAGGCCGGTCGCGGCCACGCGAGGGACAGGCCAGGGACCGGCCACGTGATCACGACAAGGTATAAGCACAAATGGACCGAATGATGTCAAAGTATCCCAAATAAAGTAAGGTTTATATTACAGGCTCAGCGTCCTTTGTGCACCGCAGCTGCTGGCATATATCTAGCGAGGACTCCTTCACCATTAGAAGCCATGGTCTTTGGATCCTGGTTGATTTATTGGTCAAGGCTCAAACGTTGACCTGTATCTGTTTTAGCTCATTTAATTATGAGTAATAGTTATAGACGTAATAAAGGCTTAGTTTTATGTACTGATAATTTTGATATTAAAGATAATATAAATAATATTTTATATAAAATTTGGTATACTTGGAAAGAAGTCATGACATTTTGAAGCAGAGTCACGGAAACTTAAAGCATGTCCATCGCCATTTAGGATTACAAGAGATTGGGCGACACAAAGAAGCCGTCTGAGAGTTACACAACATGGAGCCCAACATGGAGCCCAACATGGAGTCTATTGTCAATTAATTTGAGCCGCAGCCTGGACACGCAAAGCGTACACCATATGAGCCACGGTCAGACTCCGGAGGGCGCCGTGGCCAAAAGCCTGCAGGATTTGAGCCAGGAGGATGTGGAGTCAATCCAAAGACAAGAGAACCAGGCCCAGACCCCGTCGAAACAGGCGCAAACGAAGCTTGAAGATGTCAAAAAAGCTCAAGTCAGACAAATCTGACCTTAGGTCACAGAAACCAGCCCTCGAGTCTAATGTGTGTGACCTCGAGTGTGCCAAGTGTGCCCGAGTCCAAGGGCTCATAACCTGTAAAGCGGATTATGGATCTGCATTGTAGCCAGGTGTTTGCAGAGCACCTTTAATCATGATGTGTCCAGTGGTGTGTCAAATGAATCAGCAATCAGCATATGTTTATTGCATCATAGAGAAACTCATCCCGGAACTCAGAGAGTTTGAGAATAATACTAATGTTTCTCCAAGCAACTTCCCGCGGGAAGCTCCCACCCCAAGACAACCTGACGGTGTCATTGGTGGGAGCACGTACCGACTCTACATATTCCCCAATCATATGCCGAAGCTCAGCGGATGGATGACTGGAAATTTTGGAAAGAAGCATGCGATACTGAAATGAACTCACAAGGACAACAAAACATTGATTCCGGTCATGTGCCCACCTGAAACCAAGCCTATAGGGTGTCGTTGGGTTTTCACGATGAAAGATGGCGGCAAATACAAAGCTCGACTTGTTGCAAAAGGATGTACACAAGTTGAAGGGATAGACTTTATGAAACCTTTGCTCCAGTTGTATCTTATGCAAGCTTAAGAGTATTCTTTGCCACACATCACAAAATGATAATACATCAAATGGATGTGAAGACAGCTTTTCTAAATGGAGAATTACTGGAAAATATTTATATGCAACAAATACCAGGATATCCCTGAAGAAGGATAAGAACTCCAAAGAAAGATATGTCTTGAAACTCAACAAATCCCTATATGGCTTGAAGCAAGCTCCACTTGTCTGGGCCCAAGTGAGAAACCATTAAGAATATGAATTTTCAACGGCTTATCAATGCGAGTTGCATCTATTGCAAGAAAAAGGGATCTTTAACAACTGATAGCACTTTATGTGGACGATCTACTGGGATTAGTGTCGAAGATGTGTCTAGAACTAAGGAATTGTTGAGCAGGACCTACTAATGAAGGATTTGGGAGAAGCCAAGAAGTTTCTTGGAATTAATATTAAAGTGGGATATGGTTATACAAAACTACACTTGAACGAATGCATTGAAAAGCTCTTGCTAAGCTACGACTTGATTGGTAAGGAAGTACTGTGCCTGCTGACCCAAAAGGCTTTGACAAGTCTGCAACAGAGGAAGATGAAGGCCTTTGCGACGAAACAGAGTACAGATCCATCTTTGGGAAACTACTCTTTGCTGCTAATACGGTTCGCTTTGACATGAACTTCATCACTCTGAAACTGATACCTATCTGAAACTTTCAAGATACTTATCCGAACCTAGGAGAAAACATTTAAAGGCAGCAAAGAAAATTCTTCGTTATCAGCAAAACGGCAACCTTGGGGCTCACATGCGAAACACAATCAACTCATCAAGTTAATGCCTATCAGATGCTAGCTATGGATCGGAAACAGATCATGAGTTTCGCTCCGTCACATATTATGCTTCGCCCCGTCTCAGGATACATGATTATGTTTGGATCCTCACCAGTACCGTGGAAATCAATTGCAAACATCAGTCACTACATCAACAATGAACGCTGAGTTGATGGCTCTCTGCACAACAACTCAAGAATCAATATGGTTCTGACCTTGAATCAGAGAAGAAGTCAGCCCTCACGTTTAATGTGCCTGACCTCGAGTGTTCCAAGTCTGCCCTCGAGTCTAAGGTGTCTGATTGAATCCGCCAAGTCTGCGAAATTCAGGTGGAGTCATAGTTAATATCTATTATCGTAAGCAATAATAATTCTTAATCGAAGGGACAGTGAATGGAGTTTTGGTGTATAGTGTATTAAGGAATTACTTGTTTTTAAATTCTTAAATTCTTTGGAGTAAGGTAACTTCACTAGTTTATAGTGACTTTTTAAAACGTGTTGTTATCCCGCAAAGCGGGGTGTTTGTTCAAAATTCTCGTGATGACTTGATCGTCAGACCAGATTCACCACTACCTCTATATAAAGGTGCTTTTCTAACGTTCCTAATGGCGCAGCGACGCTTGTCGGGCCCCGTTCCATGGCTGATTTCATCTACCTGCATCTGATAAGGCCTCTCTTTCAGATCACTTCCTTAAATTCCGCCCTTGAGTGGCATTCATATACCTTGCACGTGAGATGCCTCTACACTATGACCGGACCACCATGGTCTCGTTTTTGTACTCACAGTTGAAACGACACCCAAACTCATCTAAGGCACGGCGCCTGTGCCAGGATTACCGGAGAAGCCAGCACCTGACGGACCAGGGACAGACACGTGCCACGTGAAAACACTAGGTAATCACAGCCAAAGAGAAGCATGTTGGAAAGAAAATGTTCCACTGAACAAGTGTCCGACGCAGAGAAGGGGATGATTGAACCACCAAAAGAAAACAGAGTTTCGCTGGAGCGTTGTGGGTCATGACTCTCCCAAGGAGATTGGAACTGGTCTTTATTCACTGTTTTGTCTTTGGAGTGCCCGGAGCTGCTAAAGGTCTCGATGAAGGAAATATATTTCCAGTCTGGCGAAATATATTTCCAGTCTGACGCACGTGTCCTTAAAGGACGTTCGGACCAGTGACGAGAGCAGGTCGAAAGATCAGATAGCAAACGTAATCAAGATCACACCCATGGTGCAGTTGGAACCGAGGTCCGCCCATTCATTGCAAGTGGCCGACGGGGGTCACACCAAGGCGCTCTTGTCAGTGCCTTGTCAGTGCCTTGTCAGTGCCTTGTCAGTGCCTTGTCAGTGCCTTGTCAGTGCCTTGTCAGTGCCTTGTCAGTGCCTTGTCAGTGCCTTGTCAGTGCCTTGTCAGCGCCTTGTCCCCTATTCCATTCATCTTAAGCCAGTAAACTCCATAGATTAAAAACAATCCCTTGAACCTTGCCAGTTCTTTCGTCACAAAGTTCTCGAATGACTCGTCCTGTTTGGTCTTTAGCCTCGTACAATTGATAAATGGCCAGAAAAGCTTGAACAAGTATAGCCGGGGTTCGTAGACAGGCCGCCCAACCATTCAGGGTGATGCTTTGTTGGGCAATACTTTGGATATGCTGAGGGACGGAAATTGGAGAGCTGTAATTGAGCACGCTGCCTTGAAGTCTATCCAAGGTTCAAAGTGTCTTGGCCTGCATGCATTGCATGACTCCTCCGACATGAACGCCATTTGCTGGACTTGTCGTATGCAGCGGTGTTTCGGTACCCTTTTCGGAGGTGTACGGGCGAATCCAGTTTGAGGTTCTGCTGACGTTTTGCTGACGCTGACGTTCCCTGTGACGCTCTCTGCCTCCACCATCTCCGCTGTGGGAAGCTTATTGGTCATAAGCGCCGTGTCAGTCCACCTCCAATATTTGGACCATCTCAGCCATTAGACCATCTCAGCCATTGGACCATCTCAGCAATTGGACCATCTCAGCATTTGCCCGTCTCAGCATTTGCCCGTCTCACTGGGGAGTTGCAGGCTCTGCCTTTGCGACTGAAAAGGGACGCGCGGTTCTGGTCAACAAGTCAATTTCAAGGTGGGACGAATCATGGAAAAAAGACTACACTGCCCGCCCGTGGGGTCGCGTTCACGGTCACTGTCCACCCACCGCCCTCTGCTTCTGACCATTCCTGACCAGCCCCAGACGTGCCGCCTGCATATAGCTGCGAATGGCCCCTCCACCCATTTCTCCAACCGGTGCCTAGCCCACAATCCACGGATCATCACCTCCACCTTTGCGGCTTGGCTTCACCACACCCCGTGCTGATATTTCCTCTGCCATTGCTGCCCCGTGGCCCCCTACTGCCCTACTCCTGCCCGCCCCGCGAGCTCCGCTTTCCCTCGCTATCCACCAAGGCTTCTCGCCGCCCGCCTTCTCTTCCATTGCGTTTCCCACAGGCGTGTTGAGATCCGTTCCATTCTATGAGCTGCATCCTGGTTGCTGACTGCCCCTAGAGAATCTTTCCATTGCACCCTTGACTCCCTCGACTTGGAAGTTCTAGAGTTCCTCCAGTCGGCTAGCCCATCGGAGAGCTTGAGAAGTCAGGCCCACCAAGTGATCCGCTACATCGTCCTCCATAGCCATTGAAAGTGGTTACTCCATTGAAAAGTCTGGTCATAGAACCTGCTGAAAGCCCACAGAGAAACGCCTCCCAGAGTCCACCGGTCCGACATCCACCAGCACGCTGAGAAGCGCTTGCAAACCCCACTAGTCCGCCTGGAGCACCTTTGATTTCTATCGAGAACCATTTGTGCATTGTATCGAAGAACTCAAGGCTTCCGAGTGTTTTCCACCCTAACCTACCCTCACTTTCGTTTGGCAAAGACTTCGAATCTGTCCGCAGAAACTTGAAAGCTCAGATCATCTCTGGAGATCAACAGCCCTCATCGCAAATCAGGATCCTCAAGATTTATCGATAGGTCCTTTGAGACCAAAAATCTCGCTGAAGTTCTAGGCGTTCTCCAAGACCCTTCGTTTATTCACCTACTTTCTCAAGTGACACAATGACCGACTGTGGGCGGGTCTATACCCATTACTACAAGCTAGCGCACGTGGCGGCCGTCAACTATGCCATGTATACTGCCAAGAACCACGTGCTGGACCAGCATCTTCTTGAGCTCGAGCTCCAGATCAGAAACAAGCACCCCCACATTCTATTGGCTTACTACAACAAGTGCTTATATCACTTCTCATTTAGCCACTGGGACTCCTGTGAACTGCTCGAAGAGTATCCAATTGAGATGCAGGCGCAGGCCAGTGTCAGTGCAGAGATGTTGGCCAACCCAAACCGGACCCACAAGAAGGAAGACAAATCCCCCCTCCCCGAGGACTTGGCATACGCCAGCCTTTCTTTACTCAAGGCAGTGAAAAGATCGCTTCTATACAATTTGCTGGCGCAGAAGAAAATGCTTCTTTTCGGAAACTACGCCGTGGCATTTGTGGCAGAACACCAGTATGCTATTGTCCAGGTGGACCCCGTGCTCCTCTCCACCGGCGACCTTATGGTGGCGCTAACGCAGCGGAACTCGCTCGCATTGTTCCCCTCTTCGGTGCTAAGCGCTGACAACATCAGCGCCAGCCTCGGCTCCTTCGTGGTGTACGTTGTGCCTTCCGGGTTGAGGTGCCATTTCTACGACCCCCACAACTTGGCGCAAAACTTCTCGAAATCCCCTCCGCGTGCCGCCCAAAACCTTCTACGGCTCTTGAAGCTTTCCACTGGGGTGGATCGTTGCGAAAAGGACATCACGTGGGTCAAGTTGATTCCTAATTTGCAGCATTTGAACAACCAGACGTCCAAAATTCTGCAATTTGTCCACGATGTGGAAAACAAGAAGTTCATTGTGTGGCCATGGGAGCTCTGCATCCTCCAGTTCGGGAGCACCGAAGTGTCTCAGGAAAAACGTGGCATTCCCGAGACCACCGCCCCCATGGATCTTATCAACGACTTCATCTCGTTCGCTATTGGTATACACGACCGCGAGTCCCAGTCGGTCCAGGCGTTGGCCGAAAGTGCCAGCATCGAGGAATCCCACGCCTCGGTGCACCAGAGTTCGGGTCCTGTATCCGATATGTCGGGCCCTTTGTCTGCCCGATCTGGAGAAGACAAGACCGAGGCCAACGAAGACGCCAAGACGGCATCACTGCCCGTCGAAGACGATCCAGATCAGGAACTTTTTGGCGCATCTTCTGACCTGGCGATGGATGAAACCAGAGACGAGGACATGGCGCTTGAACACGTGCCCAAATCGGCAGACACGCCGGAGAAGCCTCATGCTTTGGGGCAAAAGGGCTGGGCAGAGCCATACCTCGGCATCCCGAAAGACCAAATGATACTGCAAAAGTCTTACACGCCGGACCTGTACATCGATCCCGGGGCGCCTCCTCCGATAATGCCTACGCCGATCCTGATGCAATCAAAGCCTTCGTCTCAGCCGCATGCCCACAACTCGCGGGATTTGGAATCGCAAGGCTACGCCTTCTCTCCCATTGTGTTCAACCCCAAGATCCAGAGCAGCATAGATGCCAAGTACGGCCGTGGCGGAAAGTTTTTCGTGGAGAGGGAGGACTCATCTGGGCCGGAGTCCGAATCCAAGAAGCCCCGCATGCGAGAAACCAGCGTTTACGACATGCAATTTTCCGAAATTCCAGCAGGGCTGGTCAGGGATATCAAGCGGGAGAAAGGCGGGAAGCCAGATACGGAAGAAAAGCAAGGCCCGGACTCAGAAACAGGCTCTTTGGAGTCTCTTGGTGCAAATGACGGTGATTTCGATGCGGATGTGGATATGGCTATGGAGTCGGACGATGAAAGCGACGAGGATGAGGAGGACCACTTTCTGGACTTGAAAATGTCGCCCTTGAAGCTCAACATGCATTCGGGCGATATCTTGAACCAAGTCTCTGGCATTGTGGCCGAACACAGGACGTTGAGTGTGCCCTCGGTGGTGTATCCCAACCTTGGTGCCACCAGCTACAGTGAGTCGCCGTCACTAGGCCAGATCCGCAGTGACTGGCGGGGAGATTCGCCTATGAGCTCGGGGAGCCACCTTGTGGACCACGGGAGCTTTATCTCGTCGCCAAACATTGAAGCCGAAGCAGAGGCTCCGAAGAGCCAAGAAATTCTGGGGGAAGACGGACCAAATGACGCCGAAGTCGACAAGTCACAGGACGCCAGTCTTACGACGGAGGAAGAAACCGTGCCAAACGTGTCAGAGTCGTCCAACTGCCTCCCTCTAATTCTCCGCAGCATCAATGTGTTCAGCATTCCCAACCAGTTTCTTCTCCGGGAAGGCATTGAGCCCACGTCCAGCGATTTCAACATGTACTTTGACGATGACGACGACGACATTAAACAGAACGATGGGCTCACTGTGAAAAGGGCTGATATCGAACAGTTTCTCAAATGGCTAACGCTCAGCACCGTGTTTGATATGGGCACAAACCGGTTTCGCCAGCTCCGGTTGAAAACGCCCCAAAATTTCAGCGACGAAGTGGTGTACAATGCAACCGACGGAGTGTTGTCCAAAGCGACCGTCGAGGGGTTTCTCTCGGCATACCCGTTAAGCTACAGGGTCAGTTTGGATGAGTTGATGGAGGATCCAGAGAAAGCCCGCGAGAAGGAACTTTCGTTTTTGGATGAGCTCGCCAGCGAAACTGGGCCACCGGAAAGCCCGGTGACGTGGGATGCTCTCCGGCCGGAGACGCCTCAAAATAAGCAGAATTGCACGCTTTACAAGGAGGAGCGAGGGGCCAAGAACCCAGCGGTGGACGAAAATATCTTTGCGCTCAACGAGGTGCGCAGCAAAATCGCCAAGAGTGGGAATATCGTGAACTTCAACTTCGAGGGCCTTCGGTTCTGGCGGTACCTTCATTTCAGCCCGGTCAATGGTACCAAGAAGTTCCAGGTGTTGATGATCGGTGAGAATGACAACACGGTAGACTACGGCAGCCTCTATGACGGCGGCAACTTGGGGTTCTTGGAGATGCTCCGGTGCAACTTCAAAGAGAACAATTTGGGCTCAGTCAAAAAGCTCCATCTCCAGAGCATCCGCGCGGAATTGGAAAGCGTTAGCGACGGGCTTCTTCTAGTGGAGAAAAACAGCGATATGAGAGACTACTACAGTCGTGTCAACCGCAAGCTCCGCAACTTGGCGGAACTGATCAAAGTGGACTTGATCACCAAGAGCAATCGGTTCGAGTTCGACCGGCCGCTTCTTCTATTGTTCTTGAACTTTGACGAGTCCTTGAAGGCCATTGCGCAGATCTCCAAGATATGCCGGAACTTCCACCAGTTCTTGAAGGACCGCCAGCTAGCGTTGGTGCAGGTGTTCCACCATGTCCTCCCTGCAGACTTTGTCAGCAAGCGGGCCGGCAACAAGTGCACGCGGCGCTACGTGAACGAGCTCAAGCTCTCGAAGTTGGCGCTCACGCTTTACAACAAGTGCCCCGATGTACACGACAAGAACGCCAAGACCGAGCGGCGCACGCTCTACACGCAGTTGGTGAAGAACACACCCACAAGCGTCAACTTCAAGTTCTTGAACAAGGGCAACACCTTCAGCAACGGCGCGTCGTTCCAGGACGAGCACTTTCTCCACGTGGCGTACGAGAGGTCCGTGGACAAGAACTGGATCTCCGCGGCGTGGTCGGACCCGTTGGGCATCGTCACGCACGTGAGGTCGTGGAGCTGTTCCGAGCCTCGAGACGTGGGTGCGGTGATTGTGGATATTTGGGACATCTCCAACGACTTGTTCCAGCGCCTCAAAGACGCCCTCCTGCAGCGCACGTGTGAGTCCGACAAGAAGCGGTTCTTGGTGCTCACGCGCATCAGCAGCATCATCCCCGACGACGAGCTCATTTTCTGGAAGCGGCTCGCGGCCAAGTACAAGGATGTGTCGTTGATTGTGCTCTCGACGTCACGGCTCCCCAAGTACTTGTTCGCGTCGGGGCCGGCAAGAAGCTACTCGGATGAGGCGTGTGGCGGAGGCGGCGGCGGCGGCGACGGCGGTGGCTTCTCCAGTTCCGCCTACGCGCAGGTCTTCAACGACAACACCGTGTCGTTGGTGCCGTCGCCGGTCAATGCGCTGACGTTCAACTCGCCTAACCAGTTCCTCAATTCGGCAGGCAACTTCCTCTCCCCCGATGGCGCCACGCCCGTGGACATGAGCGAGTCGGACGTGACGGTGGTCGACCCCCGGTACTGCATCACGGGGGTGATTCCCAAGATGCCTCTTCCGTCCTTCAACTCGCCCACGCGCTTGGGCATGCGCATGGGCTACTTGATCAAGAGCAAGGACACCGAAGAAGGCGACACCAAGTACATGGTGTTTGAGGTGACGCTTCTCAGCTGCTCGGCGTACTGGAGCCTCAACCTGGTGATGAAGCTCCTCCTCAACCAATACAAGAACTTGATTGTGATGAACGAGATCTTGGGCGTGTGCGATATGGAGAGTGACGACCATGATCACGAGTTGCGCCGCCTAGTGCCGTGGCATATCAATGCCGTAGTGAAGACGTTGGACTACTTGGTGCACGTGCGAGTGGAGGAGAGGGAGTAGCGAGAAAGGAAAAGAGGGAAAGGGGGAAAGAGGGAAAGGGGGAAAGAGGAAAAAGAAGAAAAACAGGGAAAAGATGGAAGAAGGTAAGAAAGAGAAGGTAGAGATCAAGACAAGACTTGATACACAGCATGGCTTGAGTCAGAAGTCGGACAAGGCCAACTGGGAGACGCGTGTCGCAGGTGCAGGACCGCGGTCAACACAAGCCCACCAGCCGCATCGTCTCTTGCAAGCTAAAAAGAGTATATCTGGTACATAGAAGCACGCTGGCCGGGTAATTCGCTACGCCAGATGGACACTACTCAGGAAATCGTCAACAACTACCTAAAACCGCAGCATGCGGGGATGCACCTCGATCTGGACCTGGTTAAAGATCCCTTGGACCTGGTTAAAGATCCCTTGGACCAGGTTAAAGATCCCTTGGACCCGCTCAAAGATCCCTTGGACCCTCTCAAAGATCCCTTGGACAGAGATCCCTTGGACCTGCCCCTAAAACACCATCTCGACCGGCTCCGAGGAAGCCCCGTCAAAAAGCCGCCCAAGATCAACTACGCCAACTACGCCGGGTACTTCCCCGCCGGCGACAGTGGCAGCGATGATATGGGACTAGACTTGACCAGTGACGAGTCGTTTGACAAAGACTCGGTGTTTGACCACGTGTCCCCGTTCAAGGACTTGGGCGATGCCGAGGTGCGCGATATCGAGCAGGTCCGCACGCATCTCAAGCCCGAAAGCAGCTTCTTCCCCGAGGCGTCCGAGTACGACCGGTACCGGCTTCTCGTGGCTTCGTCCACAGAAAAGCTCTTGGCGCAATTGGCCGCGGAAAAGGCCCTCTCGCTGCAGCTCCAGGAGCAGTTGCTGGCGGAGCGTGCCAAGCGCGCCCACGCAGACGTGACGGCCTCCGACTACAAGCTTCTCAAAGCCGACTACGGCGATCTCCTCCGCCTGAAGGAGGCGCTTGAACGAGACTACGCCGAATTGAGGTATCACAGCAACGAGGCTCGGCTCACCAAGGAGAACCTGCTTCTCCGGCAAAAGCTCGCCAAGTATAAGGGCCTTTACGAACGGGCCAGGCTGGCGACGACGCCGGAATCGGTTGAACGCGGGCGCTTTGTTAGGGACCTGGACGTCTTGGAGAGAGAGCGGGAGTTAGAGAGGCGAATTGAAAGGAGGGAGGAGGAGCGAGAGCGAGAGAGGGAGAGAGAACGAGAGGGGGAGAGAGAACGAGAGGGGGAGAGAGAACGAGAGAGGGAAAAAGAACGAGAGAGGGAAAAAGAAAGAGAGAGGGAAAAAGAAAGAGAGAGGGAAAAAGAAAGAGAGAGGGAAAAAGAAAGAGAGAGGGAAAGAGAACAAGAGAGAAAAGAAGATCGTGAAAAAGAAAAAAGACGAGAGAGGGAAAGAGAACAAGAAAAGGAGAATGACAAGAAAGTGCAAAGAGAAGATGCATCAGGAGCAGGCGAACCCGAAGTTGATCAGTTGCATCAAAATCAGAAAGTCACAGAAAAACAATCCGAGTTGTTGCTGCTATTACAAGCTGCTATGGAAGTAGTGCAGAAAAAAGCACTAGATAAACACAACGTTCAGAGCACCCCACAGTCTACGGAAAACCAGCCCATGGGAAGCATCCAGGGTGTCCAGGACAGTTTCGTGCATATTTCTAAAGCCCAGGATGGTCTGATGGGTAAGGAGACACTGCACCCAGATTCACCCAAGCAGGAAACAGCGGAGCAGAAGTCATATGTGCAGGAACCAGCGGAGCAGAAGTCATCCGAGAAAACAGCGGAGCAGAAGTCATCCGAGAATACAGCGGAGCAGAAGTCATCCGAGAAAACAGCGGAGCAGAAGCCATCCCAGAAAACATCGGAGCAGAAGTCATCCGTACAGAAAACAGCGGAACCGAAGCCATCTGTGCAGGAAACCCCGGGCCAGGGATCCCAGGACCTCGAGTACCTAGTGGAGCTCAGGACAATGGCCGGTTTCGTCAAGACCATCGGAGACGAAATGAGGCAGATCAGAACCTCGTTGGCCAAGCAAGAACTCCAGCTTCCGCGCCGCCAACCGGACCCGTCTACATGCAGTGCTTGTTCGAGTGTGGAGAGCAGCCGGCCCAACTCCGAGTCCACGCGGGACGAAAACACTCAGAAACTCATGGGCAAGTATCCCTGGAACAGAACGGTATGAGGCACCCAGCTTATTTGGTTGTGAGCAAAAGGCCCTGCGCAGAACCCCCGTAGACCAGGCCCTCTCCTGGCCCCAAGGCGGACGGTGGCCAAAGCGGTCTCTCTGCGTGGACGAATTTCTGAACCGTTGCGATGGTATGGATAAGCCCAGAGGTGCGTTAGAACGAAGGCTAGCGTCCGGTTGAAAAACGCCGGTTTAGAAGGGCCGGCCTGAACAGCAAAACCAGGGGCGTGCTTGTACGTTACAGTGCTGCTGGAATGGCACGAACATTAAGGGGATTGGTGACCCCGCAAATCATGACAGATGAGGAAACCAGCCAAACAATGCCAGACAATGGGGGAAGATATGCTCGCATGCATATGGTGATGGACGACCTGCACGCGGGCATCTACATAGTAGCGCACCCCAGCCATACCGGAGAGAGGTGACACGCAACTCAGCCCGCAGCAAGCAGACTAGGAGAGCCGTTACTCCCAAAAGCGTTTGCTCTTCCGGCGCAAAGTATGACGTGTGCAGCGCAACAGATCTGATATTGACTTTACGGCCTTTTCGGGCGCTTCTCTTGCAGCGCGATGCATAATACTGCAACAAGCCTCCAACGTGCGGCGCAGCCGCCCGCGCGTATGTGCAGAAGCTAGTCAGCCTAGGCTAGCGGACCGGTAAAGTGGGTCAAATGGCGGAGACAGAAACGAGGCCGAGCAGCAAATATCGGCAGGCGGAAAATCAGCCAGCAAAAGTTTAGCAAGTGGAGGGATTTGTGGTGGAAGGGCCAGCGGAGTACGGAGGCGGGAACTTGCGCGGAGAGTTACGGCATTCAGCGGTTCCATGCCGAAACAGCCGTCATGCATGCAAACATAAACAAGAAACGATGTCGCATGCAGGCGATAAGCAAAGATCCAAATCAGGGCAGTGACGTGACCACGGCGAGATGTGCATGGGTCGAATCGGGAGCAGATGCCGAGAGCAGGTGCCGAGAAGAGGCACCGAGAGCAAGCCCCACGAGCAAGGACCCAGTGTAAGTGGTGGTCTAGACTGCATAGATCAAGTCGTGTGGTGTAACAATAGCCGACCGGCGAGCATACTCCATGTTCGGAAGTGACCACTAAACATTCCCAAACGGCGCCGTGTCTTAGAATAGTGTCCCTGTCCGAGAAGAAGGTGACATGCAATATAGAATTAGGCGGATCATGTGATGCGGGCAAAGTAGACAGAGGGTAGGTGGCAGCTGGACAAATGGACAGACAGTAGAAAGTTAGAGTAGGTGGGCAGAGACAGCGGAGGGAAGAGACAGTAGAGCGATACCGAGACGGTGGAGCGTCACGCAGAGACAAGGGAAGGAAGTACAGAGACAGTAGAGCGATAGGTAGAGACGATGAGGGACAGACAGAGGCAGTTAGACAGAGGCAGTTAGACAGAGGCAGTTGGACAGAGACAGAGACAGCTGGACAGAGGAGGGCACGCACGCTAGACCCACACACACCCAGGTGGTGCCCCGATGGGGCATGGGCCGTAGCACAGACGCAGCGGCTGGCACCTCCAGCTCGTGCGCCCACATGGTTGCTCCACGGTATTGATAAGTCGACCGGAAAAGAAGCGCGTCCTGCACAGCGGCCCAGCGCCCCGGCCTCGCCCTGGCCCCGAGCGCATTATTTAGTTTTCCCACGCCTCACGCTTCACCCACCGCTCTTTTTTTACTCCTTCGCACGCGTTTGGCTTCCTCTCTATTCCGGCACCGTCTCTCGAAGCGTTTCACTTGGGCATTCCCGTGTGTTAAAGACTGTTTCGCCTTGCATTCCGTTCCTCGTCCACACATCTGTTTCCGTGTGAGCATTATCCCAGTGGGTCCATCGCTGTCATCATTTCCGCCGTCAGTCACCGTCTCCGTTCGTCACTGTCACCGTCAGCGTCGTCTCAGCCAATCTCATCATCTCTCCGTCATTGTCACTCCTTCTGCATTGTTCATTGCACAACTTGGTGCATCCCATTCCCCAGTCATAGTTAGCACCTAGCCAGTTGCTAGCGCTAGTCCCCCAGCCAAGCCCGTTCCGAACCACCTTGGACGCTGTGTACCCGAGATCCATGTCCACGCTCAATAACGAAAATGAACACCGACTCACCCGATCCAGGGCAAAACTCCACCCTGCAACCGACGAAGCCGCCAAGGAAGGGTCACTTTCTGCAGATCCCAAGAACCAATCCCTCTTGGCCAACCGCCAGCATCTCAAGGACGTGTCCCGGCACTTTGGCATAGCGGCGCAGCCCTTGCACGTGTCCAAGAAGCGGCCATTGGCCAGCGAGATGGGGCCGGTGCGGGCCCCCCGCGTCAAGGAGATCAAGTTGGGCAAGGAGGCGCCGGTGCTTGACGACTCGAAAGCGCCCGCAAGAGCAGCCGCAAGAGCGCCCGCAACGGTGCCCGCGGCAGTGCCCGCAAATACCCTGCTGCCGGAACCCGCTCCGCAAGCCGGCGCCTCGGTGCTGCTGTCAGAGCCGCTGAAAGGCCTGCAAGGCCCCAGTTTGGATCCGCAGCACCGACAGTCGCAGAAACGCCCCGCAGACTCCGTGGAGCCCGCCACGAGTGCGGAACCTCACCAGCAGCATGAGGCCGCGCCTTGCGTTAAGAAAAGCAAAAAGCCCGACTACGAGTGGCAGGACCTCGACGAGGAGGACTTTGATGATCCCCTCATGGTGAGCGAGTACGTCAACGAAATCTTCCCCTATTTGCATGAGCTTGAAAAGAAGACGTGTCCCGACTCGGGCTACTTGTTCAAGCAAACACAGCTCAAGCCCAAGATGCGACTGATCTTGGTGGACTGGCTTGTGGAGATGCACCAACGGTTTCGGCTTTTGCCCGAGACGCTCTTCTTGGCCATTAACATCATGGACCGCTTCATGTCGGTGGAGGTCGTGCAAATCGACAAGCTCCAGCTCTTGGCCACCGGCTCGCTTTTCATTGCCGCCAAGTACGAGGAAGTGTTTTCTCCCTCCGTCAAAAACTATGCATACTACACCGATGGCCTGTACACGGAAGAGGAGATCCTCCAGGCCGAGAAGTACATCCTAACGACGCTCGAGTTCGACCTCAATTACCCCAATCCCATGAACTTCTTGCGCCGCATTTCCAAAGCTGACGACTACGACGTGCAATCGCGTACTTTGGGCAAGTTTCTCCTTGAAGTGACCATCGTGGACCACAAATTCATTGGGATTCTCCCGTCGCTTTGCCTGGCTGCTGCCATGTACATTGCACGCATGATCCTAAACAAGGACCCGGTGTGGAACGGCAATCTCGTGCACTACTCGGGTGGCTACCGCGTGGACGACATGAGGGAGTGCATCGAGCTTATTGTGCTCTACTTGGTTAACCCGGTGGAGCATGACGAGTTTTTCAAGAAGTACGCCACGCGCAAATTCATGAAGGCTAGCATCGTTTGCCGCAGCTGGGCAAAGAAGGTGGTGGCCGAGGGTAGAGACTTGTTCTGCCCTTCCCTCTCCACTGACAAGATCAAATAGCTGTGGCTTGTTCCAGTCTCCTGGTGCTTACACCCATGGCTACGCTGCCGAACTTCGCAAATCGATGTTCTGGCGGCATGTTAGCGCTCGATTATTGACGACTCCACCCTAGTTTGGTGCAGCTTCGCTCCACACTATAAGGACGCTAGGTCAGTCCCTGCATTCCAAGGTCACTGCACCTGGCGATGAGACACACGATGCCGGAGTCATCGATGACACATTAGTCTCAGACGGCATATCAGTCACGGCTTGAAGTAGCATCGCCTCCTTGCTGGAGGTATTACAGGCTGGCTCTTAAGGTTGGGCCCAAGTGGACTTCCAGCAATTCTCAAGTATCTTCATCAGCATATTCATACAAGCCGTATTGGCATGTTTGGTTCCAACTTCCCCCGAGATCATAGCAGTAGCCTTAGGGCCAGCAACATCAATCAGAAATCAACAATCAGAAATCAGTATCAGAAATCAGTATCAGAAATCATAGGCCAGTACCAGAAATTATAGGTCAGTATCAAAATCATAGGCCAGATAGACAGAACCGCCCGGTTCCAAGTGTTTCGCTAAAGGATGCATGCGTGGGAGTATGGCGGTCACGTGAATCCATCCATCAAGCCAAGGGTACTGGCAAATTCCCAAGAGCCAAGTGCAACGCAAGGCCGCACCAATTTACTCCTCCAAGTGGCAAGCGGCGGTAGGCCGTGATCCATATTATGCCGACAGTGCCGCATGGCTCAATTTGCGAGGGTTCGACGAGAGGTGATTCCGGTGTTTCAGTCATGCACTTTGGCACTGTGTATGACTTGGTACTGTGGCGTTTTGCTGCTGTGCATGGTGGTGGTAATGGTCTGATCAATCTCTGGCTTGGTGCTGTTGTTTGGTGATGGTGTATTCTCATGGGATGAGCATCGAGTAAAGAGCACTATGATAAGGCGGTCTCGCTGGAGATACCACCTAGTAATTGTGCTAGTACATAGTACTGGTACTGGCGCCCGAAAGAATGGAGGCGTGATCTTCCATGACTCGAATCCTTTTTTATAATGGATTAACATTATTTCACGTATCAGATTCTACCAGCTAAAACATGAACTTTCGCACTAGTTAGGCTAGGTGCACCGTCATGCCCTGTACCTCTGAATTTCTAAAATAAAGACACAACATAAAACAGGCAGGCCGGGTTGACTAGAATCATCCAGACCTATGCATTTATGCCAGTTGCTCAACAAAAGGGATGTCATCAGCTATAAAGGCGGTCACAGGTGTCCATCTAATCAAGTATCTTTTTTCAGACTTTGTTATGCCTTTGTCAGGCTCTTTGTGGGAGCGCTGCTCATATACACAGCCTACAAAGAGCGGTTACAGGGCAGAATTGGTATCCCGCATGGAGAGACGCATGTATCCGACCATCACATTCATGGCAACTTCGTGGCAGCCTTGTGGGTTCGTGGGGTCCCCCACGATATCGCCGTGAAGCGGCTATGGCTGTTTCCTACATACATGCGGTCCCTTCTGTTCAGGGATTGTCCTTGAACAACAACTTTCTCTCTCAGGACTTGACCTGATAAGGAAACTGGTAAGAACATAGTATTGAGGTATGATCCAGGTGATCCAGGTGATTTCTTACGGGCAATTATTGGGTGTAAACCGTATTTTGGTTTCTTTGATAATGGGAGTGACTGGTATATGAATTCGTTGATCCCAAAACAAGGGTTCATCTATAGTATGAAACTGGTCAGGGCCGCATTAGGCGTTGACGCATGATGGAGCGGGCCCCGTTTGCACCACTTTTGAGGGTGAGGGACTCTGCTGCCACTTTTGGACGGTGAGGCTGACTGGTTACGTCCGTGTCACCTTCACCGCCCAAAAGGTCCCAATCGGGCTAGCTTTAGACGAGAGTGGCGCCTGAAGCGTGGTTGACCTGCATCCGAATACCACCACGGTGCACTCGACAGGCTGCCACTGGGCCATTTTAAAACCTCGAAGTTAGGAGGCCCGAATTGGACACCTCTCTCCCGTTCCCGACGGTCTCACATGTAACCGCACGCTTAAACGCGTGTCCATGGGTAGCGCACTGCCCATGGTGACACAAGAATTTACAAAATATTGAATTACAAATAGTCGGTCAATTATTAGTTGCAATTTATTAGGTGCTTTTTTTGGGTGACTTAGCTCATTACTTGGTCCGCCTTTTGCCGAGGGAAAAAGATGCCATTAAAGACTAAACGAGCTCTACTCGGGCTTTCCATAGAAATCCCTCAGTATCGCTATGGCTCAATGAAATGCACCAGTCTAGGCACATCCTAGTCAGGTTTTCCGGGTTGGCACAATGTCCATGAAGTGTCTGACTGTAGAGTCCATGGAGCCTGACTGTAGAGTCCATGGAGCCTGACTGTAGAGTCCATGGAGCCTGACTGTAGAGTACCTGACCAGTTATTCAATTGTAGCTGGAATTTACTTTCATCCTCATGAATTAACGGCAATACTCGTCCCACTGGAATTTCGGCTTCGATACTAAACCCGGAGAGCAAAAAGGTCCCGAACCATTATGTGAGGGTGCCAAGTGTGGGAGCCTTTCGGCAGGCTCTATATATCGCCCCTTTTCCGAGCCAGATGATTTAGAAAATGGCCTTCAGCCAAATGAGATGACCGAACGCATCCTGCCACCGAGTCTGCACTAAAGATTGTTTCATACCTTGAATCAATGCTTTTCGATACTGAAACCGACGTCCTTCGGCACGTCATGCGCACAATGCTCTCATATTTCGAGACCCGCGGTGAAACCACATGCTTTAAGGGTTACTGACTCGTATTTTTCCCCGAGACATTTCACGGGGCAGACATATGGGTAGACATTTCACGAGAAGAGACACTTCACAGGGGTAGAAATTCCAAGCGGGACGTTGCAGCTCCGGTCGCAGATCCTTCTCGTAGCCGTCATTCAAGCAACCAGCTGTTGGTTCTTCTAGATAGTGTTTCCTATAGTTTATCCATTTCTAGCGGCTATGAACGGCTTTGAAGATTCCTGCCTGGGTTGATCATGCCCATGATATTTTGCTGGTCATATGGTATAGTCTAAATTGGATATCCGTTTAGATCTACTTTACTATTGACCAAGAAAAGCTTTGCAGGGTAATTTCTTCCAATCGGCTCTTTTTTATGACACTTCTTTGTACAACACTTCTTCACATGTTCTTTTTCGAAAGGGTCTCCATTCTCCATGGTTTTTGATGATTGATTTCATATGTAAACTCTTGGCATGTGGCTTAAGATTCTTCCTCCTTTCCAAATTATGCTCCGATTTGGCTCATTAGCCTATTAATCTTTGAAATACATCTGGATCACAGGGCCATCCCTGGGTGACAATTTGGGCAGAAAATGCTGCAGAATCACGGAAGCGAAATCAACAAGTCAGATCCCGAGGCCGCGGGGCAACGTTGAATGGACTGGCCACCCTCAAACGAAGCCCTGGTGGCACAATGAGGCGACACCAAAATGACCTAGTTAAGCGTTGCCCGTTGATCTTGGGCTTGTGCTTGGAGTCCAAAGAATTTATTCCCTTTTGAATATGCCCTCGATCATTCTCAGAAGTTTCTGAAAACCAGAACCAGTCTCTCATGTTCGGGTTTAACCTAGACATTCCACAACCCCGAATAGCCAGCAAAAACCCAAAATTCAGATAACGATCGGCTTGCCACACCCGCTGGAACAAATGAAGAATTCCCTCAAGCGAATGGCAACGTACCAGCAAATTTTGCGGGTCCCCTCGGCTCGATAGCAACGGTAGAAAGGCTACAGAGTGATCCATGAGGCAGTACGTCGAAAGAACTCAAAGTCCAAGACTACATAACAAGTACCCATTCTTTTCTGACCGGTGCAAGAACCCTAAGCTAAGAGTCAACGGAATCTCTGTTTCTATCATCCACGAGAAAAATCTCCAGCACCTTCTCTGGCCGTACTTGAAGGGCGAGCCGACGACCGGTTGAAACGGTACCGCGTTGTCCCTGTTGAGCATTCCGGCCTTGACCCGACCGTAGAATCCCACAAAAAACATTCATATGAGCTGCCAAAGAACAACCACGCCTTGAGCTCAATGTACCCCGCTCAACGCTGCTTGCTCACACCTTCAGCTTAAAAAACGGGGCGTTTCTCCCCAGCTCTGACTTCGTGCGTCCGCTGTCCCCGTCGTCAACGAAATTTCCAACATGAAGCGCCGATTGCCACAGGGGCCTCGCTAAATGGGGCCAAAGAGTTTTTTTTCTTGAACGCTCACTTCAGCAAGCCCAAGTCAAGCCCAAGTCAAGCCCAAGTCAAGCCCAAGTCAAGCCCAAGTCAAGCCCAAGCCTCGCTTGAAGTCTTTGGCCCTTGCTTCTGTCTTGGGGAGAACGTTTAAAGCTCAAAGTCCCGTGGAAACACCCTGCTATGTACATCCAATGCAAACCAGCAGGCAAATGGGCTCGACCACCCCAAATTTAAAGAGCCAAAAGTAGTAGTCTTTTCATTTGCAGGCTGTAAAGCTATGGATTTGGCATGGCTCTAAACGGGATATACAGGTGTTCTGTGGTAGGAGAGAAGATAGCAGCCAGAACGGTCCAAAGGATCAAGGATTCCAAAAGAATAGGCGGCACTACCATCCATAAAACATACAGTCTTTTATATCTCATTACTAAATGGCCATGCCATGGGCCACAAGCATCCTTTAGTCAATCCTTGATGTGTTGTCGGAGACTTGACGAGCCACGGACAGTTGGCCGGTACAACAGTTGGCCGATATAAGCCGCCCAAAAAAATCCCCATCGAGCGTCGGCCCGATGGTACGCTACTTTCTGCTTGGCCCTCCTCGGGCCATGAATGTGGCATCTTCGGGGTGATGGAGCCACGCACACTGGGACTTTTCGTACCGCAAATGTGCAAGCCTCTGACAAGGAGCTGTCTATCAAGGGCTTCTCCAAACGGCGGTCACTTGACTTCAAAGGTTACTCCATTAGCTGGAACTGCAGCTAGAAAAGAAGCAGCCAGAACTGATGCACCTGAAATTAAAGATCTATAACTGCGCTTGTATTCAAATAAATCTATTTCCAGGAGTGGAACTTATTATTTTGATGATGTTCGGTAAACTTGTGACAATAGAGCCGTGCACTTGCCAGAAGTGTTCATAATACTGTCGCTGTTTCCGGGCAGAACGCTGACACACGACCAGATCTTACTCCCTCCAATGAAATTGTAGCCTAAGTACCGCTGCTGAACATGAGCCGCCGTCTCCACGGGTCTAACCCGTTACGCCGCCGATTGAGGAGGCCCGGATCCCGCCAGCTGACGGGATCCGGCTGCACGCATTTGGGTGCAAAATATGTGGAGCAGGCGCGCGCGCGCGCAAGTCTTGTGGCAACGCGTCGCATCGTCTCCACCGCGCCCACCACCATGCTCTTTTCCGGCACCACGTTCCTCGTCATCGACCCCGATGCGGCCATGGAGGCGGCCATCTCCAGCCACGGCGGCGCCGTGTTGCACGCCGCTGGCCCGCTGCTCGCGGCGCTGGGCGTGGCGCATGTGATCACCGCCAACTACTCGTTTGGTCTGTACGCCGATGCGCTCGAGCTCTTCTTGCCCATCACCACGCCCCAGTGGGTCCACGACTCCATCCGCCACGGCCTGCGCCGCAACTACAGGCTCTACTCGCCGCAGCCGCTACCGTTCATGGACAAGGTGGTGTTGTGTGTGGCGGATAACCTTCCGCTAGGCGACAAGGAGCTCATGTACGCGGCCACGCGAGCCTTTGGTGGCCAGTACCTCGACTGTCTCCTGCGCTACACCACCCACTTGGTGGCGGTGGACATGTCCAATAACAAGGCCGTGGTGGCGGCTAACATCTGCAAGCGCGACTCCATGGACATCCACATTGTGCTTCCCGAATGGGTCGACGCCTGCATGCGCCTCCAGCGCCATGTTGACGAGGCGGACTATCTTGTGACCAGCCGGGAGAATCTCCAGACGCGGTCATTTGCGGCTTCCAGTGGGTGGAGTGCGGCTGGTTCAAGTGCAAGAGCGACTCATTCGAGTGCAAGAGCAACTGATTCGAGTGTGGAGGATCCCACAAAGGATCCCCTTGCAGATGATTCCAACGCAACTTCCTCGAATACAAATCCCCCCAAATCCGCATCAGTGCTCCACAGCAAAAAGCTATACATCCACTCGGATTTCAATGCTAGTGAACACACCAAACTGGCGGTGGAGGCTCTTGCGCAGAGCTGTGGCGCGTCCATTGTGCACGACGCCGAAGCCGCCCCAATAGACATCTACGTGGGGAAGTATCGCCAAGGCCCGCTCTTTTGGAGCAGTTTTGCCAGTAGCCACGTGGAGGTGGCGTCGGTGCAATGGCTCTACCACGTGATCATGCGGGGCCACTACGTGAGTGCCTTGTCGCTGAACATGCTCCACTTTCCTGTGCCCCCCAACCCCGTGGCTCGTTTTGCAGGCCTCCGCATAAGCATCACGGGAATCGGCGGTGACGCCCGCCACTACTTGACCCAGCTTTTGACGGCCTTGGGTGCAGACTTCACCCGCACCTTGGACGCCAACAACGACTTCCTTGTGTGTGGCTCCACTTCCGGCGAAAAGTACGCAGCGGCTGCTCGCCGCTGGCAAAACGTGGCTCGAGTCAACCACCTCTGGGTGGAGGAGTGTTTCCAGCAGTGGATGTATTTGGACCCGGCCTTGCCCCGCTACACTGAGCTCGTCAACCCCGCCCTACCCTTGGGCCAGACGCGGCTCAAGGCCGACCTCCTCCGCGAGGAGCTCCAAAGTGTACGCTCTTCGGTTTTGCTGGAAATCGAGAGCAGCCAGACCCGTGCTTGGCAGCATTCCTCGTACAAAACGCCTGCGGGGACCAACCCTATGAGTCTCAGCACGCTGGATCAAAAGAATGCGACCGCAAGCCTCCATCCCGCTGCAAGCGAAGGCGTTCAGGAGATTGTGCAAAAGCCCGACGACTCCCTCGGAATTACCTCTGCAGTGCCAAAAGAAGATGGTTCTCAGGGATATGCGCATGGCTCGGCCAACTCCCCGGAACCCCAGGCCTTCCAAAGAGATACAGAGGGCTTTCTAGAAAAGAGCAATGATTCTCCAGAAAAGAAAAACAAATTTGTGATATACGGGGCGGATTCTCCACTAAAGAACAACCATTTGGCCCAAGCAGAGTCTCTAGATAACGGCAACAGTTCTTCTGCACAAGGGGAGAATCCAAGAAAAGCGGAGAGTACTGACACAGTTGAAAACAAAAGCCATATCGGCGAGCTGAGCGAAGTTTCCATGGAGCATTCGAGCCGCGCCAGGCTGGCCAAGCAGAAAGCGTCCATGAAACTTCACAACAATATGGAGGACTTGAACAACTACACTTCCATGACCAAGTCAGTGCGCAAAATGAAAACTTACATGGATGAGCTTGAAAGCAAGGCATCTCCTGAGGGGCCGAAGCGGATCTCTGAAGGCAAAGAGGGCACGCCGAAGAGGCCTAAGCACGCGCCAAGTCAAGAGACCGTAACCGGCAAACAAGCGACGAAATCGCACCCAAGGAAACATCCAACAGCAGAGGCGGGTGCCAAAAGCGGCTCTGCGTGTCACCTCAAGGCCATCATGACTGGGTGCGAACAGACGCTAGTTCTAAGCCGGGCCGACGTGGCCAGGTTGGCCAAAGCAGGCATCACCATCGTCAATGAGTACTCGCCCAAAAAGGACATCGATACGGTGGTTGCGCCGCGAATCCTCCGCACCGAGAAGTTCCTCAAGAGTCTCAGCAAAGCCAGCCGCATAGTACATCCGGACTTCTTGTGCAAGGTGCTCGAGCGCATCGGCCCCGAGACCTCATACGCAGACATTGCCACGGAGTTCAACATCGAAGACTATGCCTTGGACAAGGTCGTGCCGATCAAGAAGATCAACGAAGACTTGGGGTTCTCGGGCAAAGCCAGCGGGCTTCGAGAGTTGCTCCACAAGGGGCGCGGCCATGTCTTTGAGGGACTCAAGCTCAATCTCTCGTCCAATTTGAATGGCGGGCCCGAGCTCATC
Source organism: Metschnikowia dekortorum (assembly GCA_009756545.1). NCBI lineage: Eukaryota > Fungi > Ascomycota > Pichiomycetes > Serinales > Metschnikowiaceae > Metschnikowia > Metschnikowia dekortorum. The sequence continues at coordinate 289,401 of WFIU01000006.1, forward strand.
TCCAGTATCTTGCAGGAACACGGGCTCCAGGAAGCCAAAATCGTCAAGCTCTCGGAAAAGGCTGGCGACATGCTCGCCATGGAAAATGTGACCTTGTTGGTGGCACATAAGACCAAGGACAAGAAGTTGGTTCAGCAATTGACTGGTGTGACGGTGGTGGATTGGGACTGGTGTGTCAAGAGCATCTTCCACGGCTGCCTACAGCCGTACACGCGGCGCTGACCGCCGGTGAAACAAGTGCTGGCTCTTGTGCCCAAGTCAGTGTCTGGTCTAAACTGACTGGCACGCATTCTTTTGACCAAAGTCGAATCTTGAGCATAAATCGGCCCCATGATGCTCTGCAGTCCTGACCAATGACGTTGGGATATTGTAAGCCTAATAATATTGATTCCTATTGGTTCCTCAATTCCCATCTATTCCTCAATTCCTCATATTTTTGACTACACCTCTATGCTTGATGTACATGGAGCCAAATTGGGGGAGCCTCACGTGTTCTTGTTGGAATTTCATTTACTTTTTCCGGGAAACTATGGATCAGTCATACATTGTAATTGGAAAAGATTTATCAAGTCCTTCTACTCTAGGGATTTTGCATTCACGTCATTTGAGACTTTGAATGAATCAATAATAGAGGCTAATTTAATCCTTTTTGGTAATCCACCCTCATGAGTTGGAACTATCCCTTTTTAATTTATGGGTTTTTGAGTTTTTGTTGAGACAAGTCTTTAGTTCTGATGAGCCGTTGTTTTTTGTCTTGATTAACACAAAGAAGTCGCCAATTGTTCACGACGGATGAGCATGAGCAGCCGCTTTTACCGGCCGCCATTTGACTCGAAATAGTTTCACCTGCTGATTGGTTGATTCCATGACTGATTCTATCAGACATCAACTGGAGCATTGCTGAGGATGATTGGCTGGATAGAACATAGAAGGAGCTATGGCCAATGGAGCTGTGGCCTGGTCACTAAACCATGTGACCTTACCACCTAGACTCCCGGCCAGCATAACTAGATTCGGTCCTGTTGATATGTAGAAACCTGACCACCTCATGATCACTGGGTTCATGAGTTCATGATCGCTGGGTTTGATAAATCACAATCCGGTTGCCAAGCCATATAAAGCCCCGCTATTAACAGGACTTGCTGCAATTGAGCTCGATCGCAATCGCACCAAAGAGCGTGGAATTGTTGCTGGATAAGGTCGATGCGTAGTCAAAAACGCCACCCAGATCCACTTTCACGCCCCGGGAGCAATGAAGAATCATGTTTGCCGACAGAATACCGCTTTCAGTAGTCGACTCAATTTAAACCACCCTTGATCTGGCGAAATCCATAACTGTGTCTTCAATTTGCCAGCCCGCGAGAGTCTTCTTTGAACGTTCTTGAACCATCATTGACATCGTTTTTGAGACATAATTTAGGCTGTCACCTTCATCCCTCAGGCATATAATTTAGCCCTTTCCAGCAAAAAGGTCTCCGTTGCACTGGTATATTACTTTCTGCATTCTGCGCCCAATACCTGCGGTGTAATGGCAGTCAAAGTGGCCATAGGAAATGGACTTCTGTGAACCCGGCTAGGCCCAACGGATTAGACAAAAAGGAACTGGTGCTGGAATAGGCCTAATTGCCTATTCGTATTATCGAGTGTCGCATGCTCTTGACCGCTGTGTTTCATGTTACGACCTGCTCATGATCAATAGCCGGTTATCATTTCCTAGCGCATAGAATCCCCTTTGCTTCAATCACCAGACTTTCGAGACTGCACCCTCCTTTAAGCACATTAATTCGATGTATTACTATTCGAATGACCAAGCCACCTGTGCGCTTGGCCATAGAGCATCTCGGCCAAGAGTCACCAAATTTCGAATAGTGGTCTCAAATATCTATTAAACTAGGCTCATCCTTGGAATTTCCGAACCCATAACCTGTGGGTGAAGGGTCTATTCTGGAGCTTGCAGGTCTGCTGTTGGCCGTGGCACCGATGCCGGTATTCAAGAAGGGATTTCCGGTGGCGTTTGAGCTTAATGGCACATTTGCCATTTGATTGGCGTACCCAGTACCACTAGAGTTAATGAAAGTGCCCGTTTTCGTATGCTGGTGGGGGATTCGCGTGACACCCGTGTTCCCAAAAGTATCTAACCCGGTTCCGTTAGCCAAAAGGGCATTGAGCTCGTGCGTGTCGTTATAGCGCGATTGCTGAGGCTGCTGTGAGGGCTGCGTGTAGTACTGCTTTGGCTCTGGTTTCTGCTCTTCACCCTGCACTGGCTTTTGCTCTTGCAGACCGCTGCTAAGCGCAAACGGATTATTTGACCCCGTTTTAAGCGGCTTCAACTCTTCGGCAGGCTGCGCATTAAAGCCAGTGTACTGAGGAATCTGTTGAAATTGCTGTTGTTGCTGAAGTTGTTGTTGCTGGAGCTGCTGTTGCTGGAGTTGTTGTTGCTGGAGTTGTTGTTGCTGGAGCTGCTGTTGCTGGAGCTGCTGTTGCTGGAGCTGCTGTTGCTGAAGTTGCATTTGATCGTAATTCTGAAAGCCGGCGGTGGGTTGAATAGGATTACCAAACATGTCGTACTGTTGGTATACTGTTTGCTGGGGCTGGAAGAATTGCGTCGGCTGCATGTATTGCACTTGCAGGTAGAGCTGGGGTTGAGGATCACCCAAATCCAAGAGGTTCGTATTTTGGTTTTGACGGAGCTGGTCGTCTTGAGCCTGCTGCGCATGGAGCTTGCGCAACTCCTCTTCTTCAAGCGAAAGCTTGAGAGCAGTCTGTAAGTCCGCATCGTTCCCGTCATCCAGGGCATTATGCCGCTCCTGCTCGGCAGTTTGACGAGACATCTCCAAAGCCCTTTGCAAATCAGCATCGTAAGGATCGGAGGCCGCCTGCCGATTTGGCCTCCGGCGGTTGCGGCCACCCCGCTGGGCCAATCTGCGCTCCGTAGCCAACCTCTCGTCATCTCTCAAAAGCGCCACCAATTCCTTGGCCTTGACACGAATAAGCGCTCCTTGGTCGTTAGTGAACTCGTCGAAATGCACGAATTCCCGTAACGTCTTGATGATGTAGAGGTTGTCCTTGGACCAAAGAACACACTTTTCCGAACCAAAACGCACCAAGTAGTCCAAGACAGTGAGGGATTTGGCCACGTGTCTCCAGTTCTTGCCTTTGTCGTTTAGGCGCCGGTCGAGCATGTCCATGACCTCCAAAAATTCCGTTTGAGAGTTGTAGGTTGCGGCGGAGATTTCCTCCATGTCGTATGTGGTGGGCCCGGAGGGATCGTTCGATGTGGCCTTGCGCACAAGGATTTGCGTGCTTGAATAGCCGTTGGCCACGTTTTTGATCAGGCGTACTATCTTGGACATGGCGGGGGAGTGATGTTGCTTGGGGGAGTTGGGAGCGGGTTGTCTTGATAGGGGCGCGGGAGGTGCGGATGTGCAACTATAACAGGTGCACGGGTGTGGCTGGAGGGTGCGGGATCTGGTGCACGGGTGTGATGCGCCCCCTCCCCAAAAACCCACGCGCGTGGACATGGCGCCAGGTGTACAGGTGTGGTTGGTGGACCGGGAGCGTGTGCTTCCCAAACGCAGTTTTTCGATCGTTCTCAAACAAACAACAAACTAACCGTCATCATCAACTACCTGCTCAGGACCATCCACAGCCACTCACGGACCATCCTCAATCCCCGCAGCTTTCCTGCAGTGTCGTCATCTCGGAGTTCCGTGCCTGATTACTAATCACCCTTACTTGTCTGCACACAGGAATTTCTAACAACAGTGGCAAACGCAGGGCGCCGATCCTGTCCATCGAAATATCACCACCCATATTTCGTACTTCCTTTTAAAGGCCTTATTATCACCGCTTGTGACTTGTTTGTGTACGATTGTCAGTGACGTCTCCTTAAGCGACTAGTGCTTATAGTGACTTATTTTGGTGCTCGTGATCGCAGTTTCGCACGCATCAACACGTCTCAAGAAACAGAGATTAAATACTGCCATTCCCGGCGGCATTTCAAACTCTTGGAACATCTTTTGCCTTCTTTGGTGAAGATTCCCTATTGGACTAGCGCTTTAGTCACTACGACCCTAGTTCACCTCCATTAACGCTTACCCAAAATGATGCTGTATGAAGGAGACGCCAGACGGTGTCGGCGGTGCAAAAGACGGAGAATGGACGACGAACCGCCAGAAGTGCAGCAGTACAAAACCTGTGCCAAGTGCCGTATCATTGAACGCACCAAGAAAAAGCTGAGAAAGCCCTTGGCCGAGGAGACCATGCGCTATGGAATGCGCCAGTTCCAGGAGCAAAACCAGAACGCTAACTTTATTCACGACGATATCTTCTCTAATGACCTGCTTATGAACGACATCCAATCTCTGCGTGACATGGGCGTGTCCAACCCGGCCAAGCAGCTGTACAATGCTCAGTTCTCTATGTACAAGCAGCCTACTGGGGCGCCGCCCGCCATTCCTAATAATGGCAACTATACATACGGGTACGCCAACGGAGTGCAATATCCCAACGCTCGTATGCAGCTTCCTCAGCAGAACAGCTACCAGGCGCCGCAAATGCCACAGATGGGCATGGGCCAGATGCCGCCCAACCCCGGCACGTACGCCGCCACCCCTACGTCTTCAGCCACTGCGGCCGCCATTGCTGCAGCTGCCATCAAAAGATCTGACTTGGGCTTGAGCAATGTCCAGCCGCTTGATCGTCTGCAGAACTACTTTAGACAGTATCAGGAGAAGAACCAGGGCGATAGCAGCCGCGTGGCCTTGCCTACCAAGTGTGAACACTGTGCCGAAACCTTGGACTCCGACGACACATTGTCCATGATTTATCGATTGTGCCGGGTCTGTTACACCGATCCATACTCTAAGGCCAACCTGCACCGCGACTTTACGGACTTTCTAGCAGCAGTGCAGGGACCCAAGGCACCCGACTCAGTGTCGTTCATTTCGGAGTTTACGCCATACGTTGTTGAGTCGCTCAGCAACAACCGCGCGATCAATTCCGAGGAGCAGTTCCGCAAGTTGCTCTTGGACACGTTTACCGAGACGTTCCTCGATCCGCTCATGGGGCTGATGCGGCACTTGAAATTCTCGCGGGTATCACAGAACGTGGCGGAAGTGAATCAATTGCCGCCGATTGTGTCCAAGGTGAACCTGCAGTACTACTACATCTCCACGCCGCCCATAAGGAGCACCTACATTGCCAACTATGAGAACGGCTCGACGCATGTGGAGTTTATTTTCATGGTGCAGGTGAATGTGGCCATCATCAAGCTCAGCACCAAGAGTAATAGCCAGGGCTATGATGCCGTGTTCTTAAAGACTCTTGATGAGAAGATGAGGGCCAAGGGCTTCACGTTTGACGAGAGTCCGGGCAAAATTTACCCGTACCTCGGGCTTCCAATTGAGCGACAACAATTCGAGAAGGATTTCAAGAGCTTGGAGAAGCAGATTTCCGAGGTGCGTGCCAAGAACAAGCAAGAAAAGCCGGATGCAAAAACCGATGTTCTAGAAAAAACCGCCGAAGACGATGACAACACGCCGGTGGAGGACGATGAGAGCGATAACGCCGAAAACGAGAGCGAAGTGGAGAAGGATTTGGAAAACATCGGCAAGACTGTGCAAGTGAGCGAGTTGGACCCTGCATTTGCAGATTAAAACCAGGCCAAGCGTGCAAGGCCAGGAACCCGTGAATGAGTTGCGCCAAGCAGTCCAAGCACAGCAAGGCCCCCAGATCTGGACCTACAGGACGGCGTCCGCGCATGTCTAAGCAAACGCAAGAAAAAAATGCTAAATCTTCGCAAGGTACTGTTGGACCGTCAAGCGGGTGGAAACCAAGATAGGAGCCGCAAGCTCCATGGAGGTGTTGGCAGCCAGCATATGGTTAGAGCCGCGAGACTAATACGGGTGGAGTCCGAGCGTGACTAGGAGTTGACCAGGTGATGCGGGGCCGAGAACCAGCGGCGACGATGTGAAGGCGAATGGGAGTCGCCAAGCGGGAGTCATGTTAAGAAACTAAGTAATAGTATAACCTCATCTATGGTCTTTTGGGTCTTTTGGGTCTCGTCCTGGCGTGCCCGCTCTTTTGTCCAAGCTGTCCCAGACACTTATTGGCCACCACGACCGATTCGGCAAATACTCCAAGTTTTCTCTTGCACATAAGCAAAAGTGCCACAGGCAGACCCGCAGAACGGGACACATGCAGGCGGGCAAGCCGGGACATGAGAGACCCGTATGAAGTGGGCTTCGTGGGCCGGGTGTGGCCACATTGGGCCGAGGGCGCTGTATGCAGTACGCACCTTCCTCGAAGCCATGGCCAGTTTGGCCCCCACCCAGTGGGATCCTGGAACTTTGGATTCAAGAACATTGGATGAAATAGGAACTATTATGTATGAGATGCAATCTTAATTTTTACAGAAAAAATGAACTAGAGGGGATCCAATACGACAGATTCCGGCCGAACTCCGGATTTATGGGTTTTGTGAGATGTTACAAAAGGGCTGAATAGCTGAATAGCTGAATAGCTGAAAAGCTGAATAGCTGAATAGCTGAAAAGCTGAATAGCTGAATAGCTGAAAAAGCTATGCTACATATTCGGAGGGCTAATGCAGTCGATCGCTAGCGTTACACTGGCCTTATGAACATGCGTCATAGTAAAATGCATCATTTGCTGGTTCGGTCGCATGGTCGTGCGCCACCCATGGGTGCAAAATGGTCAGCATTTCCTCCACGGACGACTCAGAAGAGTGCATCACTTAGACAAATAGGTCCAAACAATGCTAATGCTTCCATCCGACTTTTGTTTCATCATACTGATGGCATTTTAGACGATGCTGCATGGATTCACATATCATTAGTACCCGTAGTCATCATTAAAAGACTTTTGGTCAGGAACACCACCATACTGACTAACTGGATGTCGTGCTAGCAATGGCAATGGTAGGGAAATGGCAATGGCAGGGAAATGGCAATGGCAGGGAAATGGCAATGGCAGGGCAATGGCAGGGCAAGTGGTGGGTGAAGCCTGTATCGATCTTGCTGAGGTCAGTGCGGGTGAGGGCGAGGCTCTATTCGCGAGTGTGCCTCCAAGGCCTCAATCCCGATATGGTATACTTCGAAGCAAGAAGGACATTCCGCGTGGGCAAGATGTCCACGGAGATCAATTGCCGTAGGTCATGACCCAACCAGTAAACGAAGGGATTATGACCAGCAGATTAGTCGAGAATGTTCAGTTGATCCTGGATAGTGGACTTTCGTGCGGCCAATATGGAAGATGGGGTGGTGCGACCGCGCAGCGATGTACGCACAATTTAGGGCAGAGCAGCTCACGCTCCACCACCATCAAACACCATATCACCATATCACCATATCACCATATCACCATATCACCATATCACCATATCACCATATCACCAGCAAATCACCACTTAATATTCATCGCCAACTCTTCGCCAACTCTTCGCCAACTCTTCGCCACGCCAGTTTCTTCTCCTGCATCGTATTTCACCACCCCTCATCCTCATCATGATCCCCTCGAATGACCACAATAGTCACCAAAGTGGTCGTAATTCGCCACTCGCTAGCATTATTGAACATCGGGCTTCTTATCTACCTGCAACATGCGAGTAGAGTGTCGTTGCGTTGTGAGCCTAGTCTTAGCTCAGCCAAAGTTAGCATCCTTTGAAATCATCGACTCTCCAACACACCATCGGCAAGGGGTATTCTAGCAGCTTCTAAAGTAGCTTCTAATATGGCCCATAATGTGGCTTCTTCGTGTGGGTGCCGGAACCGCTAGCCAAGCAGAACTGCTCACCGGTGCCCAGTAATTCGCCACCGTCGTCGTGTAGTCTGAGCAAGGATAATATCCGTCCAATGGTTATTAAGTTTTGCTGCACTAGCTATACTCCAGTTTCGATCAAACTTAATTGAAAGTGTAAACAACCGATTCGTCCCAAATACCGAAAGTTTGGTGGAGTAGACGTTTCTTTGCCCCTGCCAATCGCTATACACACGGAAAATTCATTCCTTATAAAGCAACAATTCCGCCCGGTCTGAGCAATAAAACTCTTTTCCTCGGCACTTGACGAGTAGAAACCGACAGAAATAAATGATAAACGTTTTGTCCTTGTGGCACGATAAAAAGTGTAATGGCCTCAATAAGTTGCCAGCTCATTCAATCCGAAAGTTTGATAGACTATTAGACAAATAGAACATCAGAATTGTCACCTTGATTAAATGTAAATGCGGTTCACCTCATTATATTGCCCGATTTCTGTATTAGCAGGTCTGCCTTTCATTATTGTCACTTTTTCCAAGATATGAATAATGTTTCTAAACCCTTAGATCCTCCAGGTACAGGCAGAACATGGCAAGCACTGAGTCAACGGTATTTCGGCGCAAAATGAAGCCCTCTAGGTCATACTCATGTATGCATTTATACGCCAGGAGTTGGTAGCAAGGAGGTGTGCACGTGTGGCGCACGTGCGCGCGCACATGACCCGCGGCCGACACCGCCTTCTCTTCTTCACCCCTGTTCTTCTTCCCCCACCATGAAGCTTTGCCTCCTCCCTCTTTTGGTGGCCGTGGTGTCCTGCATCCCGCTAGATACAAACAATGTCACCAGCATCAAGTATGCTGCAGCGCTCGTGGCTGATGGCCTCCTAGACTACTATGATGGTAAAAATTACGGCGGCACCGTTGGAATGTTCACCTGGCCTTACTACTGGTGGCAGGCCGGAGGTGCATGGGGCAGCATGATTGACTACTCATACTACATGGAAAACCATACTTACGACAAATTGATCGAGACTGCCTTGACCTACCAGGTGGGCAACGACTACAACTACATTCCGCTTAACCAGTCCACCACCGAGGGTAATGATGACCAGTCGTTTTGGGGGATTGCGGTGATGGCGGCCGCAGAGAAAAACTTCACCAATCCCTCCGATCCACGGTTGGGATGGCTCTCGTTGGCGCAGGCCGTGTTCAACACCATGAGTGCTCGCTGGGACCTTGCCGACTGCAACGGTGGACTCCGGTGGCAGATCTTCCAGTGGAACTCGGGTTACGACTACAAAAACTCCGTGTCCAACGGTGCCTTGTTCCACTTGGCTGCGCGCTTGGCCCGCTACACTAGCAACGATACGTACGTGGAATGGGCCGAGAAGGTGTTCGATTGGATGTACGGTGTGGGCTTGTTGACTGAAGGCGACTGGTGGTTCGTTTACGATGGTGTCAAGATCAACAACAACTGCCTGAATGTCACCAAGTTGTTGTGGACCTATAACCAGGGCCTTATGTTAGCGGGCTGTGCCTACCTATACAACTACACCTTGGACAATAAGTGGCTCAACCGCACCATGGATCTTTTGCACGCGTCTCAAGTCTTCTTCTTCAACAAGTCGGCCGATGCCCAGATCATGTACGAACGTGCCTGTCAGCTGACTACCTCCAATTATGCCACCTGCAACAACGATCAGCGTTCGTTTAAGGCATACTTCTCGCGGTGTTTAGGCTTGACGTCTGTGTTGGTGCCGGATACCTGGGACACTATCCGTCCCTGGCTCGTGGACTCAGCTAATGCCGCCTCGTGGTCCGCTTGCTCCGGGGGTGCTGACGGCCACACATGTGGTCTCTCGTGGACCAACACCACCTATGATGGAACCTGGGGCTTGGGCGAGCAAATGAGTGCTTTAGAAGTCATCCAGAACTTGCGTGTGGGCGATTTACCTGGCCCATACACTGCAAATACGGGTGGGTCGTCTATAGGCAATCCGGCGGCTGGATACGGCCATTTCACTACGACTGCCCAACCACTTTCCTTACACGGCAAGGACACTGCTGGGGCAAGTATCATTACGGCAGTGATTGGTGCTGCGGTTGTCGGAACCGGTGTATGGTTGGTGATCTAATGACCACTTTCTGTGTCTGCCACTGCAGCCTCAGCACTGAGTCTGACATTACTGCGTCTATAGGAGCAGCTGCTACTACAGCCTCAGGGCTACGGTCACTACAGCTCCAGCAACAAACACTTGACTGCGCACATCAGATGCAGTTAATGGATCTCTGGCCTATTGTATTTAATAGTGCTTGAAAGTTCGTATTTAGAAAACACTTAGTGCCACTAGAACCTCTCGCTTGTAGAAGCACGTCAGACATCGTTAATTGCCTCCTCTCCCCCCTTCTCCATTGGACCCAGCTTGGGAGAGGTAGTGCGCGCACCATTGATAGCCTACACTGGGCCTCACTACCGCAACATCCCCTGTCATGTCACCTGAAGATCCATTCACGTCCGTTAAGTGGGACCGCCATGAGGAAGCGGAAGGCAGTAATGCTGGATTCAATTCTGCGACCCCAAGTTTCGTGCCCTTCCAAAATACCCCTCCTCTGGAGCAGGTTTCCGATCATTTTGACTCCCAAGGCGCACCTGCCCCTGAGCCGCCCCAAAGTCCAGGGAGTCCGGACATGTATGACCGTGCAGAGGCTTCTGAGTCCTCAATTCAAGCCACTGCACAAGAATCGGCGCTATCAACCCAGGAGACCGTTCTGAGCCACGCCTCCGGAGTCAAGGTGCCCGGCCCACCAGCAGAAGCCGGGAATGGCGTCACAAGGAGCTCTGAAGTGGTTCATGAGGGCAAACCGCAAGCGGAAAACACACTCAATAGTGAATTGGCGGTGGGTTCTGGGGATCCGGTAAGCGCTCATGTTGTCTCGGACGGAGCAAGCACTCATGTTGTCCCGGACGGCGCAAGCACTCATATTGTCTCGGACGGAGCAAGCACCAATGCCGCCTCGGAACCAGCAAACACTTATACCGATGGTTCAGCCCTCGAAAATACATCTGATTATGGTCCAGGGGCAGATCGCGCGGAAGAGTATACAGCAGGCCCCAGTGTTCAGTCCAAACGTGAGCAGGGTGTGCTTGAAGAAGGCGCTCTAGCCAGGGCGTCACATGATACTCCCAACGCAGAAAAAGAAGCGGAATTTCGTCAGATAGAGGCGTTCCAAAAAATGGCAGATAGGTATGCCCAGTATGATATCTCCCTGCGGGTCAGTGAGCCTCTCAGCGATCGCGATGGCAACTCCAAAGCGTTCATCTCGTACCTTGTGGTGACCAAAACAAACCACCCCGATGTTTTAAGGTTGCAGCCCAAAGCCGCGGAGTCTGGCTTCGCAACAGTGAAGGTGCGGCGCAGGTACGGCGACTTCCGCTTTCTTCACGATTGCTTGATGGCAGATTTCCCCCAGTTGCTTGTGCCACCGCTCCCCGCCAAACTGAACTTCAAGTATCTCAAGGGTGATACATTCAGTACGTCGTTCGTACACAAGCGGCTTCATTCCCTTGATAGGTTCATTACCTACATATGCCAGCACAAATTGCTCTCCCAGTCCTCGGTCTTTCACTATTTCATCAGCGACTCCGCGGAGTGGACTACTTTCACGCAGAACCTCAAGATACTCAAAAACGAAGACTCCGAGAGCCTGATAGTGGGGAAGGTGGTCAACGAGGAATTACTCACCGAAACGGTGATGAACTTTTTCACCAGCTCCAAGCATAAGAGAGAAACCAACAAAGACATCTTGGAGATCAGCGAAAAACTCAAGAAACTCTACGAAAACTTGATCAAATTGGATCGCATTTTCTCCAGATTGAATAAGAAGAACAACGACCTAAAGACCGACTACGAAGCTTTCCTGCAGCAAATCAACAAGTTGGCAGCTCTTAACGAGTCGTCCAAGAGCCTAGACACCGACGCAGAATCGGCCAGTTCCACGAGAGCGGCTGCGGCTGAAAATGATCCTGCTGCTAATGCGGATACCCCTGTGCACGCTGCCGTGTCCAAGGTGACGACCAACTTCCGCCTATTTTCGGACTCGCTCGTCTACTTTTCGGAGAATTGGTCCAAGTTGTACAAGCACGTGGACGAGTCGTTTTTAGTGGCCCTAAAGGACTGTTCCAAATACATCATTCGTCTCACAAACCTCATTGAGTTGCAGCATAACAAGAAGATTGACTTGCAGGTGCTTCAGGACTACTTGAGTAAGGCGCGCGTGGATTTGGCCAACCTCAGTGGAACCGCTCCTTCAGCACACCAACCCCAACAGTCTGCACCCAACCCTGCCCTCATCGGCCAGTATTCCGGCGGCATCGTCAACAATACCGCCCAATTAATCAAAGATACAATCTCAACCTCCGCCACTCCACACATTGGCTCGTCCCAATCAGACAACAAAAAGTGGAAGCTTCAGAACCGGATTCTGCAGCTTGAGGGTGAAATCTCCGCGCAAACTTGTTTGGTCAACGACCTCACCAGCCGCATCATCAACGAGGAGTATCCTAATTGGGATGAGTTCAATAAGGCGCAGCTCAAAAGGGCAATGACGGAACTCTGCGACGAGAAGATTGCATTCTACAAGCGCATGATGGAGAACTGGTCGGAGGTGGAAATCAAGCTCATGAAGCGGCTCGAGGAGCTTGAGTGATGAGGGTGATTGCGTGGTGTGATTTGTTTTCAAAGATGGAGGTTTGAATGATTGAATTGTGTCATTGACTGATGTCAAGAAGTGAATGAAGAGCCTGGATGATATCAATACCCGATTGGTCAAGAATTGAATGTTGTACCAACTGGTTAAATGACTAGTCAATGGCCAACTTGTCTATTTGAAAGTCTATGAGAAGGGCCAATCCACCCACCATATCCAGAACTCAACCTCTCTGCAGCATTGGCCAACGAAATCTGGCAAAGTCAGTCACTGGAAAGATTCCAATCTACTACTTGAACGCGCCACGTGACCAGCGGCGAAGCTGCGGTGTGGAGCAATGTCGCTCTGGGCCACACGCACTCCTGGTCCGGTCTTCAACTTTGCGCATTGAAACTACTAATCCATTGATTTTTATATACGCGATTCGTGCGGCTTCATTGAGCACCGTATCTCTTATGTCGTTGAATACCAGAGTCGAAAGATTCTACCCAATTGTGTGTAGATTATCGTGAATTATCGGGACGGCGCAAGACGCAGGGGCCGGTTTCCGCACGTGACCCGCTGCATGCGACCTATTGCACGTGATCGGCCGCGCTCCACTTGGCGCCAAGTAACCCCAACCCGCCTACTCCACAGGCATGCAACTCCTCTTCCTCTTCCTAGCACTGTGTTTCGTGGCGGCAGCCAACCGGGTCATCTTAAATGATGGGGCGTACACGCAAGTTTGCGAAGGGATGTACTCCAAAAAAGACTGGGGCGGATCTCTTACCCCCCACATCTCCATCAATCTAGACCATTTCGACGTTCCGCTGGATTTCCAAGGAAAAGACCCGGCCAGGGTCAACTACGTGATTTTTGCCATCAAGGACCTCGAGCACTTGGGGAAGTCGTATGGTGGAAACTCTCGAAAGTATGTCTGTGATGAAATGGCCATTGATCAGGGCATGTGCAGCTCGCAAGACTTGGGAACGTTTTTGGTGGATGGCGACTACTCCAACACGACCATTCACATGGGCCAATTGACGGCTGCAGGAAAGACCAACATGACGTATCGTGTGCTAGAAACAGGCTACTATTGCGTTTCGACCGTTGACATCTACCGCCAGATCCAGTATGACGGCTACGTGTCTTTCCAGAATGCGTTTGGCTACATGAGTGCGTCAGAAATCCCCAAATTGCCAGGGTATGGAATCTTGACGCTCTGCTACGCCGTGGCGTTGGCGTTGTACGGGTTTCAGTTCTTCAAGAAGAAAGACAAAAACCAGATCTTGCCCTTGCAAAAGTACTTGATGGCCATGCTTTCCTTTTTGACCTTTGACACGCTTGTTATTTGGTCCTTTTACGACTTGGTCAACCGGTCCTCGCGCACGTCGTGGTTTGTGAAGGTCTACGGAGTGTTCTTGTCGATCTTGAGCTCCGCCAAAACGACCTTCTCGTTCTTCTTGTTGCTTCTCATAGCATTGGGCTACGGAGTGGTGGTACTCAAACTTCCCAAAAAGGTTATGACCAGGTGCAAAATATTCGCCGGCGCCCACTTCGCCTCGTGCATGTTGTACTTGATCGGAAGCTACAACTTCAACATCGCCAACTCCGTCACAACGAATACTGACAAAGCCTACGAGGGCAGCGTTTGGGCTATTCTTCCATTGATCCCCGTGACTATCACGTTGGCGGGGTACTATCTTGCCATCTTGTGCGCGATCAGGCTGACCACCACCAAATTGCATAAACAGAGACAGGTGATCAAGTTGCAGTTGTATGAGAACTTGGCCCGCATCATTAGTGGATCTGTGTTGTTGACGGTGGTCGGGCTTGTCTTTTCCAGCGTCATTGTGTTGTCCTTGTCGAGGAACGACGCCATCAATTCGAACTGGAAGATCGCATACTTCTTTGTGGAGTTCTGGCCCAGCTTCATTTTCTTTGCCATATTCTTGGGCGTGGCCTGGTTGTGGAGACCCACCGAGACATCGTACATGTTGGCGGTGTCGCAGCAGCTTTCTACGGGCGAGGGCGAGGGCGACGAGGGGGGCAATCTTCCCCACGGCCACGAGTTTGAATTGGACGATGTGTCGTTGATGAGCCACAGCGACGACGAGGCTCGAACTCGCGATAGCTTTGAGTTGGGCCAGCTGGACCAGCCGCCAAAGTACGAGTCTGCTGATGTGGAGCATGTGCCCACCACCTCGAATGCTAGCAACACTCTTTTCGAGCTTGGAGACGAGGACGACGAGGACGCCAAGAATCCGCCAAAGACCCGCACCGAGTAACGGAGCACTTCCCTTTTCGCCGCCCCAGCCCCGTATATAAAGCCACGGGTCATTACTATCCTACTCCAGTCTCTGCAAACCATGTATTAATTCCTCAATGAGAGAACTACCCTCAACGGTTGAAGATAGCGGCCTCAGACGCCGGCCCAAATCGTTCCTCCGTTGGCGTGGACTTGGTGCGAGAGCGCCTCTACCTTCTTGTCCCAGTCCACCAAGTGATGGTACAAAGTTTCCACTTGGTCCAAGTTCAAGATGCGGGGCTGCAACCATGTCACCACCAACACCTGGTCGATCTGGTTGATGAAGCCCTTGATCAAGCCGAGCGAAAAGCACTTGATAATCACAAACTCCACCTGGTCGAGCGGGGTCTTGGTCACGTCGCTGATCTCGCTGAACAGCAACCTCTTATTGGTGGTGGGCTTCAACGACACAGACTCCAACAACGCCATGATGACGATCTTCTGCTTCAAAAAGTCCTGGTGGTGCGCAAGTTGCGGGGACTTGATGAGCGCGGAGCTCAACACCTGGTGGAATTTGGCCAAGTTGCCCGAGTTCAAGTGGTGAATCAACTCGTACAACCAGTAGTAGTCTCCGGAAGGCTCGGCAATGCACGTCAAAATCTTGTGGAGGATCAACTCGCCGAAATTGTAGATCTTGTCTCCCAACAATGCCGCGATGCAGAGGTCGTGGCAAAACGCCACCTGCTGCTCGCGCGTCATGGGCGTGTTGATCAGTGACAAGTAGAGCAACCCGTTGGTGTAGAAAAGGTTGTAATTCTCTGCAAGCTTGTACTGCTGGCACTTGGTCAAGTAGTAGGCTGCGTTGATCTTGGAGCTGTAGTCGTTCTGCAATGTGGAGTCGAACTTGTCGTTGATGGACTCCAAGATCTCATCGGCCTGGGCCAACTTGTGCAACAACAACGCGTGTCGGGCGATTTGCAAGTTGATGTAAACGATGGCCTCGTCGTTGCTCAACACTTCGTCCAATTTCTCGAGTCGACGAGACGACAACTGCTTGGTGAGCTGCTCAATCAACGATGCCTTCAAGTCGTTTAGATTGTCGTAGCAATCGCCGCTGTTCTCGAACGACTGCAACAAGAAATCGATCACGCTGATGGAGTTCAACTTGTCCTGGAATTTGGAGATGAAGTTGTTGAAGATCTTGAACCGTAAATTGTTGGCGCCCGACTCGGGGTTCTGGAACAACTCCTCCAAACATAAAGTCAACTGGTTCCACAACCTTCTTTCATAGTAGTCTTCCAACTGATATAGGATTTCGGTGATTTGCGGGTTTTCGGTCTCCAGCCTCAAATTGGCCAAGACCGTGGAGAAATCTGTGTCGATTTGCATAGCAGTCATGACTTTGAGTTGGAATGTGGCGACGAGCGCGCCCAAGTGGTGCGCTGTGTGCAGGCCGCGCCATAAACCCGATACTTTCACCTCTGAAGGCCCTAGCCATTCTTGGCAGGCACCTTTTCTCCCTCTGGTGTGCCTCTTCTCTACCTCTGGTATGCCTCTGGTGTGCGTTACAGCAAGCTTCCCTTCCAAACGTGGCTATTGCTCAATAAAATCCTTCATGTCTTGCCAGCTGGTCAAGTTCTCCTGGCAAACCTGTTTTCCTGCACGCACGAAGGACAACATCACTGCAAGCCACTTCCTCTCCATCTTTAGCGTGTACTCGTCGAAGGTGGTCTTCAAGTTGTTGGTCAATGTGACAAGGTCGCCGCTGGAAAGTTCAATCAACTGGTCAAGCTTGTTAATCTCTTTTTCAATATGCTGCTGCCGACCCTGGTGAACTGACCGATCTAGCGGCGCCGAGTCCGCCAGAGAGTCTTTGAACTGGTCCTCCGGCAAGTTGAATGCGGTCTTGTTTCCCCCGAACAAGCCGTACCACGACTTCTTGTGATGCGAGCCCTTTCTGAGGTGCCTCAGCTCAACGCGCTCGATGGCAGACGTGATCGACGGACTGTCGATGTTCAATTCCTTCAAATGTCTCAAGGACTGGTGGTCCGCCTGGGCTGAGTTGGAGAGCTCCAGAATCTTGCTGAACTTGAGCTTGTAAAGGAGCTTGAACTGGAGCAACTTGTACTTGTAGAACTTGACCAACTGCAACGCCGAGTAGTAGTATTGCATGAACTGGTTGATGGGCTCCTCCCAGTGAGGAATCACATGTGAGTGCACGAAATGCTCCAAGCTCAAGAAATTGGAGTCAATCGTCAGCCCAAACTTCTCCACAGCCACCGAGAGCTGCCTGTGGCTGTGGTCAACGGCTGGTGGGGTGGCGTGCTTGGTTGGGTCCACGGCCATTTCGTGGATCTGGAGCGAGAAGTTGTTGAGGTTGCCGCCCAATTCGATTAGGGTCTCTACCATGAGCTTCAAGTTGCGGATGTTTTTGGAGTTGAGCTTGTTCAAGTCCGAAAGCACCTTTATGTTGGCATGGAAGCTGCGTTCAAACGCCACCAACTCCAGGGGAATGTCATTGAGCATGCTGGGAGTTTCTGCATCATTGATGTCGGGGATATTCAGCTCCTTCAGGCTGTAGAGGCGGATATCGTTGCTGAGGCGGTGTAGATCATCGTTCATCTTCAGGAGGTTCAGGAGATGGTCCGAAGAGTGGAGATCGAAGCCCGCGACCGAGGGTAGGAGCATGTAGAGGCCGTTTTGGTCGGTGGTGTCATTTGGGTTGGCCAAGAGGAGGTTCTGCGGTAGCTGGTTGACTGGCGGCTCGTTGACCGCATTCTCCCAGCAAAGCTCGTAGTTGGGGTCCAAGAACTTGAGCACCAACGGACAATTGCGCAAGGCCACGTTCGAATCGAACACCACGTCGCGGAGAAACTGAGTGAAGTAGCGCTTGCGCACGTCAATGACCAGCATTTCTTTGGAGCTATCGATGGAATTGATCAAGTATGTGAGAATGGTGTGTTTTTCGGGGATGGGCGGAATGATCACACTGGGGAAAAGCTTGACCAAGTTGTCCCGAAGAGACTTGAACTCAGAGTAGCGTCGCTTGACGATGATTGGGTCGGAGCCTTCGACCGAAAGCTCGATCAAGTACACGGTAGTGGCCGAGTTCATCATCCTCTCGGTGGTGATCACATTGATCTGGAGCCGGGGGTTCTGGAGCAACTTTTTGATTCTCTGGGAGAGGCCTAAAGAGTCGTTGACCAACGCGTGCAGGCCAAAATCCACAAAGCTGTCCTGGAGATAGGACGAGTCGGGCTTGCCATCGCCATAGAACAGCGGGTTGTTATCCTGCTCGATCTCTAGAAAGCTATCACTCATGATGGGCAGTGCTTGAATACTTGGGAGGGGGTTTTCAAGGACAACGCCAATGGAATTACCCTAATGGATGGATCCGGATATTAGCGAGTATCGATTGGGACACTTGACAAAATGGACGGGATATCAAAAAGAAAGGTTTCCAGCAGAACAAGATTGGATACAATGGACGGCCCGGAGTGAACGGTTGAAAGCCGAATAAGACCCGAAACACTGGAAACCTGAACCAGTGAAGAACCGGAAACAATGAAATACCTGAAACAATGAAATACCTGAAACAAGGAAAGACCTGAAACAAGGAAAGACCTGAAACAAGGAAAGACCTGAAACAATGAAAGATCTGAAACGAGGAAAGATCTGAAACTATGAAAGGTCCGAACCAAAATGGAGCCAATCCTCAGAACCAGTATCCGAAGCCGCGTGTAAGGATGTGCACTTGCGAGAGAAGAGCCACAGGCGGATAGCACAGGTATATATAGAAAGCGGTGGAGACACGCAAGATCACAAAGGGGCTAGATCACTGAGGCGGTTTTCAGAGAGGGGGGCTCAGCGACTAGGAGCTTGCTGCTTGGGGTCAGTGTTAGGCGTGTTAGGGTGAAGGCGCGCGAGAAGGGGCTGCGCGCGCTCATAACGCAGCCACGTGAGGCTACCCACGTTCGTTGACTGTTACTCTTATATAATACTGCTACTACTATTTACTACTACTAATAATATATTCTACAACTACTACTACTATCTACTACTACTATCTACTACTACTATCTACTACTACTATCTACTACTACTACTACTACTACTACTACTACTACTACTACTACTACTACTACTACTACTACTACTACTACTACTACTACTACTACTACTACTACTACTACTACTACTATCTACCAAACTGTTACTGTGGCCGCTCTGTCCGTAGCAGCCAGCCATGAAATCTCCTTATGCACTATACCAGGTGTATCCAAGCCTGGCCTTTCCCCGGCATCAACCGGTGAAGCAGAGACAAGAAAAAATCAGTTAGGGACAAATCAGACTCAAAGTCCTGGTTTCTAAGTCTGAGAGTGAAATTAAGCAAAGCTCAGAAGGTATGGACATGCCATGTGCATGAAAACGGGCAGGGAAGGCCTATGTGTACCAAACACAGCAACGATGGATCATCAGCGGTCTCGATTGAGTAGCCCATATCAAGCAAGCATCAATCAGAACCTTGTATAATATCGAATGTGTACACCGCATAGCCTCTGATACGTGATCCTGGCAGCTCAAAGAAAAGGCCCTGTGAAAATTATATGTAACATATAGATCATCCTGCTAGTATGGAACTGGCGCCCTTTCTCCTGGGGCATTGGTGGGCCCGAGAACTTCGACAGAGGTGTGAAGTACGGAAATGGCCAATCAGAGCTGGTAAACACGTTGATTTGGAAGTTTGGAAGTTTGGAAGTTCTGAATAGTCTTGTGAAGTACCACCGCTGCACATGTAGGTATTGTAAATTTCCATGGGTAGCCAGGATGGCTTGTATGATCCATACATTGGGTGCAAGCCACAATTCAACAGGAACATGTTCAGAGTGTGGCTGACGCCTTTGTTGAGCCCTGGTCTGGAGAACGAATTGGCGAAATAACCCTGGTTCGGGTGGACTAACAAGAAGCCAGAGTAGGAGACTAGTAAAACAAAGGAAGCCAAGAAGAAGAGAGCAAGAATGAGGGAGGAGAATGTGCTTAACGAGTAATGGACTGTAGACAACGAATCCTAATTTGTGGTCGGTCTATACGCGTATGTCGCAGGCAACCCTATCATGGAGTCTCTTGACTCTGGACCCACCTTCGAGTCGACTTGCCTGGGCCATCCGTCCTGGAGCACTTGACACTTTGCCTATTTGATGCATTGGTCACTCTATCCCCTGCTCATATAGTCTCTCCATGTGATGGTGTTTTTCGTGGCACTGGTTATTCATGGCCCCGGCTTTTCGAAGCGCAAGGTTTCTTTCTTTCTCCATGTCAAGTGTAGTTTCACCAGCCATAATGTGCTTCCCAATGATGAGGTCGCAAATCAATCGTAAGACCGATAATATTCGTTCTGCGACAGAAAGGACAGCAGGACTATGGTTTTCATAGCGATTCCGGTGGTTTCGTATCTTCCTGTACCGCTCAATCAGGACGACTTTTGAAGGGGTGTACTTTGGCGTCTGCTTAATACCTGCCCATAAGATACCTCGAAGCAGATCCATGTTTTTGTTGAAAAAAAAACTAATAGTTTGAGCTGATGCGCTAGAGGCAGCGAGCGCCGGCACCTTATATATATGCGTGAAAATTGCAGCCAGTCTCGGCACGACTGGGCGGTTTCGCGCGTATATATAAGAAAGGAGTTTCTGTTAATTTTCGTTCATAATGAACCTCCTACCTGACAATTTTATTTTTTTTAGATCAGCTACTAGGGCCGATTTTAACAGCCAAGTCCGTTTTAACACCACAGGCGGATTCAGCAGCCGAAGGATGAAGTAGCCTGTTTCGGCACGAGTGTACGGAAAAGGCGATTCCAAAGGTGCTTGAAATCCAGGATTTCGAGTGGATGTATCTGTCCGCAATGTCTCTCTTTTAAAGAGCTTCTATGGTCATTCTAGTGGAAGTTTTGATAGCTCCAAAAGGAAGTGAATGGTTGTTGAATGTTCGTTCGCCGATGAAAGCAGCTCCGGACGTGGCCCCCTACTTTAGGTGGCAGCACCCAAAAACCCAAACGCAGAGCTTGTCCTTTTGCAGGGGTGACTCTGAGGATTTCTCACGAGGTACGCGGCTCAAAATACCTAACTCGAAATCAGAAGTTCTGGGGGTTGAAGAGGGGAATGTCTCGTGCAGACTAAAGTAACACATAAAAGACACGTGTGGCCAAATCATACCAAAGATGTTTGCTTAGCTTGAAATCACTGCTAGTATCGCGGAACCTGCTCGGCAGTTATAATATGGACCAGAATTAGACATCATGGGCTTTAATTGATCAAATTGGGCGAATCCGGAAGCAATGGCTCGCCTAGGCGGCGAGTAAAGTCAGAGATCCTGTGTGCAGCAACTTTAGGAAGAGCACCGTTTCCAAACTCTTTTCAGATATTATTGCAAATATGGATATCTCTTCCACATATACGGCTGTGGCCAAATGGATCTGTCTCTTGGAAAGTCAGCCCTACTTGTGGTTAATCGAGTAGTCTGTGGCTTCGAAGTGCTTGGTCTTGCTGTATGGGTGGGTTCCAGAAGAAGTGATTGAGGTGGCGGCTGCAAAGGGAGGGCACATGACTTGGCACGTGCTCTTTTCTATTATTGCTCGTCTCCAGATGGAGAGACTTTATTTCGGAACGCGGGTTGAAGACTGTCCAGCACATCCTGACACTACCCTCAGTGGTGCATATCGTTTACGCACGCGACGTGGAGAGCAGGAGGGCTTCTGTGCATGATGTGCTCAAGTCCAGGAAGCACATCTACTCTGTTTTTTTCGACTCTTCCGCAGAACGACAGGCACAGAAAAAGCGGCACGGACAAACTCAGGCTTGCCTACACTGTTAAGCGCAGAGGCCGGCCAGGCCAGAGAGTCAAAATCTCATTCCCAAACGAGTACGTCAAGGCATTCTGCACATAATGAGCGTGGAGAACGGGGGCATCACGAGCCCTTACGCTTAGGGCACCATGCTCAGTGGAGCAAACCACAGAGAAAATCACCGAGCATTCACCGAGTGGTCACCGAACAAATCACGTCAATTTAACAAAAATTCTTGGAGGTGCAGTGCCCAGAAATCCACGCGCGTCAATGGTGCATGTGTACATGCAGCTCCATCAGTCTAGTCTTATTTCAAATGACGTCCAACTCCATCGCCTCCATTAAATGTGGTTCCGTCAGTTGTATATTCATCGGAGAAAAAACGGCCGACTCAATCTTCAAAAGATTAAGAATTTTAATTCTTGAACATTGCCTTTGATCTGGCAGATTCCTTGGGCCTCAAGTTTCTCTGTGTTTCCGGCGGGGCAAGATCTAGAGGTGTTATAAGCGGGAACGCGTTGGCTTGGTTGTGTATCCACCGTTGCACCGCGTCCCTCATGCACATCGGCAAGGGGACAGAGCGGCTGTACGACTCTAAAAAGTGCTTTTCTGGTCACACGACACTAGCGGCCCTTTGGATCGGAGACGCTTCGGCGAGACCTCCATTCAGACCAGCACAGACCAGTCCCCATCGCAGTTTCCCACGAAGCCCAAGATTCCCGGACCGATACGACGTTTCACCACTTCAAAACTGGATCCATATCTGCACCAAAGCTGAGCCATCCCACCGGCCTAGCCACGCTGCATCCACTTGACTCCGGTCCTGCGATCACCTGCTCAGACCGTACCGCTTGTGCACTGAAATTGTCACTGAAAAGTAGTGCATCATCGACCGGGCAACTCTCACATGGCCATCCATTGCAACCAAGTTGTTGCACTCTTTCTGCCTAGCTCTCCTCGGCAAGCAAATCATTGCATAGGTTGGTTCATTTTTGATCTATCAACTCCCGCATCTACTGAGCCAACCCAGTGAGTGAAGGGTCGTGAAACTGAGTGGGTCGGATTGTCACCCATCTGTCCACTTGTTGCCCCTTTCCAGCTTTCCCAACCCGTTTTTCCTTTCCAGCTGCCTATTAGCCCAAAATGTGGCTGAAGATGGTCTTTTCCAAAAAACTTCTTGCGTCGCTCATCATGGCAGTATTGTTGCTCAACATCAGCTTTTTCTTGAACCGTTCTCGGGCCACCGAGAATGACCTCTTCAAGAGCTTTCAAGAGTTCCTAGGTCCCAGTTGCTCGGCAGACGACATTGAGGCAACACCACCAGAGCCCGCTGGAGACGCCAAAGTGCGCTTGCGTCCATACTTGGACGACCGACCCCACGGGTTTTTGGCTGTGTTGCGGCTAGACAGCATCGACGTGGAGGGAGATCCCGGGACGCGTGCGGCGTCGCAGATGATTGCGGACGCAGGGCTGCTGGTAGCAGTGCACGAGATCAAGCAATACGTGCCAGATCCCGAGAGCCAGCCACACTTGGCGTCCATTGACATTCAGAACCATGGTATTTTTGGCAGCGAGTTAGCAGGCTTCCTTGCGCAGTTGTGGCAGACCATCCAAGAGCATAAACCGAAGGTGGGCGCAATCAATGACGATAAGCACTATGCCGAGGCCCGGGAGGAAGACCAGGTTGCGCATAGCGACGGCCGCATCCCTCCCGAGAATGGACACTGGCGCGAGGACTACACGGAAGAGCCCATACGGAGCCAGGAGTACTTGCTGTACTTTTTGCGCCTCTCCAGAAACGAGTTGCGCTCTATTTGGGAGGCCCACCAGGCGTTCTTGGACGCCATGCCGCAGGACTTTCCCGACGGTGTTTACCAGCTCGGAAAGCTCTCGCAGTTTATGCATGGCGACGGGATCGTTTACCTTGGCGGCGGCAATGCCACCCAGTTGGCGCTTACATCCATCTCCATGTTGAGGGCGACCGGCAGTGCGCTACCCGTGGAGGTGATTCTTCCGCGGCGGTCTGACTTCGACAGTCAGTTGTGTACGTGGACGCTTCCGGCGCTCAATGCTCGGTGCAAAATCATGGAGGAGTACTTGCCGGCGGCGATGAGCGAGTCGGTCAGCGACCACCAGCTCCGAAATATGGCGCTCTTGGTATCGTCGTTCCAAAACGTGTTGTTCCTCGACGCAGACAACCTCCCGCTCAAGAACCCGGACCACATGTTTGCGAATGAGCCATTTGCGACGCTGAGAATGGTGGTGTGGCCAGATCTCTGGCGGAGGTCCACGTCGCCGCACTTTTACACCGTCGCCGACATCCAAGCCGACGAAGAATTCCACATGAGGGATTCGTTCTCATCCTACGACCTGCGGGGCAAGTCGAACGACCCGTTGCAGATGTCGTTCCACGATTCCAGAGGCACAATGGCCGAGGCCGCCAGCGAAGCCAGCCAATTGTTGATCGACAAGAAGCGGCATGCGCGGACCCTCTTCTTGGCCATGTACTACAACACTCACGGGCCCGAGTACTACTACGCTCTCTTGAGCCAGGGTGCGGCGGGCGAGGGCGACAAAGAAACATTCTTGGCAGCGGCCCATAAGCTCGGGTTGCCATACTACCAGGTGAGCGAGTTCATTCGCGAGTTTGGGCCGCAGGACGATGCGGGGAAGCGGCAGTTGTTTGGCTTGGCGCAGTACGACCCCATTGTGGACTACCTCGAGTCGACGACTCCAAGGCGCACAGTGCCTTTCAAAGGGCCGTACGCCAAGAACAGGCACGACGCCAGCGTCAACAACTACGAGCGCCACTTCTACCAATCTCACTCGCTCATGTTCTTGCACGCCAATTGGTGCGGGCTTTCTCTCGAGCAAGTCTTGATGGGCGGGCCAGGCGGAAGAGGCATGAAGACGGAGTCGGGCTCCCGGCGAAGGCTATACACAGACGACTTGTTGCACGAGTGCAATGGCGTGGACATCGAGTCCATGCTAATGCACTACATCCACGCATGGTTCTGCAGTGTCCGGATCGACATGAACGGCGTGGCTCCTAGCACAAGCCCCGAGCGCCTGCTGCTCTGCACAGAGGTGGAAGAACAGATTGAATATCTCCAGAAAAAGTGACTCGACTGAACATTCAAGCGATGATTCCCATTCCCGAAGCGCCAGCTTCAGACCTTTCTGATTCCGAAGCGCCAGCTTCAGACCTTTCTGCATGGACTGGACATGTGCTAAGCGTGGCTCACCATGAGTGATGTTCCGCCTGTGAAGCATGGGGCACTATGTGCTGTTCCAGTGTATTATGTATTATGTTTTAATGTGTCCAAATCATCATCCAAGGCATGTGAATTGTCAGGGACAAGCTATTAGCATGTCAGCCCTGGTAGTGTGCCACCCATAGGTGATGTGACGGGTTTCTGAAACAGATATGCAAGTGTCCGTCTGAAAAGTCAGGAAAAATGGCCAAATCGTTGACACGCCAATGATTGCAGCGGAATGAACGATAAAGATGATTTTTGTGTTGTTCGATGGCATGTATCATGGTAACAGTTGAAGCAGGATTAAAAGTGTCAAGGTGAAACGGTCAAAGTGCACAGACAAAACGGGCGAACGATGAACCGAATTTACGAAAAGCTGGCAAAGCCAAGTATAATTATTTCTGATTTATTGTGATGGAAAGTATAATTCTAGACACGGAAGACCGCACGAGCCGTGATACCCACTCAGGCGCACAGCCTGAGTGGATGTTCTGATGGCTACTAAGGATAGTACAACTCAGAGCCTCCCGGGTCTATCGATAATCATTGACGATAACGTTCCTGATACGATCCTTAACCATTGACAAGCAGAAGCTTGGACGCTATTGCGAATACAGGCCTAACGTGCCAGGTGGCATAATAATTCTAACATTTGGTAGCGCAAGTTGTACCAAGTGTGGATGCAGCATATGTGTCTCAACAAGAAAACACAAGAGCAGAGGTAGCTCCTCCAGGGATCACTTCTTCGCAAAAGAAGACGGAGAT
The DNA here is from genome assembly GCA_009756545.1 of Metschnikowia dekortorum. NCBI lineage: Eukaryota > Fungi > Ascomycota > Pichiomycetes > Serinales > Metschnikowiaceae > Metschnikowia > Metschnikowia dekortorum. The sequence goes on from WFIU01000006.1 coordinate 314,973, forward strand.
AGGCACTCCGAGAACAAATACGCAGATAGGCACTCCGAGAACAAATACGGAGATGATGACTGATAACAAACGCACCGGTGAAAGACGTTTCAACCGCACTTGGACCGGAGAAGGAACCCGTTATCAAATCAGCAAATTTCCAGGACATTACGTTCGAAAATCTCAGAAAGCGTTGCAGTCTAGCGAAAAGGAAGATAGTGTCGCAGCCCGACAGGTACAACCGAGGCCAGACGCATCTCCACGCAACGGGAGAGCAGCAAGATCCATTGAGGAATCGGCTCGTCAACCGTGAATTGTATTCTAGGAGTTGTTGTGCAATTCAAGTATAGTTGTATAGGAGGTGGGAGGATCGTCATCGAGCACTTGTAAATAAGGCTCAACAGGTGATACTTTTTCGAACTCTTCTATATTAATCGATACAGGATTCATGAAGGTTTTCTAATTGGGAGGATGTCTTTTACACTCGGCTATTTCGTATGCTTTCATCACGAGCATACACCAGTCTCGACATTTGCTCTACCGGCTTCTTGTCAGGTTCGTGGGCGTAAGCTTTGAGAAGAGGGATCTATTGATGCGTACGGCAAAGGGGCATCATTCGAGTGGTATAGAAAAGTCCACGGCGCCACGTTCGGGCTGTTTCGGTAGATGAGACTCTGATCGGGCAGTCGTGCTGAGTGACCGGATAAGCCTCTTGAGATAAGGCCAATGGGTCTGGACCCAGCACAGAGGCAAGGTCATGGAGGCGAGGTCCGGCGTCATACCGGGTCTAACCCTATAAAAGTTATACTAATAACACATCCCTGTATACTTTTTTATCAGTATTCCATCATCTCTTAAAATCATTATACTGCCCCGCTTGTCATTCCGTCCCTCTACAAGGACAAACAACTTTGGATTTATCATTGCCTTGATGTGACCTCACAAACGGTGTCTGCTATTTCTTCATCCTCTAAGCCTCCTGACTCCATTCTGGAATCGAGGAAGTGGCATGAGAGACTTGGTCATCCTAGCGTTCAGGCCTTTAACGCACTTTGCAATCTTTGGCTGATACCACCTTCAGTGTCTCATATAAATACTCAAGATTGTGATGCTTGTAATCTATCCAAAATGACCTATCGCTATTCGAAGTCTAGTACCTCTGGTACTCGTGTCACAGGACCTCGACCGATTGTACATATTGATGTCGGTGGTCCCTTTTCTTGGCCTGGGTATGACAAATCGCGTTTCTTTCTTACGATGGTCGATCGTTACTCGCAGTTGATTGCAGCAATCCCCTTAGTCTATAAGTCGGATGCCGTCGAAGTGATCCAGCGCTTTGTGGATAATCTCTGTTGTTCACAATCTGGATACCCACCATATCACCTTGGAATAAGGACTGATAACGGACTGGAGTTCGCTAATGACACTTTGATCACATACTTCTTTCGGAAAGGCATTCTGCATAAGTTTACCAACACTTATTCATCCTACCAAAATGGTACCTACCAAAAAGGTACCTACCAAAATGGTACCTACCAAAATGGTACGGCTGAAGGCCAAAATAGAAGGATTCAGGACAAAGCCCGAACTTTCCTTCTACTGGGCGCTGTTCCTCCAATTTTCTGGCCTGAGGTTAGGGGGGGGGGGCATTGTGGTTTTGAGTGATAGGGATTCAGAAAAACGGCGGAAATCGCCTCCTTATATACTTTTGTAGTGCACATTATGCACTACTGAGACTATGCGGCAATCCACTATGGACGCACGACGCACTACGTCTTTGGATGCGAAAAAGTCCCCCGCGCATCGAGAGTTTGATAAGGTTACTCGATTAGGTCG
>WFIU01000006.1:316797-406713 GCA_009756545.1 Metschnikowia dekortorum
TAAGCGTACAAGCAGGCACCTTTATGAGGGATTATCTCCCTGGAGAGTACTTTTTTTTTCTGCATGAATGCTCACCTTTCGTTGAGCTGAGACGGGGGAGTCAGGGTGGTTGCAATATGGTCTAAGGTGGAGCCTAGTGTGCGGAGTGGCGTAAAGTTCTATGCTATAATGTGTTCGATTGTCTTCCTATGTTCAATGGGCAAAACCACATGGGCAAGTCCCATGTCGACCATGATGGCATCGTGTACAAGCCAAGTGAGACCATGAGGCCTGACTCTGGTCCTAAAGTCACGCGTGCAAACGCCACCCAGGGCTCATATCAGCCGGACCAGAGCATCTTCAGCAACTTGCAGCGCAACGACTCCAAATACCTTCTGACGCTCAAAAAGCAGGGCCCTTTGCAGAGGAACTCGACGGGGCCCGCTCAGCATGCGGTGCAGTTATTGAAGATCCCCTTTTCTAGCAGTAAATGCAACTCTCATTGATAAGCCGTTGAAACTTCATTTTCTTAATGGTTTCATTGATTGCTTGGTTCCAGGCGAGTGGAGCTTGCTTCAAGCCATATAGGGATTTGTTGAGACATATCTTTCTTTGGAGTCAAGGGCCTGGTATTTGTTTCATGTAAATATTTTCCAGAAGTTTTCCGTTTAGAAAGGCTGTTAAATACTCCTTCAGAGGGAGTGTTGAAGTATTACTCACGATCATGATTTGATTTGTCCTTCAGATTTCTTTCGCCTGTAGAGTCGGTACGTGCTCGCACCAATGACATTGTCAAGCGATGTTCCCTCGGGAAGTTGCTTGGAGAATCATTAGTATTATTTCTTGTCCTTGCTCCCACAAGAATTATTAGTGGATACATAGTCTTGTCAAGAGATGTAACTTCTTGGGCTGTTCTCCTTTATATAAATATATTCAATAATCTATAGTTCAATAATCATGCATTCCTATTTTAGTACAAAATAATCAACCGCAACTGTCAAGGCAAGTCTCTAGACGGCGATTGAACTCCAAGCAGTAATCACCAATTTAAAGAATTCATAATGAGTTTTAGCAGTTCCGAAAAGAAGATCCTATTTTAGGAATCGTCTCAATATACTTAACTGGGCGGTTTTATCTTTTGAACAAAGAAGTCTGACCTTATTAAGAGCCTCAACGCGCATGCATTTAGCCTTGAAGCTATTGCAATTGAGCACCTATGGGTAGCACACTACCATGGGGAGTAACAGCATCCATTTATGCCTATTCAAGTGTATTTTGCCAATTACAAGAAAGCTTGGGCCCCAAATAAACGTATGGTAAGACTTTTCAAGAACGTAACTGGAGGCCCATTACGGCGGCACAAAACATAAGTTACTAGCTATGTTCTTTTGTATATTTTCGTCAAGTACTTAGAGAAGGTGTATTCGTTGATGATTCCTGAAACAAGGGGATCATCCAAACTTATATAGGTAAAAGCTGGCCCGGGCCGCATGCGCCTGGTTGCACTTTTAGCCGGCGTGAGCACGATACTACCACGTTTGGTTGATGTTTTACCGCCCGGCCGTCCCAATCTGGCTTATCCGTAGGTCAAAGCCTGAGGCGGATAGGCAGTCGGATTGGACACGCCTCTCCAGGGCGAGGGTTTCAGTGACCGCACGTCGCCGGTCAAGAGTATCCCATGGTGGATTTAACAGGTGGCAGCAGAAGTAAAGGCTATGTTTGAGTCGAGGACATAGCAACAAAAGAAGTACAATTTACAGGATTAAAAGCGTTAATTGGGATAGTCTAAAATAGGCGACGCGGGTCAAGTGGGTAGATAGTCGGTGTAGACAATGGCGCAGAATTTTGCCAAAAAGAGGAAAAAAGAGGCTTCAATGTGGACAGGTGAATAAATTGTACGAAGCGCAAAATAAATCATCCGGGTGATTTTGCGTTGTTCAAGGACTGCAAGCAAACATGCGCCTGGTTTACACATAGAAGCAGTTTTTCTAGGTCTGAATAAATTCATACTGTTAGATCCACCATCGGTAGCGCGATGGATACACAATTAACCTGCGACTTGCGGTTACAAGGGGAGACCGTCGAAACCCCACCTGAAGAAAGGCGTGACAAATCCTTTGCCGCCTATCTCCGAGGCTCTAGACGACAACGGCACTGGCGCCGTGGTGTTCCCCAAATGCAACGTTGGGTTTGCTCAGATGCAGGACAAGTGGCTTCAGATTAGATAATTCCTCCTCTGCGTTATACATGGGTGTGTTTGGAGGACCATAGAGCAACCAGGGGCTGATGTCCAGTGGGATCCTAGTTCGAATAACATAGCCATGGATCGACATACTTGTGGACTTCTTTTCAGTGGCAGATACATTTGTATCAGTGGGTCTGGTTCTAGGAGGCATCTTTGATGATACCAAATTGGGTTTATATGAATACTCTTATGTAGTTAGCAGACAGCTAGGCTTTTATACTTGGGGATGTACGGTTTCATCTCATTCACCCATTAACCGCCTGTCGTATTCTGGTTGTCCTGGCAACCAAGATGCGCAGTGGCTAAGCATAGCGCGCTCAGTCTTGGGTTGTCAACAGTGGCGCCTCCGGCTTTGACCTACGGATAAGCCAGATTGGGATGGACGGGCGGGAAGGCGGCCCGGCTGTCTGAACACCCAACATCGACCAAATGTGGTAGTATGGTACCCCCACGCCGGCTAGAAGTGCAACCAGGGCCCGGTCTCGCCATGTCCGAGGCCTCATGCGGCCCGGGCCAGTATTCATCATATAAGTCGGAAGATCCCCCTGGTTTTTGGGTCAACGAATACCTCCTCTCTTAGTACTTGACGTAAACAAGTACATAACAAACATAACCCACAAATTCACATGCATTATCCCGGAAGTTCTTTTTGAATGAGTGAAGGACGGGTTTGAAAGGGGCCGGTACTAGTTCGTTCGATAGCTGTAGGGTATGAAGACTGGCGGAATTCAAGAAGTGAATGGATACTAGAAGATTAGGTTTAGAAGATGAAGACGAGAAAGCGAGGGAATCTCAGGAGAAGGCATTTTGAGTTGATCAATTCACAGGTATAGATAAAAGGTCGTGAGAGGAATTGGTTGAAGCGTTAGAATAAGCACAAGAATAAACTGGCGCTAGTAATAGCGATGGTGTTTATTTCCCAGCTTCGGTGGGCACAGCAGCCTTTTCCAAGTCAGAAAGTCATGGAGAGCTGGAGCACGTGCCAGTGAACCAGTCCTGGGAAGTCCACGCACACACCACGCAGACACCACGCAGACACCACGCAGACACTGGTGTAGGTGGATTCGGCGATGATGTCAGCCTAGACAAACTTTCTGTTCAGCGAGTCGCCCATGCATCCCTTCCTGCCGGTTCGGTCTGTCGCTAGAATAGAAGGATGCTTGGAATGATGACGTTGGAGGTTCGTTCGCCAGACACGACCCCTGGGTTGATTCGGGGTTCGGTGATTGTTCGGAAACGGATACCCGAGTGTAGCTCATTCGCTGCATTCATGTTTCGAGAAAAAGGCCATCAGTATGAGCGGGCATCCCTCGCTTGATATCCATCAGTGAAGGTTACAACACGTAAATCTCCGTGCTTATCCCTCTGTGTCAGCTGCACCTGGTCCCTGGAACGTTACCGAGCAGCTGTAACGGGCACTCACATCTTATTCGTCATTCAGTATATGCAAAATATGCATATGAATGCTGAGGACTTGGTTTCATTAGGTATAGGCTCTCTTGGAATAATTCCTTGAAGCTGAGTCGTGGTACTTGGCGCCACTGCCATTACTTTAATTTCGTATGACAAGCACCAAAGAATGCAGTGAGTAGGCGGCTCCGGAGCCACAAGTTCAACGGTAAAAAGCGACTTATAATGAACCGTTCAATGGATGCCATGGATGTCATGATGTCATGATGTCATGATGTCAATGGACACTGCCGCCCTTTATGAGCCGGCTCACGACAACAACCACTTGAGATTGTGGACAAACCCCAGGCAGAGGTTGTGCTCCGCGTAGATCAAACAGTAGTGCTTCAAGAGCATGGAAATCTCCTCAACCTCGTCGATCATCTCCAAGCGGGATACGCGGGTCCATTCCGATGGAGAGATCCAGGCCATCTCCGCAGGGCCGTAGCCTCCCACCAGCGCCAAGTCCGTGAGGTGCGCCGAGAAGCCAAGGCGCTCAAGCCAGGCTTTCCGTGACGAGAGGTCGGGGTACAGCGAAAAGGACGCAAGGTCCAAGCCCCGCTGGGCCAAGTTGTCCGCCATGGTGCGACCAAAGGCATCGTCTAGCCCCATTGGGTCGTACATTGCAATGGACACGTGTTCCAAGAGCAGGCTCCAGAACTGCAACACGCGGCCATTCTCCTCCGGCGTGAGGTAGCAGAGCACGCACTCGCTGAGTAGTAGCGTGGGCGTGTGGCGCTCCAAAAACGAAAGGCGGTCGGACGCTCCATCGAGCGCCCGCAAGTCGACTCCGACCATGTGATAGCGATCCAGGTGGAGGTCTGTGGGCAAGGCCTGGAACTGATCCGCGGTCATGGCCGCCCGATCCGCAAAGCCTGGTCTGGCCCTCTCTCCTGCAAATCCAGGTCTGGCTCCCTCTCCCGCACCAATTCCACATCTAGATCCGGGCACAGCTCCCACGCCAGCTCCAGCTCCAACTTCACCCCCAGATGCACACCCCGCCCCCTCTTCTGCCTCACCCCCATCTACACCAGCAATCGAGCAACCAATGGCCTTTTGGAGAAGCCGCAGCTTCAGAATCGCCACGCGCTTGATCCGAGTCTGCTCCGGAAAATCGATTTCTGTGTACGACACGTGGGCGGCGGCGGCGGAGCCAAGGATCCGGAATGCCCGCGTATCCGAGCCGGCGCCAAGGGCCACGATCTGGCACTTGCGGTGCTCGGCAATGAAGTCCGACACGAGACGGTCCACGGAGTATGTGCGGTAGAACGTTCCCCGATTGATCAACGGGAACTTGGAGTCCCTGAAGGCGTTGCGGAGGGTCTTGGTGGCGGAGTTGTGGGTGTAGCCTTCACAGAGCAGTAGGCATTGTTCGTAGGCGCCGACGAGCGGCTGGATGTACGGGTCGGCAGGCTCAAAGTAGCCCTTTTCGTTTGCACTCCGCCTACAACTCAAGGCATCGAGGTCAGTAGCCCTAACCAACTGGTCTTTGCGTGTCATGGAGATCCAGCGCACATCGGTACACCCTTATGAAAGAAGTACTGCGCGACCCTTATTGAGGGAAGTACTGCGCGACTGCATATAAGGACCTCTGTCAAGGGAAGATACACACTCGCTTCTTCAATCAAAGGCCCTGGCTACAATGGGGCAAACAGGACGTTATATGCACGCTTGGATTGTAATCGATGATATCTGCTTCAGCAGATTCGCCCGTACATCCCTCAGTTCGCCAGGGCGGGGTGTATTATGACGGATCCTTGTACCAACCAAAGACCACCGAGCCAGTAGACCCGTGCACCAGGGTCCTGGCACTTGTACGCCAAGTGTCAGTAGTCCTGGCCTGCAGTTAGTCAGGTGGTTTCCGGCCGCGCAATAATGGCCCACCAGTTATCCTTCTCATAGCCCGAGTCAAGAACACGCCCTCCTGCAGATACCGCGTTGGCGGTCAACTCCCCTTCCTTATAAAGATGGTAGTACCGGTATTTTGTTTCGGCCTTGTCCTTCTTCACATCTTCCGCCACTTCCGCGTGGCATTGAGCCTCCCCTTCATTCGTTCCCTCCGCTGCCTCATTCCGCCCTATAGCCCCATTTCCGGCGTTCTTCTCATTCTCCCCGGTCAAGATCTGTTGTCCCTTTCCTCGTCCCTTTTTGCGATTGACGCCGCGGTTCAACACCCACGGAATCAAAATGTCCTGGTCGTCCCCCTCCTTATAACCCCTTCGAGACGTGGCTTGCTCCAAGGCCCAGCAATACACCAATAGTGGGGCGCCGGGCCTCAATTTCAGGAGTATGTGGCGGATGGCATCGATGCGGCGGTCCTCAGAGGCAAAATGGTGGATCACCGCTATGGAGATGGCAAAGTCAAAGCGCCCGCTGGGATGCGGTAAATGGAGCCCGTCGGCCACCGCCAAAAGGGACTGGTTGCGGGAGTTTTCCTGGGCGCAAGCCACTAGGCCTTGAGAGCGGTCCAGCCCAATTAGGGTAAGCTTGGGATTGATGCAGAGGTACTTGCCGTTGCCGCAACCAACATCGATTCCGACGGCGTAGTCGGGCTGCGCCTTGAGGAACCGTTCCACGATGGGCCATGGCTTGTAGCGAGTCTGGGAGAAATGCAGCGCGATCTCATTATACACGTCATGGACATATTGTTGCTCCTGCAGCTCGGGCACCGTGTGTGGATCTATGGGGACCAGCGGCACGCTCATGCTGACGGATGGGGCGAGTGGAGCGCGCTGTGCAAAGACCCCAGTTCTTGGTGTATGGGTGTGCGAAGAGGTGGGTGTAACGTGTTGAACATGCACACCCAGTGTGTCTGTCCTGCATGGGCGCTGCCGAGAACACGCAGTGCAGCCGCTCCTTCGGATAACGTGCCACTTCACGTGAAATTACACGTGACACGCCCTCCTGTATGCGCGTATGTGCGAGGCAAGGCCAAGCAGCACGCTTCACTGCCGGCCGCCCGCCCGCCCTCCTTGATGCTCTTCCTCTCTGCTCTAGTGGCAATATCCGTGATTGTATGGCGACATTACCATGTGCCTTCTTTGCAACAGCAGGCTGAGCAGCTCCGCGCCATGACGACCTCGCAGTTCCCCGTGGCCCAAAGCATCCATATCCGCCTTGCTGATGTGGGCTTTCGCTTTCCCGACTTGGCGGCGGCCGTGCAAAAACAGCTCGACTACCGGCTTGATTTGATTGGCTGTCCATACCGGTACCCAATAATCAACGATCTTCCGGATGTCATTGAGCGACCGGACCACCCCCGTGGGCCCGAGCCGGTCTTCTATACCGGGCCGGATTCGTCCAGCGGCAGCTTCCAAACAAATGCAGCATTTGGTGAGGAAATTACCGACGGAGGCCACGAGAAGGACAGAAACTTCGACGGTCAAAATCATGAGAAGGGGCGCTCTGGCAACAATGCCTCCGTCCACCCGGAGTATGGCGTGCTGCTTCACTACTGGTACGAACCGGGAGTGTGGATGGATGAGCACAATTTCACCGCCCACATGTCTTACAACCTCACGTTCATGCACCGCAACGACCTTCCGTTTTTTGTGACGCAGGCGATTTTCGACACGTTGATTGCTCCTGACTTGGCCATGTGGAAGAGCAGAGAGCCGTTCCTGCACCATGTGCCCGACCACGCCATCAATGTCATTGCGGCGGAGGAGCTGGGGTCGCCTGCGCCGGAGATCCTCGAGGCGATCGAAGTGTTCTTGGCTGGATACAGTGCTTTGACGACGGCCCGCGTCGAAGCCGTGGACGTGTCGAGGAAGCTCATCCCGCCGTCCTACCTACGCAACACAACCTCCCAGGTGACGTTTGTGTTCTCCACGTCGCTCAGGCCGTATGCAGACCATGTGCAAGGAGTGCCCGTGTTTCACCTTGACAAGCTCCCACGCGTGACGTCGATTGCCGGGGCCGAGTATGGGACGGCTCGCGACCATATTGCGCCCCGCCTTTCTCACGATGCTTACGACATCTCCGACCTCGTGCACGGCATGCGCCAGGTGATCGAGTCTTCCTTGAGGCTTCCCAAGCACTATGAGCACTTAGGCCTCCGAGTGCATGCCTCATTGAAGCACTTTGCCGTGCAGGGTATCCACGAATGCTTGGATCTTCTTGTTGAGCATGGTGTGTCACGAAGCTCGGACTCGCTTCGTCTTTACGCCGACCTCTGTGGCTTGATTGATGGCGTTCTTATGGAGCAGTCCCACGACTGGGAGCATCGTCTCCTGCAAGTGCACCACATTCACACTCAGTTGCAAGAGTTGATCGTCACTTGAGTCCTTACAAAGATTTAGGGTTGATGTTCTTTGCCGCATGGAAATTCGGGCGTTTCTTTCCAATTCCTAAGGCCGACTATCCTCAGTGAAATGAATTGGGCAGTGCCAAAGTGCACCGTGTCCGAAGCGACTAAACTAGTCCAGAAACTAGCACATACGAGGAAGTTCCCACTTTACTAGGTCGTGATTGTGTGTTTCACTGTGGTGACTATGGCATGTGAAGCAAACCTAGCCACACCTACCGACCTATGGAAAGAAGGCGTTTTCTTGGGTCAGCATATGGGTGGCCCACACTGCCCAGGATGCAATCACATTAGAGTGGGACCCAATGCTCTCACTCAGCGGTTCCCATACATGGTCTCACTACACCAAGAGTCACTCTGGCCTATTTTGGTTATCTAAGCCTTTGAATACGTTTTTGCCAGGCACGCAGGGGACTTATTACACGACGTGACTACATGACAAGTCACTACACATACCACGTGGGATCCATGACTAGTCCCTGACTAGTCAATACACATACCACGTGGCTACTACTCACTACTATTGCCTACACAATCTATACCAAATCAGCCAGCGGTATAACTCCATGCTTTGCGTGTCGCCACCAAACGAGGAGTGATTTATTGGGTGCTCGAAGATTGAACCATTGTCGAATCGCTATATCCCTTACCACAGCCAACGCTTGATTTCCGGGTCAGCTACATGGGGTGCGTAAGGAAAATACGCCACCAAAATCAGCGGGTCCCAAACTCAAGTGGGCACATTGTCTCATGCCGAACTTCCTTGGCACGGCCCAGTGGGTGTGCATATTGGCAATCTCCAGCAACGTCGTTTGCATGAGGCGGACCAATTGCATCATTCGAAGGCACCTCTTGCAGAAAAGACGGCCGTGGAATGGTAAATGTCAAGTATTGCAAGTATTCTGGAGGGTTATTTCAGCGACTCGCGACTCCAGACAATGAACTATGTGAGGCTGTATCTTGACGAGGGGCTCTTTGGTCAATGTTTGACCAGGCAACAGCCGCCGAATATTCCACGCTACGTGTATGGTTAGGCGATGCAGAGAGAATAGAGGGAGGAATAGGGAATAGAATAGAGAATAGAATAGAATAGAGATTAGACAATAGACTAGACAATAGAACAGAGAATAGAACAGAGAATAGAGAGAGAATAGATTAGACTAGACAATAGACTAGACAATAGACTGGACAATAGACAAGGCCAAAAACAATCCAACGTATAAATACCCCACAGGCTCCTTGGGCTGAGCTTCCACAAGCATGAAACTTGACCGGCATTCACCGGAGTGGCTGGTATTGGTCCACGTCATCGGCGGTGCAGTAATTGAACCGTAGCACGGAGATAAGAAGCACGGTGCCGGGAAGAGTCAAAGTCACGACTCACGTGAGAAGACACATTGTCCATGGCAGGAAGCAGTTGACGTGCAGTGAAATGGGGGGCATTCTGTTGGGGAAAGAAGCATAAATGCTGGGGTTGTAAAAGAGTGGGCGTGGGCTTGTAGGGGCGGAAAAAATCGCGCCAACCCAGTTTCTGGTCCGTCTCCCGTTCAGACGCGGGGTACTAGCGTAATAACGTGTTGCGTGAAAAAAGGTGGGGTCGCGTCTAATTTACGCACCTTCATTTACCCCACCCACATTTTTGTGTGGGGCGAGCAGCGCGCGCGCGGATGGGTATCCTAAAAGGATCGAGCTGCCCGTTCGGAATGCGGGTACTTCGAGCCGATGCATTGTCCGACCCCATCCGATGACTAATGCCGGTTTTAGGCGGACAAAACGGGGTGGCAGCGTAACCTCCAATTTCGGTACGTCTGTCCGAAATGCGCCCGTGTCCGGAGATGTGGCCGGTGGCCGGACATATGGCCGCGAAAGCCGGGGCCGAACCCGGCCAATCTGCTCCAAACCCTGTCGCTTTGCTAATTCACGTGATCGACCCACATGAGCCTAGCCTTTTCTTCCCGCCTTTCCGTTTGTGTAAGGCCGCCGGCGTGTGCAACATCCCCGACTCGCTCATAGCTGGGGTGGTTTCGTGCAGGAGGCTGCCAAGACAGGCGCGGTAGTTTCAAGTGGTTCGCAGATCCTGCATGGCCAAATGGGTAGTTGATCCGCCGTGGCTCAACAAATGGCCACCCGGCCCCATATATAAATGAGCGTTATCCCTGCAATTTGCCCATTCATTATTCAATTCCCTACGACGTCCTCGTCCCTACAACATCCTTACCTCCCTCTATTGATTCCTGTTGAACAAATCACCCCAACTCCAATATGACGACCTTTGACGTGGAACAAGTTCTTTCCGAGTTGACCCTCGCAGAGAAAATCAGCCTCCTTGCCGGCGTGGATTTTTGGCACACCTACAAAGTGGAAAGGTTGAACATCCCCTCTATTCGTGTGTCCGACGGACCTAATGGTGTGAGAGGCACCAAGTTTGCGTTCGGAGAGCCGGCGTCATGTTTCCCCTGCGGTACCGGTTTGGCTGCAACTTTCAACAAAGACCTCATCAGGGAAGCGGGTAACCTCATGGCCAAAGAAGCACGGGCAAAGTCGGCCCATGCTATTTTGGGCCCCACCACAAACATCCAGAGAGGTCCTTTGGGTGGCCGTGGGTTCGAGTCCTTTTCCGAGGATCCATACCTTGCGGGAATGGCTTCGGTTGCCGTTGTGAAGGGTATCCAAGAAAAAGACATTGGCGCGGTGATTAAGCACTTTGTCGGTAATGACTTGGAAGATCAGCGCATTGCCTCGGACTCCATCATCACCGAGAGAGCCTTGAGGGAAATATACTTGGAGCCATTTCGTTTGGCCGTGAAGTATGAGAATCCCGCTTCGTTCATGTCATCCTACAACAAAGTCAATGGCGAGCACGTGTCTCAAAGCAAGAAGTTTCTCCAGGACATTTTGCGCAAGGAATGGGCTTGGGACGGCATGGTCATGTCGGACTGGTTCGGAACATACACTACCAAAGCGGCCATCGAGAACGGCTTGGACTTGGAAATGCCAGGCCCTTCAAACTTTAGACTGCACAAAGAGATCCAACACATGATCACCTCCAAGGAGTTGAACATCCAGCATGTGGATGAGCGCGTGCGCGGGGTGTTGAATTTTGTCAAGTGGTGTGAGAGAAGTGGAATTCCTGAGGACGGCCCAGAGACCACCAATGACACCCCTGAGACCAGGGCATTCTTGCAAAAGATCGCCGCCGAGGCCATTGTGTTGTTGAAGAACGAAGATGAGCTTCTTCCATTGAAAAAATCCGACAAAATCGCCGTGATTGGTCCAAATGCAAAGATCGCGGCTACCTCGGGCGGTGGCTCTGCTGCTTTGTACGGAATCTCTTCGGTTACGCCTTTTGATGGAATTACTAAGATCTTGGGCAAAGAGCCTGAATACTCCGTGGGGTGCTATGCGCACAAGTCTTTGCCTTCCTTGGCTGCCAGCAAGTTTGCAGTCGACCCCTACACCGGCGAGGCCGGAGTTAGTGGAAGGTTCACCTTGAAACCCCCAAGTGATGGAGACAAGCTGGGACTCGCGCTGGAAAGAAGGGAGAACTTTGATAAGAAAAGCTACTATCAAGGCCATTTGCTTTTGTTTGACTACTATCATGAGGCTATTGAGGGTAAGGACCTTTTTTACGCTGATTTTGAGAGTTACGTCACCCCGGACGAAACCGCCGATTACGAGTTTTCTTTGACAGTCTGTGGATCAGGCAAGTTGTATGTTGATGGAAAGTTGCTAATCGACAACGCAACGAAACAATCGCCCGGCTCTGCATTCTTTGGAAGCGGAACTGTGGAGATGATTGAAACTATCCGCTTGAACAAAGGCCAGCGTTACACTATTTTGGCTGAATACGGTTCGGGAGTTACCTCCAAACTCGAGAGTAAATCGACGGTTACGTTTGGAGGAGCTGTTGGTATTGGGTTCTGCAGAAAGATCGACCCGCAAGAAGAGATCAAGAAGGCGGTTGATTTGGCCAAGTCGGTTGACAAGGTGGTGTTGTCCATTGGTCTCAACCAAGAGTGGGAGACCGAGGGTTGGGACAGACCCGACATGGAGCTCCCCATGCTTACCAACGACTTGGTGCGCCAAGTCATCGAAGCAAACCCCAACACTATCGTGCTCAACCAATCTGGAACTCCGGTTGAATTTCCCTGGTTATCCAAGGCTAAGGGATTGGTCCACGCGTGGTATGGCGGATCCGAGTGTGGCAGCGCCATTGCCAAGGTATTGTTTGGAGAAGAGAACCCCAGTGGAAAATTGTCATTGTCGTGGCCCTTCAAAAACTCCGACAATCCAGCCTACTTGAACTTCAAGACCGTGCAAGGAAGGGTCTTGTACGGAGAAGACATCTACGTTGGATACAGGTTCTATGAGAAGTTGCAGAGGCAGGTTGCGTTCCCATTCGGCTACGGCAAGTCGTACACTCAGTTTAAGTTATCTGGCTTGAGCGTGAAGGTGAATGAGTCGGACGACAAGCTCTCCGGCAGTGTGACGGTGGAAAACGTTGGCAAGCTTGCAGGCTCTGAGACGGCGCAGATTTACATTGCGCCAAAGACTTCCAAGGTGGACCGGCCAATCAAGGAATTAAAGGGCTTCGAGAAGGTGAACTTGAAGGCGGGCGAAAAGAAGACGGTAGAGTTCGACTTGTCTTTGAAGGACTCCACCTCGTTCTTTGATGAATACTTGGGCAAGTGGAACATGGAAAAGGGTCAGTACGAGGTGCAGGTGGGAACAAGCTCCGATGACATCGAGTTGTACGAGACCTTTGAGGTTAAAAAGGCCAAGTTGTGGTTGGGATTGTGATGACTTTTGGGCAAGCCCCGCTTGCGGTGATATAGGAAATATACATTTCTCCAGACGTCCGTGTATTGTGCAATGGCGCCGTGTATAAGCTCGAAGACGGGCAGCTGAAGACCCGTACCTCCCGAGGCCCTACATCACAAGCTCCATATTGGCGAACCGTACCGTACATCCCTTTAAGGAGCAGTTCTATATGTATTGGCTTCCCGGAGAAGTACTTGGGGTGGCCTTTGGTGTACGGGCGTGTATGTGATGTACGGGCGTGTGGTGTACGGGTGCGGAGCATATCCTCGCGCGCTTCTCCATCCATCTCCCCCATGAGTGACTCCGAAAGCATCCAGAGCGACGTCAGCCTCGATGAAGAAGACGAGGCCTTGATCTGGCGCGTCTTCTATGCCGACCGCCACGAGCCCGGTGAAAGGCCCGACGCCCCGCTCCTGCCTCTCCCTGCCGGCCCCGCCCTGCACCCTCAGGCGCTCCCGATCCAGGAGCCGCAGGAGCCTCTAGACGAGCTCTCGGACCCCTCCGACCTCTCGGACATCGACGACGAGGCGCTCGTGGCCCGCTACCGAGAACTCAAAAACAACTCCGCCCCCGAAATGAGCGACGACGACAAGAACCGGCTTTTGGTGACGTCGCTCACCGACGCCCAGATGGAGCGCTTCGAGGCGTATCGGCGGATGAGGGTCAACAAGCCCGGCGTCAAGAAAATCGCCAACGCCGTGTTGGGCCACTCCATCCCGCAGAACATCGCCGTGGTTTTGGCGGGGCTCTCCAAACTGTTGCTTGGCGACGTGATCACCAAGGCGTTCGAGGTGCAGGAACAGGAGTACAAGACGCAGTTGGTGTTGGACATTGACGCCAAGAAAAACCGCAAGCGGCAGACCATCCGTATGCTAGCGGCGGGCGAAAACGTGCCGGCCATCGCCGAGCGGCCCTTGGAGTACTTGGGCGACCGCAAGATGCCCTTGACCGCCGATCACGTGCGGGAGGCCTGGCGCTTATACCGCATGGAGAACAGCGGCACCATCCCGAACTACTGGCGAATGCACGATTAGAGGCGGGGAATGTCGGTCTTTTGCGGTGGTGGTATCAGGCTTGCGGTGGTGGAGGCTTGCGCAGACTTCATTGGGCAAACCACTGTCCCTTCCAGTTGAACGGATGGGGCTGTCCGCCCGTTTGGCATTGACTTTAGGGATTATTGATTCAAGTGGCCAACCTGGCGCCTCTCCTGAAGGTTTTGCAATTTGTCAAGGCATTGTTAGCTACAACGGGATTTTATGAACTTCGTTTCTTTCTACTGACAGCCTCTGCAGATGCATAGTGCACTGGTTTCATGGCAGCTTGACCCAATGTTTCACCAGGACTGACCAATGTTTCTCCAGAACTGACCCAGTGTTTCACCAGGACACCCAATGTTCCACCAGGACAGACCCAATGTTTCACCAGGACAGACCAATGTTTCACCAGAACTGACCCAATGCTTCACCAGATCAAAACTCCTCTACGATGCCAAGCTCAGTCTCGCTAATCCAGTCCTACCTAAGTTGGGCGAAATTACTTGGTCTACCCCACCCCACCCATTCACAGCCCAACCGCGTCAATTTACAGCTGCAACTATAGTCTTATATCTTCAAAGAGCTCATGCGACGACGCTGCGTGCTTTCAATCTTCGTGCACACCCACGTGGATGCGTACATGTTGATCCGGTCGATCGATTCGTGGGCTCTTCTAATGGCAGCGGGCTTGCACTTGAAGCCACACTTCTCAAACCTTTTGATGTACCATGGATACTGAGCTGCAGAGCGAAGCATAACTCTTCCGCCGGGGGCCAAGCACTCGCGCAAAGCCAAGATTTCGGATGTTGCATCATCCTTTTTGGGGTCAAACCAGTCCATGTGGTCCATAATGATCGCAATGGTAATGGACTTCTTGCTGAGTCGCGCAAACACGTCGTTGAGGGTGTCAGTGTGAAGACGGATGTTGTCAATGGGCGAGAGACCGCATCCGGAATCAAGGTCGCTGGCTTGGCCGCGCTCCTTGCTGGGGTTGAAATCGCCCTTTTCTTCGGGCTTTTTGACAGACTCACCGTTGACACATTGCTTGCTGGTCAAATTGGCATAGCCCTTGTCCGTCAAATAGTCTGGACAGTTTTGCCGACTGTACTTGCCTTGCAAGGTCAAGTAATAGAAGTAATTGTCAGAGGAGATCAAGCACCTGCGTACAGCGGGGTCAAGCGTATTGATCACATACTTCAACACGGAGTCGCCGATCATCTCGGCCTGATTCTGAGGCACCCCAAGGGCTTTCCAGAGGAAGATGGGGTTGCCCACCAACAACGTGGCCACAAACGGATTGAAAAGCGTGGGTCTGATCTTGGTCTCCCAGAGGTGGATTTGGTGCAGGAGGTCCGTGCAGTTGCACAAGTCGTCGATGACGGAGGAGATGCCAAATAAGGCAAACACGCCGCGGGCCAACCGGAGAGCCCATCTGGTGGAGCCCGTGTCATAGAGCCCTTTTCTCGAAAAGGCCTTGGGGCCCTTGTCCATCCAGTACTGGAAAGCCTGCGAAGACATGTGGGGGGCGAGTTGCAGGAGCAACAACTCCGTGAAGCCGGTGATCTTGCCCTCGCCGAACATGGCCCAGATCTGCTCGCGGGTCAAGCACTTGAACGCCGCCAACTTGAGCTCGAGGAGATGGTTTTGGCACGGGTTGAGGTCAACCGCATGGATCTTTTGGGGCGGATCCGCAAGCCCTGCATACAGCAACACGTTGTCGCCAGCCAGCGTGATGGCCAACACCGTGTCGTTGCGCGAGAACTTGAGGATGCGGTGGTCCTCTCGGGGGTCCTCCCAGGTGAAGGCATAGATGTACTGGTTGCCAAACTGGTGGTACTTGGCGTCCACCTCGTCATAGTACACTCTCCATGGCTGTTGCTGGTAGTACAGCGAGGGGTACGGCAACCTGCGGCGGAGGTTGAACAACGCCGCCTCGTGGCCTTTGCTGATGGGGAAAGCCGCCTGGTCCTTGATGGGCGAGTCCGAGCCTGGGAAAGCCGCCTGGTCCTTGATGGGCGAGTCCGAGCCGGGGAAAGCCGCCTGGCCCTTGATGGGCGAGCCCGAGCTGGGCAAACCATACTCCATGGCCTGGGTCTCGTCAGACGGCGCAAGGTACGGCGACTCCGTGGCCAAGCAGTTGATCTTGTGCACAAGCGACAGAGAGCGGTCCTTGTGGCAACCCACCCACACATAATAAGGAATGCGCCCCAACGAGTTGTTGTACGCATTGAAGGACTTGACCGTGCCGAAGCGGTACTCGAGGTAGTTGCGGCGCGCCAGGTCCAAATACACCTTGTCGGTTTCGAACCAGATCCGCCAGAAGTGGCGCAAGAACCATGGGCTGTTGCGCCTGAAGCTCCCTCCAAGCGTGTTGGTGCGGCCCATGGAGGTTCCCGCCGACTGCACGCCAAAGTCCACGCATGCCACGACGCCCGTGGTGGGACTCAACAAGCTGTGCGCGTGGTCCACCACCGCATTGAAGCTGGGGATCATCAGCAACGAGTACGAGAACGTCACCAAGTCGGCGTGCTCCTGCACAATGGCAAAGTCGCTGGCGTCCGTCTCCAAGACGTGCACCTTGTGGCGCCATGGCGTGCCCTCGAACCGCTTGCGCGCCACCTCGCACAACGAGTGCGAGAGGTCCACCAAGTATATGGCGTGGAAGTTGTCTGCAATCGGCAAGATGGAGTGCATGTACTCGATGTTCAAGCCCGTGCCTCCGCCGATGTCCACCCACACCAATTTGGACCCCGCCCGGCGCCGACGCCCGCTCTGCAAATGCAGCACCGCGAGCTGAAGGCACTCCTTCCGGCCCTTGAGCAAAACCGCCCGTGTCGAGTCATAGATGTGCGCCTGGTTCAGGTAAAACTGGTCGAGGTGCTGCTGCTGGTCGGCCTGCACCTTGGGGTCCTTGTGGAGCTTTCCGACCATGGGCTTGAGGAAACATGCCCATACAAAGCGGACAAGCGCACGCGTCAGCTTCTGGGTCCGTGGAGACACCACCAAAACCGCCGCTCCGAGGAGCACCACCCAAGACACAAGCGTGCCTGGAGAGTCCACGTATGGGGCGGGGGGCGGGGCGAGGGGAGCGGTGGAGTTCAGCGGCATGGATCACGTGGGGTTTCAACGGCTTGTCAAGGAGAAGCGAGGAGGTGTGAAGCGAGGAGGCAGTGGGAAGCTGTGTGAAGGCCCGGAGAAGAGGAGCCAAACGTTGTCGAAAGCAAATGTGGTATTAAAGCAAGGATGTGCTGGGCGAAAACAAGCAAGAAGTCGGGCTATTTATCGCAGACCCGCTGGGTGCAAAATCCATTGGTTCCTGCACACGCGCGCAAACGTGCGGCCACATGGTCCACCATAAATTAGCCTGGCGCGCGGCCGAAATGGGCTCCTGAGAATATGGCCATGGCTAGCCCTGTCATGTGGTCCTGGCAGCCCTCTCCCGTCCCAAGGGCGCCAGAAATCGCCAAAAGTCGACAAGCACCGGAAACATGAACCAGAACTGGAGAACAGTAGGCCCATTGCCGAAACTGTAGAATTGCCTGTAGAATTGCCGCAATGACTGGTGCTCATGCGCCTCTCCGGTAAATATCACGGCCGCTGCCTGAGATAATGGCTCGTTACCAGCGGGTCCAATCAACGCTGCTCACCAACAATGAGCGACACGTTGTGCCTTGACTGCACGTGCGCACGCAACCACGTTTCCTGGTAATTTCGGTGGCATGCGTCGAGCCTTCATCTCGTTCGGGTACAGGAACAATGAGTCTTACGCTTAGTTTTCCGCTTGGGATCCATCACTTGGTTTGCCTTGTGCCAACTTCATCCGCAGGCGCTGGGCTCGCCCTCATTCATTCGCAAATCCGAGCTCCAAGCTCAACACTGGACTCCCAACAACTTCGGTTGACTCCAGTTGCGTTCTCATCGCGGTTCCTCCAATTCAGGCCTGCCCATGTCAATCATTCTTGGATCTGCCATAATCTTCTGGGTCAACTCAATCGTAAAGCGCCCCAATTTCTCGCCTCATCTGTCTCCCATGTTGTCGATTGTTCAACTAAACCTCATTCTCAGACGGTCCAGGTCTTTTTCAGACAGTCCCGGTCCTTTTCAGACAGTCCCGGTCCTTTTCAGACAGTCCCGGTCCTTTTCAGACAGTCCCGGTCTTTTGGACAGTCCCGGCCCTCATTCATCCTCCAATCTGCGCAACAAGTAGTCAACTTCCACCTTCTTGGTCAAAGGAATCACATAGTCCTTGTATACCCGCACAATGAGTTCAGCCTTTACCTTCAGCTGTTGCTTCTGACTATAGCGCAAGCTGGGGTCTGTTCCATACGCCTCACATTTTTCCCGCAAGCGCTCCAAGATCTTCTCCTCCACTGCGGCATTGGTGATGCTGGCCTCGATACCCGCAATGTCCTTGGCCTCAATGAGCTTTCGGTATAGGGCCGGATCACCTTGGTACTTTGCCTCCGCCACAAACTTGCCAAAATGGATCCGCCGAGAAAGCGCTTGCAAGCACTCAACATCACACACCGCCACGGATCCCGTGTTCACCACCTGATCGCCCGATGCGCAGGACACTTCGGGCACAATCTTGGTCACGTAAAAGTCCAAGATGTCGCGGCTGACGTTGATGTCGTCGCTGTAAGAAGCCAACACTTTGGGGTAATTGATGGACGGGAGCAACGGCTTGAGCAACTCATTGGGGAAGAAGGGCGTCTCATCTGGCGCCTCGTAGCGCCGAACCTGTGAGTGCGTTTTCTCCGTTTGCAAGAGAAGCCACTCCAAAAACAGCCCGTCGAATCCTGAAATGTCGTACGCATTCTTCTGGTACACACTGGGCAGCAGGAAAAACTGCGCGCGTTCAATGAAGTCGAAAAGAATCGTGTCCTCCATCCGAACAAGACATGTCCGGATGTTATTGAGGTCTAAGACAGTTTCGGGCCTGGTGAAGTCCATTAGCTCCTAAGGGCCTCGATTGCTGGCTCGCTTTGGGGTGCGCATCACGTGCGTGCCCATATGCTCTGCCCTCTCACTCTTTGTCATGTACGGGTAAGTGCAGGCCCGAGGGTGTGCCACTGGCCTGTGTGGTGTCGTGGTGTGCGGGCTCCGCAGTGCCTGCCCCAACTTCGTCTCCCCAGTGTTTTTGGAGCTGGTCACGTGCGTACCGGGTCAAGATTTCGTTCTCCTCTAGTTTCTGAGCCTTGTCCTCCTCCTCGTCACGTGCCTTGAGACTCGATCTTCGGAAAAGTAAAAACCGGCGAACCCTCTGGAAGCTGGAAATGCCCTCCAGGTGGTTTTCATAGGCGCTGCTCAAATCGGCTTTAGCACGAAGGTTCATGAGGCGTGTTTGCCGATTGAACTCATCTGTTTTCTCCAACGCCAACATCACTTGCAACGCCGCCACAATAGCCAGAACCGCAAGCACTCCGTATAGGATGGACCATTTATTTTTGTCCCACTCTTCCTGTGTAGGGGCTGGTCGATTATAACGCATTTGGTAGTAGTCTTCCCATGTGCCGGCTTGCCAGAACTGGGGGTCGTTTTCGTAAGCATACTTTTTTCGATGGGCATTAGCCATGCGAAATGCCTCGAAATTGGTCGTCTTTCCTCGTTTGTAGTCTGCCCACGACGTGTTCTCATAGCGCTTAAAGGCGATCCTATTCCGGGGATCTTTGAGGAGTTCATAGGCACTCTGCACTGCAGAAAACCGGGCTCTTTTCTGCTCCGGAGAAAGCATCTTTCCAGTGTGGTCGTCAATGATATCCCGCTGCAGTGCGGCGTCTGGATGGTAGATCTTGACGTATTTCTGGTACATGGCCTTTAACGCTTTGTCGTAGGCGGCACGTGAGACAGGATTCTCGGGAAAGCTAAAGATTTCATGTGGGCTGGGTGTTACTCCCTTGGGCCACTGATGAAGACTGTACTGGGAATGTGTGGTGGCGTACCTCCGAAGGGACATGGGAGCCAATGACACGGAGGGAGATTTTGCCATTACGGCCATATCGCCCAGCTATTTTGCTGCTTTCGAGTGAATTTCCAAGAGTTCTCACCGTCCCTATCTTGAATCTCTGACTTTGCGAGTTTGACGGCCGTGTTTCGAATCTATGGTGTCTTATCTGTTGAAGGTTCTAAGCACTCCGGTGCGATTCGGACTCTCTGCATACAACACACATGAATACAGTCAGCAAAACAAGCACCATACTGAAAGACTGCAATTTATGGGACTCATGTAGTGATTGCATGCGATAACTGGCTAATTTGGAAAGACAAAACTTCAGAGAAAATCCCAAAGGCCAGTAGGGCAACAGGCAGTCGTGTGCAGACGTAACCCCCGCAAAATGGTGTAAATCAGCTAGCATGGGACATTTCATCAAGAAACCTTCACGAAATGAACTGAATCAGTTAATAAGATATAGATTTTCATGCAAATCTCAACTAATTTGGTATTCATCTACTGCCGGACAGATTATCTGGGAACGTATCTGATAAAGAAAATCTAAGGGCGTTGAAAGATCCTGTTCTCGACTGATAAATCGACCCAAAAAGGCGGATTTGGACATGGCTGTGGTAAATAACGCGTTGGTAAATAAAGACGGCTCGAATTCAATACACAGCGAATCTCAGCAATTATATAGGGATGATTTTATTGCAGCCCCGCTAGGTGGCGTGCGCAGGAGCGTTGAGCTGCCTAACTGGGGCGTTTCAGGTTTTGCAGCCGCATATGTATTTTCTTATAAAGGTGCACGGTGCCCTCAATTTTTCTTAAGAACCATCATTGATTTCGATTATAAAACAGGAATTACTATTAGTTATGACGGTTACAATACGGCATGCAACCGGTTTTGTGTCTTCACTGGTTTACCAAGCTTAAACACTTGCTGCACGTCACCGTGCTGAGACAATACCACGAGGTCAGCATCGCATCCAGGATTCAAATAACCCTTGTGGTTGATTTTCAACAGTTTGGCAGCATTGTTGGTGACGGTTTTGACCGCTTCGGCTAGGGAGATCTCCGCCCACTTGACGAGGTTCTGCACACAGACTGACAAATTGGTGGCGGCGCCAGCTAAAGTTTTCGTTCCCTCCAAATAAAGCTGAGCACCAGTTTTGACGATTTTTTGCTTGTCCCATTTGTACGTGCCGTCGGGCAAGCCGATCAAGTGCATGGCATCGGTCGTGAGGACACATGTTTCAGGGCTGGCTCTGTATGCCATCACACACATGGCGGGTGCCACGTGCACTCCATCACAGATGAGTCCGAAATATGGACGGTGTCCCTGGGTTGCTGGGTCCGTGACCATGCCGACCACACCCACATCCCGGTGGTGAGGTTGAGGCATGGCATTATAAAAATGGGTTATCATTGTGGCACCTTCATCTAGAGCCTGCACGCACTGCTCCCGCTTGGCCTCGGTGTGGCCGATCGAGAGAACAATGCCAGGGTATTCTTTGTGAAATTTGGGGATATTGTCCAAGACGCCGGGGATCTCGGGGGCGGAAGTGATAATGGAAACGTTGTGCTCCAAGTTCTGGTGGCCATACATGTGTTCAAAAGACTCTGACGTGGCATCAACCAAGGTCTCCACGGGATGACACCCTTTTTTGGCTGCGCTGATGAAAGGGCCCTCAATGTGGGCTCCAAGACAGTCGGCCATGTCAGGGGATCTGGTCTTGACATATATGGGCAAAACCTTTTGGTAAACGTCGTGGAAGTTACTGGTGATGGTGGGACAGAGGGCTGTGACACCCGTGGTCAAGTACTTGGCCATGCAGTCCTTATAAAAGGCTGCAAATTGCTTGATGTCCGACGCGGTGGACGAGGAATTGAGGGCGCTGAAATTCAAGCCGTAAATTCCGTTGTTCTGGATGTCAATGAACCCTGGGGCCAAGATGCTTCCTTTCAAGTCAATCGTTTGGACGTTGCTCGAGTCTGCAGGCCGCAGAATGATTTTCCCACTAGATGTGTCGACGAAGAGATCGCCTTGGGAGAGTTTGCCATCATCACAGAGCTGGCAATTGGTGAATCTGACGATACTCATGATGCAATGTTGTGAAACGTGGGGGGTATAAAGTTGACGGGCAAATTAGGATGACAGGCCTTGAACGAAGGTACAGAGGCACGATACAGCCAAAAGCGAAAAATATGGGTGAAAGTCCGACGGGAAAACTTGGAAAAGCCGGAAGCGAGCCTGGTCTATATAAGCCAGAATGTGCTGCATGTGTCACGTTCCATTGTTTGTTTGCCATGACCCCGAGGTTGCAGTTGTAACATGGGCCTATGTGCAGTAGCGCGCAATGTGAGACCTTCACGCGAACACTGCGATAACGCCCAAGTCCGGTGCGAAAATGCAACGTCACCTCCCGCCGGGCTAATATGAATGCGTCCATGGCGCGAGCCAAGTGCCGCCGGACAGCACTACGAGCCAAGCGCAGCCGGCAGCCGGCTGCGCAGAGGGCATCTCCGAACTCCACCCCCCCTCCCCCTGGTCTACTACACACACCGCCTGACAAGCCGCAGCGGTGCAACCTCACCCAATGCAACTGGCATGCATGGGGTGCGTCCTGCAGGCCGCGGGCCCCGGGTGTACTTAAACCACACCACTTCCCGAAGAAACCGACCCACAAGAATTCAGCATGAAGCAAGTGATCTTTTCCGAGCCCGAGGACGCGTCGCAGTACCTCGCCAACTACATCATCGACAAAATCCATGCGTTCAAGCCTTCCAAAAACAGACCCTTTGTGTTGGGCCTCCCCACGGGGTCTTCGCCGGAGGGCATCTACCGGCACTTGGTGGCCAGCTACAAAAAGGGCCTCGTGTCGTTTGAGAACGTGGTGACGTTCAACATGGACGAGTATGTCGGGTTGGCCCCTTCGCATCCACAGTCGTACCATTACTTCATGTACGACAAGCTCTTCAACCACGTGAACATTCCCCGGGAGAACATCAACATCCTCAACGGCATGGCGCAGGACTACGAGCGCGAGTGCCGCGAGTACGAGGCCAAGATCAAGAAGTACGGGCGCATCCACTTGTTTCTTGGAGGATTGGGCCCCGAGGGCCACTTGGCGTTCAACGAGGCAGGCCTGACGCGAGACTCGGTCACGCGGCGCGTGGACTTGGTGCCCAGCACCGTGGAGGCCAACAAGCGGTTCTTCGATGGCGACGCGCTGAAAGTGCCCCGCCATGCGCTCTCGGTGGGCATCTCCACCATCCTTGACAACTCCAACGAGATTGCCATCATAGTCCTTGGCGCCAACAAAAAGTACGCTTTAACCAAGACGCTCTATGGACAGAAGGATGACCCCCGCTTTCCTTCGTCGTATTTGAGAGGTCACCCTCACGTGTTGGTGGTGAGTGACCACTTGGCTAGTGGCTTGAATGCCAAGCTCTAGGCGCGCACGAGGCGCCTATGTTTGGACATGACGTCCACCCAATCAGAATTGCTGGGGAAAAGACTTTCTATATTCCAGACCAACAAGGCTAGCCATGTCTAATGGGGCAGATGGGCAGAGGCAGATGGCAGATACCGAAGCCGCGAGTCAGACCATGGCGTGTTGTCCAATCACGGGGTGGAAACTGCAAGAGTTCATGGTAATTCCATTCTCGCCTAGCAAATTTGGCCGTGCAATTCTTGTGGTCAGTTGAGCAGTTTTGTTCTGCGGAGCATTCATACATGAGGCTGTTGGGCAAGAGGGTCGTGACCAATAACCTTTAATTATAATTATCAATACAATTACCTACAAGGTTCAGATTTGAAATGTAAGATGCGAAGGTTGGGGGGGGGACTAAGCTGGGATTTGGGTACTTAATAGGTGCAAATGCCACGTCGTGCCGGGCTCAAGAGTCTTCAAAGTGTTATGCGCCATCGTGCCTGGGTGACGCACTACCCATGGGTGCAAAATCCACCGGCCATGTGCTGGAGGAGGTTGCGCCAGACCCTGAAAAGGAAATTAAATGTGGGATGTGGGCTCCCCCATAGAGTCTATTTGTGTCGTGCCAAAACGAGAGTTACTTTCACCAAGGTCGGTATTTTGGGATGACTGGGGCAGTTCCCTCAATAATGCTTCAGAGCAGCTACGCCCAGTTCCCAGAGGTGCAGAACGAGGACCTCCTTCGCAACCAGAACTCGAATGTCCAAAACAAATCCAGCCTCTTCGTATGGGTTTGGACACGGAAACCTATGCGGGCCAGGTACAGTCCCACGCTCGGTCCCTCATGAGGTCATGGCACAGACGTTCCAAGAATGCAGCAGAAGGGGATCAACAATGTTTGTATTTCAAAGAGGTTGGGGAGTCTGTGAATGGTTTTATACATGACCAGGGTCGTCGGCTCTACCTTTTCCCATCCATATGGGTCTGTCTATGGGTCTGTCTATGGGTCTGTCTATGGGTCTGTCTATGGGTCTGTCTATGGGTCTGTCTAGGCCTATCCCATTCCCTCAGTTGACCCAAGACTCCTCGTCATACAAACTCAGTGACCACCATTCAAGCATATCCAAATACACCGTCTTTCAATCTGAAGAGCGGTCCTCCGGCAAGAGGAGTAAGGGAAGGCCAACGAACAGGGCCCATGAATCGAGCACCTGTGGTCTGGGAAATTCCAACAGAAATGAAACCATAAGGAAACACCCTACGTGAGCGGGACAACCGTTGCAGAACGGGCCAGTGCAGGATTGCCGTGATACAATGGAAGCGACCGCTGCAAAAACCAAGACCACCATCAAGAAAGGAACAAGCTCGGGCCAGACTGACGTGCCTATATGGATAAGCAAGCCTGTGGCGTGGTGACTCAAAGTGGCATGAGCTGCCAGTGTGTGACCGGCCAGTGTGTGTCCGCCAGTGTGTGTCCGGCCAGTGTGTGACCGGCCTGTGTGTGACCGGCCTGTGTTCTGAGAGCTGTAACCTGCACTCCCTTAGCCGTGTTGTCAAGCTGTCCGCTTTCAATTCTTTCCTTCTGGAACCGCTGTGGTGTCTCTTTTAACCCTGTTACCATGCCATCCACCACGGGCAGTTCGCTCCCATGGATACACAAGCTGCACGTGCAGCTACAAGGTGAAACCTTGCAACTGTTTTCTCGATGCAGAACCAGCCCGCCCCAGATGCCACTCGTCTGAAGCTGGCCCGATTGAGACCTTTAACCATCCTCTCTGAGCACTTGACGTCAGATTCCAAAGAAAAGTTACCCAGCGTTTCCAAAGGAAACAGGTTACTAGATCTCGATGAACCATAACTCTTGGAGTACGACATTACGGGAGGAATCACCAGCTTCCGTAAAAGGGAATAGACGATGCTCAGCAGGACAAGTACGAAAATCCCATGGTGGAGGATGTTTTGAGCCAAGGCAGCGCCGACAAATGCGGCCTTGTCTTGGACCCAAATGAGGCAGCCACCCCTGAGTTTTTGAAAGAGAGAGCGTGGCCAAGATCAGCATGCACCGGGTTTGAAAGCACCGATGGTGTGGCCATAAACACGCTAACACAGGTGGCCGAGCGGTACCTTCTGAAGCTCGCCAAGAGGATGAAATTGCACGCGGAAAGCAATCTGAGAAACACTCAGCAAAAAGGAAAAGGTGCTCCTTTCGCTTTTGGAGAATGGCGTGGAGAAACCCGATCACCTCTACACGTTTGTGCAGGAGCGGGTGAAGAAGGCAGAGGCCAAGTTGGAGGACCTCCGACGCATGTTGTCCGAGTTTTTGAAGGAGTTGCTCCGGCCCACGCTCGAAAACTTCAGCGAGCAGAACCATGACAACAGCGAGCAGTTCTCCACCGGCGACTGCACCAACGACTTGGCCGACGACTTCTTCGGGTTCAAGGAGCTTGGGCTTGACAAGGAGTTCAAGATGCTCCTGTTTTCGGTACCCGTTTACCTTCTCCACTCACGTCTTCAAAACTCCTTCAACAACACGGGCGCCACGAGCAAAACAACCAAGTACAGGATCCTTCATTCCAAAGGTCCTGCTCAAATTTCCTTAGTTCTAGACACATCTTCGACATTATGCCCAAACACTAGTTGATCGTCCACATAGAGTGCTATTATAGTTGATGAAGATCCACTCTTTGTGTGATGGATGCAACTTTCATTGATCAGCCGTTGAAACTTCATTTTCTTGATGGTTTCATTTATCACTTGGTTCCACACAAGTGGTGTTTTAATCCGTATAGGGATATGTGGGTTTCAAGACATGTCGTTCTTTGGAATGCTTATCCTCGTTCTATTGAGAGCCCTCGAAGTGGAGCAGCGGTCCCTAGATAAAGAGAGGGCCAGCCATATTCTCTCAGTCCGGAGGATTGTATTACAGACGGTCAAGTATATATCAGCGGAACCGAATGCTGAAGACAATGATTTGAATATCTCTGGAGAATACACAAAGGGATCAGTCTGGGAGATACTCTGGTAATGGCCGAGTCAAAATGTGAAGACTACTTAGGGATTAAAACAAATAATGGCAGGTATGAAGGGACCCACATTATAGAAATATAATATATAAAACGTATTTGAGTAAGCCCGCAGCTAAGCTGCGGGTAGATTAGATTCAAGTTGGTTTCCTGCTTATTATTCATTTTTGTAAGTAGTCTATCTAAAGAGCATTATATTATAATACTTTTTATATAAAGGGTATTACTATCTTACGGTTAGTAGGAGTCGAACCTACACGATATTAATCCAAACATTCTAAGTGTTTCATGTCTACCATTTCATCATAACCGCTAAAAATAAAATAGAATTGTTATATTATATCCTAGATAAAAAAAACATCCTTCTTAAAAAGTATTATTCCGAGGTTTACTAAAAAAATGATATATATAAGAGTTTTATTTATATAAATCGGTAAATGAATATTTATGAATTCATACCTTTCCTTATATATATTTAAAGTAACTTTACATCCATCAATACCCGCCCTCTGGGAGGGTATATAATAACGGGCCCCATCATTTTTAAAATGCCCTAAATAGGCCGTGGTTATTATTAATAACCCCCATTTACATTATACAAAATTTTACTATTATTATTTTATTATTATCGAATTTAAGTCCCCTTATACAGAAATATATATTGAACCGTTATATATAAAGTTTATCCCTTATAAATAAGATAATAATCCATCAAAGATGGTATTTATTTATCTTTTGGTAGCCAATTTTTTAATAGAATAATATGAGATCTATTATATAAATGCTTAAAGGGTAAAAAATATATTCTCTCTAAAGGAGAGCGGATAAACCCCCTGCCATGTGCCTATAGGCGAACCATATAGAAGGGCGCTGTATTTGGGTGAATAATAGTTCTGGACTTGTGAATCCAATGGACTAAACTAATGGCACCAACAGGCTACAAACCCTGTTTTCAAAGTATAGAAGACACTTTCTCCAAAAGAGAGGCAGCTGGTGATTTTCGTGTACTATGACGCGATCGGGGAATAACTTTGAACTCAAAGTCAGGGAGCCTATTACTGATTCTCATAGGTACTCAAGAGACTCCGGGCCAATCGGGGCCAATGAACACTCCTCGGATGAACCGTGAGAAGCCGTACCTAAGTTTGGTCGGAACCAAGTTCAACACCTTAGAGATTAAACAGCTGGTCTGGGTTGCTAGGGCAAAGCTAGTATCTGATCTTCTCTGCTACATTGATTGCTATGAGGAACGCAGATCATATGCCGAATCAAGTGCAGGAGCATTGCAAAAATCAGGAGTACAGGATATGTTACGAATTTTTACGAATTTGTTGAATCATGGATTGTTGATTCAAATGATTAAAACTTGTTACGGTGTGAACATCATGTGATGTATACTGCCAAAGTCTTGTGTTGAACATGGGACTTATCTGCCCTTGATCGTCTAGTTGTTTGATCAGAGCCTCTGGCCAAACAAAGATGTACTTTTGTGTAACCATATCCCACTTCGATGTTTATGCCTAGAAATTTCCTGGCTTCTCCTAAATCCTTCATTGCGAAGGTCCTGTTCAACGTTTCCTTAGTTCTAGACACATGCTCAATTTTGTTCCCAAGAACAAGTCAATCGTCTACATAGAGTGCTATGAAAACAATTGAGGATTCATTCCTTTTGCAGTAAATGCATGTTTCATTTTTGCTCGATTCAAATTTTCCAATGGTTTCATTACCACTTCGTTCCACACGAATGGAGCTTGCTTCAAACGGTATAGTGACTTGTTGAGTTTTAAGCCATATTTTCCCTTTGGTCCATTTTTAGGTTTCAAGGGGAACCCAGGTATTTGATTCATGTAAATGTCTTCGACGAGCTTTCCGTTTAGAAAAGCTGTTTCACGTCCATTTGATGTATTATCATTTTGCGATTAGTGGCAACAGCGAGAAGTATCCTTAGACTTTCAAGAGATAAGACAGGAGAAAATGTATCACCGTAGTCTACCCCTTTAACTGGACTGTAGCCTCTTGCTACAACTCGTGCTTTGTATTTGTCACCACCTTGATCGTGAAAACCCAACGGCATCCTATAGGTTTAGCTCCTGAGGGACAGGGGACTGGTGAGAAGGTCCTATTTCTCTCTTGTGCTTGCATTTCCGCTTCACAAGCTTGTTTCCATAAGTGCCAGTCATCCATCCTTAGAGCTTTAGCAATATTATTAGGAACTTGGTAGGAGGGTTCACTGGAAACCTATGAGCTGTAGTTATTGCGCTTGAGTCGAAGCCCTTGACCTTGGTAGGAGGGTTCACTGGAAACCGATCCTTAAGCGCGGTGGTGATTTCACTGGCATTGAATTGCTTGATTGGTGCTGGCGGCTTGCCTGGAAATCGATCCTTGCAGTAATCCTCGTTCAGGTAAATCAACGTCGGAGGCTTGACCATCAGGTGTATTCAGTTTTCCCACGGATGAAGGGTATGTCTTGCAGTTTACATTCCCTCGAAATTGGAAGCATTTATTGACTGCGAGGTCGATAAATGCCAGTCGTCCATGTGTCGCTCGGAGGGCGTTTGCTCTACTGACAATCAATCACGTGTATAGTTTAGTCAGAAGATATCAATCGATGTTGCGATGCATTGTATGATCCCGTTCACTCAGCTCTTGGCACGGTGTGCACACAGACATAGACCTCCATCACATTCGGGGATGTTCAGCTGGATGCAGTCAGGCGAACTGTTTCAAGAAGGGTGCTGGGGACGTGCTGAACTGTTCATCATGTACTTTCCATAGTGGTGTATGTCATGCCGCTGTTGCATCCCTTAGGTCCGAATGAGGTCTACTCACTTGTATAAGTGACTCCCGTTCCAGCCTTTTAAAGAGGGCAACTTAATTAAATTCCCGTTTCATCAAAACGTCACTTGCTAGAACCTTCATGGCTCATCAAGACGTCAGTTACTAGAACCATCCCGCTTCATCTATGATCAACAAGAAGAGCTTTAGTGCAAAGTGTGCAGGAACGGTGTCTTGACGTGAACTGCGCAGCGCGAATGCGCATGTTCACTGACCCGCGGGGTAGTGCACCACCCATGTATCCACTATTGCGATGTGCGGTTACAACGCCTGACCAGACGCGTGTTCTGTTTCACAGCTTGCCTTCGGGGCTGGGACGCAGGTGTGGCGGCTTACCAGATGCTGCTCTCGGCTGTACTGGCCCGTGTGGGACCCTGTGAAAAGGGAGGCGACCTGCAGTGGCAGCGTTGGCCTGAGACAAGTGTAAATAGTCCTTTTCTGGGACAATCCCAGAATACGTCTTCGCTATGCACCTGACGTTACTCAGAGTCCAACATGCCACGCTGCCAGGCCATACGAGGGTGAGTCGCCACGTGAACCAAAGGACTTTTTATGGCTCGGATTCTCAAGAGTGCTTGCGCTACCGTACTGGGAGGCACTGCGTTTGAAAGCGCCCGAAGAGTCTGGTCGGTCTGGTGTACGGGTGCACGGGTGTACGGGTGTGCAGGTCTTCTGGCCGCTCCCGCCGTACTAGCACCACAAGAGCTGTAGACAACAAGTCACAGCTCCAGATCCGCGTGCTTTGTACATGAAGCTATCGCATCTATTCTAGTTACTATTTGCATTTTGCAGCCAAGCCCGGCCACCGAGCAAGGTGCTGTCGGCCACGAACCTCCAGCTGGAAACTGCTTTGACTCGCGCTCTAGTGTTGCGCGACAGTCTGGCTCGACTTGGCTGGCGCGGTAGGGCCATTCCACGTGCCTCTTGGTGTCCTTGCCGAGTGGGCCATGTTTTTGTTCTTTGTAATGCATTGCTTCAGTCAACAGACCTCCCAGCACGCTCACTGCTCGGAAGCTTTGCCCAGTTCGGGCGAGCAGGCCCGGCTGGCGGCAGCAATGGCAGTGCCCACCAAGGAACTCTCGTCAATGCCCTCGATCCTCACCCTCACGCCTAGCTTCTGCATGTCCCAACACTCATTGACAAAGTTCACCACCATGGCCCTCAACTGCACAAAGTACTCCATCACCGACCCCACGTAGCCGATGGTGATGTTTTTGTCCGCAATGCCGCCGTGGTGCTCCAAGAGCTTGATGAACGCCACAATGGCTATGGCCACAATGAATGCCAGCCGCCTGATGATTGCGTTGACCAAGAGCTGAATGTTCACCACATCCGACATCTCCACCAGGTTGGGGTTCCAGCCGAACGCGGCTTCCAACTTCTGCGCAATCTGGGCGTTGTTCTTGCACTCGGCAATGAAGCACATCAACTCACCCGAAAAGCCCTCAAACGGCGTGCTCACGGCCCCAAAGTTCTTTTGGTTGGCGAAGATCTCCTTCTGCTCGATCATTTCCACCAACACCAACCGCGCCAATTCGGGCAAATACCTTCCAGAGGTCAAAAGCTCGAACGGCTGAAAAATCGTCTTGGTTTTGGGGTCCGTGGTCATGTGCGGCCGGAACTCCAAGAGCGAGCGCTTGCGGTCCGGCGTGAGCCCAAAGCGCCGGTCAATCTCTTCGTCGTACTTGGTGGAGAATGGAACACACAAATTGTGCCCAAAAAGCGACGTTTCTGTGTTGAACAAGATGGAGGACTCGGTCCCTATGTGCTTTTGCTGCGCGATCTTCGTCAGCGCAGGCAACTGGCAACTAAAGTTGAGGCCTGTGCCCAACACCAACGCCATGATGGTATTGGAGTCGAGAAACCTGGCAGCGGAGTACACCGCCAACGAGTCATTGATGATGGACTGCACATTGATGCGGATGTGGTGCTTCTCCTTCAATGTGCTTTCTAGCAAGTGTTTGAGATCCCGGCCTTGGACTTCCTCCGCCACGGTGTACCCCTTGCCCATGTGGTGGATATTGGCGGAGTTGTAGGATGTGGACTCTAAGGGAAACGACCACGTGATCCCCGTGGTGATCTCCGAGTCCGTGGCTATGACCGACTGCTGGGACAAAGTCTCGTGGATGCGGTCGCACATCCACTCGAAGAACTTCTTGCCGACGGTTTTGGTTGAGTTTTCCACCGTCCATTTTCTCAGCGCCGCTATGGTTATGCGGTCTTTGCGGCTCCTGGCAATGCCGGCGCCATCTTGCGCTGCAGCAATGGAGATCACTGCCACGCGTAGGGTGGACCCGCCCAAATCTACCACAAGCAAGTCGCCCTGCTCGCGCCCCGAGGGGTTGATGCTATAGTTGGGAAGCATGGTGATGTCAGACCCTTCGCGGAGCGCCTCCTCGAATGACTCCGTCACCCCGTCTGCATACTCGGCCAAATGGGAGCGGCTGACGCTTCGGGAAAAGTCCGTGAGCGCCATATTCAAGGTGTTGTGGACGTCGGAATCCGAGATTGGCGACGAAGTGCTCAGAGCTATAGACACATCACTGAGTACCTTGTCGTCCATGTTGATGGTTTGGGCTTGGTATAGATTTGGTATAAAGACTTGGTATAGACTTGGTATTAAGACCTTGTATAAAGACTTGGTATAAAGACTTGGGGTAGACTTGGGGTATTAAGACTCGGATTAAAAAAACTGAGATATAGAAAGAATTGGGATGAAAGACCGGGGCAGCGTAGGTCGACGCGGATGCAATTAGAAGATGGTCACAAGAAGTGAGGTATTCGAAGAAAAAGTGGGGCTACCTTCCTCGCCGCTAATGAAATGTCTTACTGGCGATGGGTCTGCCTGGAAATGGCTATTGTACTTAGCAGAGTTAGCGTCAGCAAATGGTTTCACAAGAGCAAAGTGTTTGTGGGGGATAGGGGCACAAGGCCGGGCACAGGCTAGTTTAAATACCCCAGGTGCAAGCGCCTATATCATGTCGAGAGGTTACATTTGGGCGCGGAAAAAAAAAAAAAAGTGCGGGTCGCTTCTAGCACAAAAAATGGTACCCTCCCCCAAATGACATGAATGAAACCTCGCACTTGCAACCTCGAAACGTGCAGGATGACAACGTCACGAGACACCTCGTCAACGCCAGGGACCGATATTGAGGCGCGGCATTCGGAGAGCTTTCCGACATGGCAAGATCAGACACACTCGGGAGGGAACTGCGGCGGGCGCCTTTCTGAATCAACATCCAATGATATTCCTGTGCCTAGCACTGGCCGGGATATCTCCAATGATATTCCTGTGCCTAGCATTGGCCGGGATATCTCCAATGGTATTCCTGTGCCTAGCATTGGCCGGGATATCTCCAATGAGCTTGCTCTTCTAGGGGGGGTCTGCGTTAGCCGAGGGCCCGATCTGGGACTGCTTGGCGTGCTCTGCGTGAACAAGCTCGCGGATAACATCAGGCTGCATGCAGTGCATTGTGTCAGCATTAGACCTTGACGTGTTCGCAGGATGCTGCGTTCCCCAGTGATGGGCTTCAAATACAATGTTGCATGCGCGGGCACGTTGCATTTTTCCCGTACCTGCGCGTGAATACCGTCACGTGGCGCGACGGCTTCGGCATCCTCCGCTCGTATGCACTAGTCACGTGCTGGCATGTCCTGCATCTCAATCTCGGGCCCCTTGGACTGTGCCTGGGGCTCCAACAACTCAAGAAGTTTCTGCTTGCCCACTGTCAAACTCTCATCGAAGGCCCGCTGTGCCACAATGATCGCTGGGCCCAAGAGTTTCATCTGGTACATTATGTATGTTCCTGCGCCCAATACCACGAGCATGGTGAAAAAGAATGGGTTGCGCAAGATCGCCATGAACTCATTCCACCCGAGCACCAAAATCACCAAGTAGATATAGTAGGGAATTTGCGTCACGTGCTGGATGATGGATCTCTTGGTCTCAACGTACTTGGCATCGGCCTCTTTCTTGAATTTGGCCATCACTTCGCTCTTCTCTGCTGCGGTCAAAATATCGGCGAATTTTCGTGGAGCCTCTTCCTCGTCGCTATCACTGTAGTCGCTTTCCTCCACAATTTCGTGCTTAACTGATGTAAAGCGTTTTCTTGACTGTTTATCATTGGGTCCGTGCTCCGGCTCGATTTCTTCTCCGTTCGAGAGTCTGGCTGAGCTGAGTATTGGAAACGCGCTCATGGCGTATTCCTTGGACTCAGCATAGCTAACGTCCAAGTCCTTGGCGTTTTGATAAAGACGGGGCAATCCGTTTTCGTCGTACCGGAACTTCTCGTCGAATCTCTCCTTTAGGATATTGAGAATGCTGTCTTTGGAAAGGTACTTGTGCACCACAGAGCCAAATACCTCCCACGACTTATAGTTTAAGACGTTAAGGGTGTTTTGGTACGTCTTGAGTGGTGCATCGACGCCGAAATCGGGAACACCCTCTACCGTAGGGTAGGAGCTCAAAAACTGCTGGCGGTATTCTTTGAACGTGGCAAAAACTTCATCCCACATTTCCTTGGAAGGGTTCGAGGTCTGCTCATTGATCTTAGCCACGAGCGTAATGTTGAGTTTTTTTGCATACTTAGCCACGATGGCATTGAGCTCCACCAATTGCTGTTTCAGAAGAAGCTTGGCGATCTCAGTCTCGAGACTTTCAGAATATTCATTGGTGTTGATTTGCCCACTCAACGACAAATATGCCAAAGCCTGA
Source organism: Metschnikowia dekortorum (assembly GCA_009756545.1). Lineage (NCBI taxonomy): Eukaryota > Fungi > Ascomycota > Pichiomycetes > Serinales > Metschnikowiaceae > Metschnikowia > Metschnikowia dekortorum. The sequence continues at coordinate 350,573 of WFIU01000006.1, forward strand.
GCGAATTTTTCCGTGACTTCTTCCACAACTGTTTTGGAGTGCTGGCCAAACGTGCTGCTTTTGGGTTTCTTGCTCAAACCAACAGAGAGCAGAGAAGTGGCAATTTGGAGCATTTGCTTCGCATACAATGCAACCACCTCCTGGAGCTTCAGATTCACCTTTTCAGCGAGCAACTGGCGTCTCTGCTCAAACACAGATTGATTGTAGCGCGAAGCCAAATTGTCAAAGGAGTGCAAGACATTTTCACGAGCCTCTATCAAGACGCCACCAATCTCCTTGTATCCCGCGACGTCCTGGTGCACCAGCAACAGGGACTCCTGAGCAATTTCCTGAATGGAAGCGTCTAAAATAGTTGCAAAACCGACGAGAAAGTCTTCATAGCATGCCGCGGCGATCTCGTCACACTTGAACTTGGCCACCAATATTTGCTGGGTAGGCAAGTCCAAATCTTTATTGGAGTCAATCTGATCCCAGCAGTTTTCCGCATACATGGTCCAGCCTTCGATCGGAATGTCATGATGGTAGTAAGGCTTGAAGAGGTAATCGCGGCTGGATGGGTCAACGAAACGATCACCCAAGCGGCGAATGTCGTCCAAAAACTTCTCGTTTTGCAAAACCTTATGGGATAAGGTGTGGAAAGCCAAGTCAAAGAAGTCCGAAAATGCCAACAGTTCACACTCTGGCGGTTTGCTCAAAGCATCCCATATCTTCAAAAGGTCCTGGGTAATGGTGGTGGCCAAGGAATCCATTGAAGTGACGCCCAAATGGTCGCGGATCACAAACAATAAAAGAACCTTGTGGTCGGAAGGTCTTTGGGAGTCCAGCGAGGTCTTGTACTTGCCAAAGAGCGACAAATTGACCTCAAACACCGTCTTGAGTAAGCCCATGTTCGCACCTTGGTAGAGGCCGACTTGAGTCTCCCAGATATTGACAATCAACACCTCGGAGGTGGCGAGCGCAAAAAGAGCGGCCTTGCGCTCAAAGTCCTGGTCCTCGCCCCTTTCTCTTCCATCAGTGCCCTCCACATCCATGACCAAGATCTCCGAGGCAGAGGGGTCGGAGCGAGCGGAATGAGCCGGTTTTTTGTTGGAGTTGACTGCGGGGCTTTGGGCAAGCCAGATGCCTTTGGTGGTTTGCTGGCGATTCTGTTCGTCCATGACGCCGAAGTTGGTGTTAAACAAGTTGTTGAGGAGGGTGGACTTTCCGGTGGACTGGGACCCAAACACGGCAATGATCCGGTGGAGTTCCGCATTGTTATTGGCCCGAATGTAATTGAGAACGTTTCTGTTGAAGATCTTCTCTTCGTTGATGAGCTGGATGGCGTCCTTCTGGGGATCCACGGGCACAAACGAGGACGAAGAGGAGGGGGCCGAGGAGGGCGATGCTTCACGACTCAGCGAGCACGGCGCAGCAGTGTCGAGGGGGGCATTCGTGTCGAGAGTAACAGAGGCGCGGTCCGCCGCAGCTGCCACATCAGTCTCGTGTGGAGCGGATTGGTTGGGGGGTTGGGACATGGTTGTACCAGTGCCCCTTGACGAGACGCTTATATAGCCGGGTGGGCGGCGCACGACCCGCAACCCCAGATTCCACCTGGCGATTTGCACGCAGCGCCGGTCCAACCTCCACCGCGTGATCAAAGGCTAGAGCCATAACCGCTAGTATGCTATTTCATAACTGAATCTGGGAGTGACCGGCTGTTTAAACTAGATAATTCCTGGTCTGCGTTATATATGGGTGTGTTTGGAGGACCATAGATCAACCAGGGGCTGATGTCCAGTGGGATCCTAGTTCGAATAACATAGCCATGGATCGACATACTTGTGGACTTCTTTTCAGTAGCAGATGCATTTGTATTAGCGGTCTGGTTCTAGGAGGCATCTTGGATGATCCTCCAACCTGGGTTCGTATTACTCTTATCAAGTTGGCAGGCAGTTAGGCTTTTATATTTGGGGATCGACATTCACCCATTAACCGCCTGACGTATTCTGGTTGTCCTGGCAACCAAGACATGCGCAGCGGCTAAGCATAGCACGCTCAGTCTTTGGTTGTCAACAGGCTGAGGTTCTGTATAGAGTGCTCCAGAACCTGGGTACTCACAGAAGCTTGTTACAACCACACTATCTTCTAGTGCGTGTTGACAGGTAGCAAATTATTAGGAGTCATTCATGGAACGGACAGATTCACATGGGCAGAACATCATCTAGGGCAACTTTCGCCTAGTTTGGATTAAGAGCAGTGGCAGGAACGACTGGGGCGGATTGTTTGACCACTGCATCTTACCATGCCTTTCGGGTACAGCAATGGGCACGACAAAGATTGGGGAAATGATGGGGTACGACAAAGTTAGGGCCACGGCGGTACGAAGCCGAACACTTGCGGTGAATTAAGTGAGACACTGACTTGTACCTTTCGAGGTCTCGGGATTTTGGCAGCATCCATGCCAGCTACGGCATATACTCTAGTACTGGCTTGAAACCTTGAGACCCAAGTGCGAGGAAGTATTCTGAAATAGTGGGTTCTCTGAAAACACTCCTGATGCTCGCAAAGGACTAGACAGAGTCATAGACATGCAAATATGAAAATTCTTAGTCATCTGTGAGTGTTCTGGTGAAACTGTTCAATGTTCGAATACGTTGTGAACCCTTCCAACCCTTTTGAAAACACATTCAGGTGATACCTGTGCTGGAGTTTGGATTAGATTCGTCTCTGAGGAACGAGTAAAGATTGCAATTCTACTCCATCGACAACGATACGGATGAGGTGAGGAAAAGAGTAACTTATCTCTCATTTGCACACTTGCGTTAAAATGCACGCTTTGCAAATGATCTTTCTGCTCGGGTGGAACTTTTTTCAACCATGAATCTTCCCTATGGATTAGGCCAATGAAACGCCGCTATGCCTCCCTGCCATACGATGATGTTCGGATTCCTTGTGCGATGTCTGCGCCTTAAGAATTTTATTGACGTGACAGCACCGCTTTCATACCCAAGGTATTCGAGAAGTGTCTGAGAATAAGTTTCCTAAATGGAAGCTGGAGGTCCCGCCGAGGCAGCTGCTCAAGTTCAGTTAAAGCAAGAGCCTATCAACGTGAGAGAATAACAATGAAGTTATTGGGTCGAAGCAAATGGCAAGCCAGAATGAAAATCCCAAAAATAGGTCCTTGGAGAAAACACACAACTAGTTGGTGAAACAAGGAGACGCCTAATAGGGAGTGTTCTATTTTGCGAGCAGGACAAAACATAGTCTCGCCGAAAGCAGCAGTAAAAGAGCTGCTGCAGAGTCACGACTAGGTGTTGAAGTGTCATTGGATGACGGCACCGAATTGTTAGGTGAGAGAGAATGCCACTCGCGCTTTTACTACCGCGTTTGCAAGGTTCCAGTTATGCGATAAGAGAGGCAACTTTATTTTCTGGATGAATCCGAAATAGAAGGATTAAGGTCCTTGAACTGCAACAATCTGATAAGTGCAGGCAGAGTCATGACTGCAGGCAGAATATGAGAGTGGTTAATTTAAGCTCGCGGGAGAAGCATCAAGATACGGTTAGTAATGAGACAAGGGCTTCAAATGAACTCTGCCCGGAAACGAGAGAGATGGAGAACATTGAATCTCACTTTCGCGAGGGCAACTCTCACTCGAGACTTTGCACGGTGTCATTGGCGAGAGCACGTGCCGACTGTACTTATTGCAAGCTCCGAGATCGGATGACCAGTGCTTATGAAACGAAGCATGAGGCCTTCACTAAAGAGAAAGGGACGATTCCGCCAGGAACCTGTCGACAGAAGTTATATCATAGGATGTTGGCGGGCTTTCATGACGGCAAATACAAGCACGGGCAATGATACCAAGTTCAGGTATCGAATATGCGGGCTTTGTTTCCAGCCATAGGCAAGCTCAAGGGCACCTCTTCAAAATCCACTCATCACAATATGATACCCCAAATGAACGAAACAGCATTCCAGCCGGAAACTTGCAGAGGACTTTCCCTGAAAAAAATCCCTGGGAAGCCGAATAAAGGTGATTTGAACGAAGTTTAAAACCAGACAAAAGGTATGTGAGCAATCAATGAATAGCAGATCGTCGAAAGTGTCATAATTTTCTTTGGGCAAGAACCAATGGTGGCCAAAGTTCGGATGCCTAGAAGTAAGTGTTGGACAGGAGCTTCAAAATGAAGGATTCAGGCTATCCATGAAATTGATAAACCTTTCTATTCAGAGTTGAGCTTTTTATCCCTTGTTCCATCCATTTTCTTGTCTATCTTTATCAGCATGATATAAGCATCATGTGCTGTTACTAGGCATAAAGATATATCTATGGCTGAATCATTTGAAAAAGAGTGACATCCAGAAACAAATAATTCTTTGAATTATATTAGGACACTCGCGAAATAGCTGTGGTTTTAGAGTTGAAGATTAGTTTCAAATTAAGCAGCTCTTTAAGAAAGTAGAAGGTGGAGAATAGTGGATCTGATTAGGGTTTCACTTGAACCTCATATTGAAAAATTGGATCTTAAATAGTTGATTGCCAGGTTCTTGTCAGGCGTAACGACTAAGAATGATGTATTTTGTTGATGATGTGTAAGGACTCATGTTATATAAGGTGGGCCACGACTTCGCCGTATTCGGGCCGTGACCTGGAGATGAGGCCTCAATCGGGCTAGTCGTGCCAAGTGGACGACCTGAGCCTCATTGAGATATGAGCCATCTGTCTAGACCTCGGAGGAAGGAAAACAGCGGTTCGGACCGTGCATAGAGGCAGGTCCGGTGTCACCGCGTCTGCATTTGGGCACCTATGGGCAGTACACGACCTGTAGTCGTATAATAAAGATTAAGTTTGGATAAAGTTACTCTGAAGCTTCTATGAACTATTGGAGCTGCTCGTAATAGATACAAAATATTGACGGGTGATGAAGTAAACCCCATTATTTAGAGCATTGTCTAAACTCAATTTTAGTCAACTTTCCCACCATCAGTCAAAAATCAACACAACTGGACTTCCAGAAAATATTCAGTTGACTATTTTCGGAATATAGATTGATCGGTTGCTTGAATGGTGAGATGAAACATCTACCTTATTCTTAACTATGAATCGTACAAATAAGATTCTTGTTATACAACTGTTAGACCCACCATGGGTAGTGTGCTACACATGGATACACAATACGGCATGCGGATACAAGAGGAAACCGCCACCTCTGGTTTTCTATAGAGTCTCCAATGGGAGTGATTTTGACCAAAGCTAAGGATAGTCTTCATGGTATCCTCTAGGTATGTGCAGACCTCTCCATTGTGTTCTAAGCATTACGATGGATCAAAGCACACCGGTGTCAAAGTGGAGTTCGTCAGAGAGTGTTGTAGGAAATGGCGTTCACAGTTTTGGTATCCCTATGCTTGAATACATCGAAGCGGCAGCAAAAGATACCTATGTACCTCTCGTCAAATACTGTTTGGCCTTTGGATTCTCTCGTGAATCCTCAGAACACAATGGAGATGATTTAAATGCATGACTCATAATCACCACCTATCTCCGAGGATTAAACGAGTCGGCACCGGTTGCACCCTATCAGGAGCAGCGGCAATGTCGTGGTTTCTGAGATACAGGAACTATCCCGCCTCTGGCACCACTCCAAAATAAGCCAGAAGGGGAATTGTTCAGATTGGGCTCAGATTGGGATTGTTCAGTTTGGGATTGTTCAGAGGGCTCAGACCGGGATTGTTCAGATTGAGGTGTCTGGCCGTGTCGCACACTCCATTTCGAACCAAGATGGCGCCATCGTGCCCCCACGCCGGCTCTTCTTCAGGCCCCTACCTCGGTATGAGGTCCATGTGGCCCAGACCAGTTTTTGTCTATAAGTTGGACGATCGCATTGTTTTGGGGTCATCAACAAATGCATCCTCGTAGTACTTGAAGTTAACTAAAGAACCTAACCCAAACAGCTGCGAAATACAATAAGAAGTAATATTATTGTACATTAAACTGCGAAGAAGCTTGGGAATGAATTTAGAAATCTCATAGATCGATTGGTTTGAATCTTGAAGATTATATTTACAAGTTAAAGAAATATGCCGGCAAATACGGGCTTCGCAGTTCATAGTTGACTGAAGATTGGACTTCTTTGAAATAAAGGGGGAGTGTCGAGCGAGATTGGGAAAAAGCTTGGACTCGTGTGAGTCAGAGAGCCCTGGGAGACAGTTGGCATCCCGTGGACGTGTTGACCCATTTCGAAGCGGAGGTCCTAGTTTTGCTCAGTATAGGCTTTGTTTTCTCAGAGGATTCTGGTGGGCTGCCAGCGCCGTGTGAGGCGTGCGGTCCAAATGTTCAGTGAAAACGATGGCACCTCACTGTAGCGTCCGAGCTGGGACAAAGGACAGCCACTCAGAATGGAAATTATGGTCTGGGAAAAATTCCGACCTGCACAGGGTCGAGATGAACTCCAGTATTCATTCTCAATGGTGGGGTAAAGTTCATATTAGATTGAGACCTTTTCGACGATAGTAAGTGTCGCATTGACGGTCTGGTAGCCAAAAGAGGAGGCAACGACCCGTGAAGAAGGCGGTGGCAATGGTCTTTCATTGATCTTTGCTGCATACGGTGTTCCTGGAGAGGTAATTTCTCTGGTATTTCTAGAATCCCGGGAAGTCACAGTAGCAGCAAAATCGGCAATTTCGAAAAGATACTTTTCTCATGGCAACTCAAAACCTCTGCGATTCATCGCACGCCATCGCTTCCATGATTGCAGTCCTGTGGCGAAACTAAAAGTCATCTTTTCGTATGCGATATCTTGGAATGCCCTTGAAGAAGTTCCTGTTGGTGAATACCCTATTTCAAGGAGCAATCATAGAAAGGTTCTGCATAAACGTATCAGGGCTCATTCTATTGGCCACTAGGCCATGGGCCTCGCTATCTCAGGTTCTTCACGATAATATGGTCAATGCACAAGCTCCCCACTGTCCCGAAGCCCCCTTTAAGTCAGAGACCTCAATGTCCGAAATGCCTCATGCATATCATTTGAAAGTTGCAGCCCCTTCTAGGCTCAAAACGGACGGATGGAACTGCCTCTCTCGCCACCTTCATACAATAGCTTTGAGGGGCGATTGGTGGCGCCTGATCTTTCATTTTGCCATTGTGGTTTTAACCGCGATCCAAGGTAATCAGACGCCCACTCCCTTAGCAAATACATCTCTAAGATCACTTTGATTGACGCCTCAGAATACGCATACAAGCATTGTAACACTGGATACATCGCTCAGAGCATCAATCGGTGGAAGAAGATCGTGGAGCTTCTCGCTGGAGCCCTGGCCAAAAACGAAACCGTCCGCAACTCTTGTGTCACCCTCGATCGGAGCTTTCAAAACGGAATAAACCCGGTCTTTGAAACAAGCCTCTGGGGTCCATGAGGAATCCTTACTTTTCAACTCAGCCAAGATTCAATAGGGATAATGCGATGGTTCCATGCCTTTTGATTGCCTCTGCAGACTGCTTAAGGTTGCTGAGCTTCCATTGATACATTTTCCATCACAAGCCAAAATTATTAACATGTGCTTGCTCATTAACGTCCTGATTTATACCAAAACGAAGAATGATTCAGCAGAGTCCACGTAGACTTGAGGGGTGCCGCATTCCTGTTGATGAAAGACACCCCAGGGAGTAATCAAAGCATTTCATCATCAAACCCACTAAAAATATTTGCATGCAATAGCTCAGTAAGAGACACTTGGCCCGTTTAAAATTATGGGCTTCGCTAATTAAGCCGGAGAGCGGCTTTCGCGAGCTCTTGTAGGAGCTGGAAACGCCGCTCGTGGATGCCTGGCTCCCAAGGACTAAAAGTAATGGAGCACATTCGTAAGCTTCTTTTAGTTCTCATAGACTATGTCCACTGCTTGGAATGACTAAACGTCTCAGAATGTTCTTGAGGTATTCCTCTTCCAGATTTTGTGCCCACATAAAACAAAACCTAATTCACACCTCCCAGGCATGACAGGGAAAAGTTGTAAGCATTGGGCGATCAATTCCAGCCAAAAAATAGCATCACCGACGTATGACCGCCAACGTATGACCGCCAACGCCTGTCTGTGCAACAAATGTAGGTCCGTCGGTGCTTCTGCATTGTGCCTTCAATGCTCTTCTGGACCTGATATGCGCCCAGTTAATCGAAATCCACAGCTCAATAGAACTCAAGGCTGAGATGCTCATGAGCCAGCAAAACACCTCCGACGTCAAATCTGTGTTCTGAGGCATACTTGAAGCCCCTGACCAGTTTTCGGTCTGAGCATTGCTTGCAAGTAGATGAGTTCTGAGCGGACGATGTTCCTTTCAGGCCCAAGTAGACATCCGCATCAAGGCACCTTCATCTCCAAGAGCGTTAAGAAATGCTCTAATGGTCTTGGGGCTGAGCAAGAAATATCCATTGTAGACACTAAAGTAGCGGAGGGAAACAGCAGGGACTACTCAATCCTTTCTTTGCAGTCATTAGGGAATTGAATGGTTCTGCCCAGATTTTTCTAATCACGAGCTCCAGAAGGAATGGTTGAATTTCATGACACAACTTGTGGTCATTGTTTGAGCGAATCTGGGCGTTGTTCACTTTAGCTCTTGGTACTCGCCCATTGAAAAATCCGCCACGTCTTGTACCACAACACGATGCATGGAAATTCCGGCGCTATTCAGAATTGGATTTCCGACTTGATAGAATTCATTCGACCGGATGTGGCGCGCCTCATGCCCTTATAGGTCATATCAAAAACACCCAGACCTTGGGTCATAGACCTGAGCCGCGACAAATACCCCACCATCTCACGCAACGGGGTTTCTGCCGTGATGACTTTTTTGTTGCGGAGTGCAAACCCCGCACTCTTCATAGTGTAATCTGGCGGAACATATATCTTGTCTGCCTCCGCGTGTGCCCAACTCTGGGCCTCCAACTTGTCAATGCCGTCGTCATCGATGGAGCTAATCACCGCCAGACATCGGGAGTTAAGGTCGTGGGCGACTTCGCCCATATAGTCCGACTCAACCGACACTCGTGTGTCCATAATGGGCTCCAAGATGCTGAAACTGGCCTTATTTTTCCCGTAGAGCTCGTCGATAGCCTTGTTCACGGCCCTGCGGCCAACATCCAAGAGTTGCTGTGGAGCCACATCCTTCTCCTCTGCAGGAAATCCCCACAGGTGCACTCTCACCACACAGGAATGCAAAGGAAGCCCGAATATGGGCCCGCCCGTCTGCAATCCGGTCAAGAGCCCCGCTAGAAGCATCTCCTGGAGCTCCTCGAGCGTAGACTCGCACTTCCAGCGCCGGTTTTCGACCAATTCTCGCATGCTGGGCGCACAACAGTCGCTGCTCAAAACCACAATGTTATTGTCGACCTCCGTCATTATCGCTCCATTTTCCTCAGCAAAGGCGGACTCGACGGCCTCACCCTCAAAAGAATCAAGTGAGATCGTCGCGTACACCTCGCCATTCTCCACCTCCGCGGTCGCCGTTGAACCGTCGGGTTTGCTCACGCTCTCCTTATATGACACTGCCACATCTCGCAAACGCACATTGGCCTTCATGTCGTTGACAAGCCGGTCTCGAGTAATCTCAAGATGCAACTCGCCCATGCCGCTCAAGACCGTCTGACCCATCTCGTCGTCTGTATGCACGCTCAACGAAGGGTCTTCCTTGAGGAGAACCTCAATGCACTCATTCATATAACGGGCATCGCCAGCAGTAGCGGGCTCAATGGAGGAGTTGAATAGTGGTGGGGGGATTTCGATGGGCATAAGTTTCAAGCTACTCTCCACAGCAGTGAAGGACTTCAGGCTGGACACTCCATGCAGCACTAGCGTATCTCCGGTGGAAATTTCGTCCATGGTTCCGGCAACAACACCAATGTTGCCAGCCAGGATCGACTTCACCTCCTCGGGCACGTCGCCATGCATTAACATGAGTTTCTTCAAGTGAATTTTCTTTCCACTTCGAGTGTTGACAACCGTGGTGTTGGACACCAAACGCCCGCTGTACACGCGAAAGAAAGTAAGAGTGCCCCGCGCAGGATGACTCATGACCTTGAAAGCAAGCGCTAAAGTTAAGTTGGGGTTTTTGTTGACCACCAAGCCCTTTGCACCTAGTTCCGTAGCCACAGGCATGTGCAGTTTGGCCAGCTTGGATTTGCCACGGGTCTTTTTCACGTGAGATTGAGAGATTTCGGGAATCGGGGATTGGAGCGGAGAGGGTAAGTACGCCACCACGGCGTCCATAAGTGGCTGAACGCCAATGTTCTTGAAACTTGAGCCGCACAACACTGGCGTCACCAAGCCGGCCAACACAGCTTTTTGAATGGCCTTGTGAAGGGTAGCTGCAGAAACTGCCGAGTAATTCTCGTCCTTGTCAAAGAACTCTTCAATAACCGAGTCGTCCAATTCGCCCAATGTCTCCACCATGCACTCCCTGCTCTTGTTCAACATGTCATGAACGCCAGGAAAGCCCTGTAGATTGCTATCAATATTCATGGCCACCATAGATTGGCCAGTTTCATCAGCGCGGTCCCACACCAAGAGCTTCTGGTGGATCACGTCCACGAGGCCCCGAAACTCCATTTCGCCGTCGCTTGTGGGCAGGAAGAAGGGCAAATTGATGCAAACGACGCGGGTCTGAAGCCGCGCCACGATTTCCCTGACGGTGCGACTAAAACCGGCGCCGGGGCGATCCATCTTGTTGATGTAGGCAATGCGGGGAATCTTCAAGTCTGCTGCTTGGCGCCATACCTTCAGGGTTTGAGCCTCCACACCAGCGACGGCATCCAAAATGGTGACGGAGCCGTCCAAAACTCTCAAAGACCGCATCACCTCGAATGTGAAGTCGGCGTGGCCAGGAGTGTCAATGATATTGATCTTGTGGTTGTTCCACGGAATAGAGATTGCAGCCAGCTGGATAGTGATGCCCCGCAGCCGCTCGGATGGAAGATAGTCGGTCACAGTATCTCCCTGGTCAACATTGCCGATTCTGGCGGTTTTGCCGCTGTAAAAAAGCATGCGTTCGGTGGTGGTTGTCTTGCCTGCATCGATGTGGGCAATGATTCCGATGTTGCGGGTCTTTTCCGGCGGGATGAGATTGATTGAGGGCTCCTGGAGCCTTGCAGAGCCGTGGAACTGCCGCATCGGGCGGAGCCGCCTCGTGGCCAAGAAGAACCGCTGGTACATGGTGGGAGGAATGGGCCTGGGATGCATGGAGATGTGGGTGGCGGTGTGCAGGCGGGGCAGTGTGCAGGACCGGCGCATGCTGAAGGTCAAAAACTACCCTTGCCCACGCCGGCACCGCGTTCTTCTTATACAAACTATGCCATGTCACTTCCATTCACCAACGTAATTTAAGGCTAAGACGCAGCACAGGCCGCTAGTGGCTGCAATATAGTTGACGTCCCGAAGATAGGCAGCCATGGGCCGGAAACTGGTGACACGTGACGCGTCCGTTAAAGGGGTGACAAGATTCCAGGATTCTGAAAAGCAAAGGGATGTGAGGCTGTTACCAGGAAGCAGTGAATACCAGCAATACGCGGTCATAGAGGCGATGCCATCGCCTGAAAGCTGGACGAGAAACGGAAGGATATGCTTCCCAGCCTGCGGCGGATCTTTGCGTGAAACTCGGTGGTGCCATAACTAGTTTGGAGTCGGTTATTCTGCTTTTCTCTCTCTTCTTTGGTGCTCGCCACGTTACTTGAATTTTTCCCCCAGAAACAATGCTACTTGTTTGGGGCAACGGGCAACAAAGCAGCCCTTTCGCCATTGTGGTTCGCATACGTCAGACAGAGTATCCAGGCAAGTCAATGCGCTCGATAGACTGAAATGACGAGGTTGATTATGTGTGACCTTTTTATGTTGTGCTCTTCAGCAAATATGTCGTTGATGGCTCACTTTTAGGCGAGCTGTGGGTCCAGCAAGACGGGGCTGAATTGTGGTTATCCCCGAGCGTGAAGTGGTTTATCGATACCGTATGAATCGGGTTCTTTCTTGTTGGGGTGCTCTGCCTATGCGTGTTGCTTTTCACCATTATGTGGAGAGTGGTTGACAGTCAGCGTGCGGCTACGGTGAGTTTATTTCTCCAACAGAAACCGTCAAATTGAAGAGGTTTTATGTACACAGTGTTGATTGTTATGCTCAAGGTTGCATTCATATTTAATGGCTGGATGTCCCCATTATCTTGATCTCCCGGCTTCATACCTGGGAAAAGTGCAAAGTGAAATCGATGGCGCCACGAGAAAAATGACCCAGTGCTCCAGAAGTTACTCACCTGCATTCGCATGAACTAGATTCTTCCCTCCGAAGGTTCCAGTACCAGAAGTGTCAGGTCCAATGTGAAATCGCCTCATTACGAACCAATGTTTTATATCCTGCTGCATGTTCAATTAGCACAAATTACCCTAAAGCTGGTCAGGAAGTAATCCCCACAAGGATGACCCACCGAGATTTGAAGTCCAGACATTGAATTGCAACCAGATGTCTGAACGCTGGACTTGTCTATACCCCTCTTCAGATGCACGACCGGAGCCACCGGCTGTTTCAAGATTATGCAGTTTTCCGATTGAACTTGATCCCAAAGGTTAGTAATTGACCACGACTTCTGCCCGGGCTAATTAAAGCAAATCTTGGAGTTGATTACGAATGATTTTTGGTCTCAAATCGAAGCGGAGGTCGATGCTAGGTACTTTATCAAAGGAGTTCAAGTATGTTGGAGGATTGATTCAATTTTCCGGAGTCTTCTGCTGGGTCGGTCTAAGCGACCTAGTTTTGCTGTTTGAAACTTCTACAAACTTCCGCAAGCAATGCCTTCGTGCATAGTCATACTACGAGCTCAAGAGCAGACACAAGAAGATATGAGTGCAGGCTGAGCAAGATAATACGCGTTCGAATAAAGCACCACGACCCCCGAACCCCGCGAGCCCACTCTCTCATCTTCACTCCTCCTTGCCTCGGAATTGAACTTGATGTCCCACAGGCCACTGTTGACTTTTCCTTTATCCTGTGAGATATGCTCGGATTGGTTTTGAGGTCTAGCACGTCAACTTTGAACACACAGCCTTCGATTAAGATGCAAAGCTTTTCCAATTATTGTACCTTGATCGGTCGCGGAAAACAGCAGCAAGTCCCCTGACCTACTCGACAAAAAGTAGACTTATTCTATTCACGCAAAGCGCTTATTCCCAAGTTTACCGCCAATGAGTCTGACGTGACTCGAGACATCTATTCTGCCGTCACACAATCAATGATAATTTGGATGGGAAGAGGCAGGCATTATAGCGTGGTCCCCTGAGTGATCAGATGAGTTTCTCAATTCGAACCTTTCACGGAAGTAACGGACTTGGTCCCACAAATGCGCAGCGATGATGAACCTCAAGTGAAGAGAACTAATGCTCATGATTTGCCCCAGTTCGTTTTTCGATTCTAGGAACGAATTCACAGGAACAAATGTTGTCCCGCCGGAATCAGTCGATGCCGAACGTCACATTCAATTACTTCAAGTATTGGTCCCCATTAACTTGCAGTAAAAGTGTCCAAGCGGACATACTTATCACATAGTCACGGCCACGCGGTACATTTCAACAGTGGGCCAATCCATACCTTATTACCAAAGGCATTGAAGTTATGCAGACGAGAGCAGTGCATCCCCAGCTTGGCACCCGGAAATAGCCTATGTTGCTAGTACTTCGCTATAAGCAGGGAATTTGACGATCTATGAAGACGTGATCCATCTGTTCTCTTTAGGATGATATCTATGATGGCGTCACGTCTTGACGACATTTTCAACGTCGGCCCGAATGGTCCACATGCAAAGGGAACACCAATAGCCTGGGGGATTGATGCATATGAGATCCTGACAGAGTGAGGGTGGAGAGTCCATGGGGTCAAGTATTGATGTTTTATTTCGAAGCCACACCAGGAAGAGGCCAAAAGCGATCGATGAGCTCGGTGAATCAGGGTAAAAGGATGCAATTGATGGGATAGAAAAGGAGGGATAGCTGGATGCCCTACCAAGGAGTCTTGTGATGAGGCAAAATACTCATGACAGAAAACCTGCGACACCGGTCTTTGATCAGACGGAATACATGAGAATATGTTGAAATGCCATTGTCGCAGTGATGTCCGCATCCATTACCAAGTTCTGAATTCAGCGAGTGATACAGATGAGCCCAAAGCAAAACTAATGAAAGCGTGAGTGATAGTGAGATGATACACCCGAGCCAACTTCGAATTCTCGGACCTGTGAGTCAGGTCGACCCAGCTAGTTGCTTCGCCCGAAATTCTTCAACAAATTTTTTAACGACGATCCTGAGATCAACGCTGCTCAAGGAAAGTTTGTACATGTGTTAGCAGATTGAGCAACGAACTTTCAAAAGGAAATGTGCCCCCAGTCAAGCCAAACGTGTCCATGAAGGACCAACCTCGTGCTGGACGAGTACAAAGACGACTGCGCATAACGAAGACCAGAACTATTCGACTGCTTGAATGAAAACAATTGTGGATTTGAAATCTTACGAAAGTCGGAACGCAACAGGCCTTCCATTCCTGGAACACGAAAAATTGACCCCCAGATTTTTCACGAAGGACCAGCTGTTACAAGCCATAAAAGATTGCAGTCGGCTCTACAGATTGCAATAATCAGCAGTATAGGCCAGAGATCTCAGTGTTTTAGAATGGCGGTGGAATGATGCGATTCTTGAAGACGAAGAATTGCAAAAGGCATGGTCAAGTATTTGGCTAAGATCGGAGTGGTCGAGGTGAAGACCCGATGCTATCTACCAACAAGAGATTGGGCGAGGACAACCGAGGATTACCTTGAGCAGTAGAAATAAACCCTGGTATTCTTCTGGAGTCCGGTTTATTGGCGTTCAGTGCACGCAGGAAGTTTGCGAGAGCTTTCACGGAGTCAAGACTTTTTCTTTAATATAGCAGGCGGGCATACAAAGGTTTAGCGTGGAGTAGCGTTTATTTTCGAGAAGCAAGAGTACGAACAATGAGCACGCCTAAAGCAGGGACCGGACTTCGGAGACGTAGCTAATTGATTTTCTTTGTTTTGAGAGGGCTCCGGGCCTTGGAGGCCTTGGCGGCATTTTGGCAGCACTTGGTGTAGAGAAGCGTTCCCGTGATGAGTAGAACGGAGCCCACGATGCCCTGGCTATTGAAAGGATTATCAAAGACCCATGCGCTTATGACCAAACTGAGGAACTTGCGCACCAAAAGAACCACGGTCACAGTCAAAGAGGAGGCCACGCTGGACAAGTGGTTGACGCCGCGGGCGCAAAACACCTGGGTCACGGAGTTGACGGCGAGGAGAAGCGCCAGTTTGGACACGGCCACGGAGTGGCCCAAAGCAGAGAGCGATACCTTCGGCAGAGAGGCCCAGATGTAGCGGAAGCCGTGATGAAGCTCGGAGCCGCGCGTCAAGAGTAGAAGCGTGACCGACACAAGGTGGTTATAGAATAACACCTCGCTCCAGTGGCGGCCGTGGGCAGCAAAAACGTTCTCGGTGTAGAGGCCGAGGAACGCGCCGAGCACCGACGAGAGCGACAAGAGCGCAAGGCCCGTGTAGGACGACAACGCCGAGACGGCGGACCAAAAGAACGACGACACGGAAGAGGCCAGCGAGTCAGCAGAAGCCAGCGGGTCGGAGTCGGATGATGCAAGCGACGCACACCAGCCAGAAACCGCCAGGGAGATGGAGGCCCGAGACGGCACCGACCACGAGAAGCAGGGCGCGAGCGCCGAGTGTTGGGAGATGATCAAGAACAGCCCCACGGTCATAAGCGCCGCCGAGGCTACTTGGGCTCGCAGGTAGCGCTTGTTTCCAAACAAGTAATTGACGGCCATGGAAAACACCACACTGCTGGAGCGGAAGGTGATCTGCACCGGCACGCTGACGCCGTGCAGGTAAATGGAGTTGGCCAACACAGACATGGTAAAGAAGAGAAGCGCCCCCGCAAGGAGCTTGGGGAGCGGGATGATGGTCTTTTTCAAGAACAAGCGCTGCGGCTGTGACATGTCCACCATGGGGTACAATGCCGTGGCACACACCAGGAGAAGCTGGGCCAACGAGATCACGGCGCCTACATTGAGGCCGCCACTGTATCCAAGAAACGCTTCAAGCAGGTATGCATTGAGGCAGCAGCCGCCAAACACCTGGACCGGGGCCAAGAGCGACATAGTGGGGAGGGAGTGAATGGAAGGGGATGGGTGAGGGGATGGGTGAGTAGTAGGGAGCGGTGAGTAGTAGGGAGGGGTGAGTAGTAGGGAGCGGTGAGTAGTAGGGATGGGTGAGTGGGGTGTACGTGGCGCGGGTGGAGCTTAGATATACAGCGAGGCGAGCGGCTGGCGCATATGCGCTTATGGTGCCCCCAGGCGTGCATCAGGTGATCGGATTCTGGGCGCGCGGCCTAAGCTGGGTGTTTTCCACGGGTGCAAACCTGCTCAATACGAACTACACCGACTCAATGAAGCAAGTGACCAATTCCTAGTCAGCTTTCTTTGTCTTTGAAGCACCCGATGTGTCCACCCCAAGCGGCACTTGCATTTAATTTTCGGGAAGGTTGATGCGGGGGAGTAACTCTGACCTATACACCTGGGAGTTCAACTTTGGGGGCCTACTAATTGAATGAGCTTTCCTACCAAGTTCCTGGATTTTCCATAGGCAGAAGGGATCTGTAATAAAAAGAGTCCATTTTTGCTTGAATCAAGCTCGTCTTGTCGGAATCGATCGATCAGAATTCATACGACGGCATTAGGAGCGACGGGATTAGGAGTGACGGAATTAGGAGCGGCAAAATTAGAGTTATTATCAAGCTGCATTACCTAAGCGAACAAATGATTCGCTGGTACTGTAGCCCTCTATGTTGATGATGTGCTAGTGCTGCAAGAAGTATAGAAGAGGCGTCAGGACGGAGGCAATGTTCGCTCGAAAAGAAAAAGGCGGAAGAACTTCTTGAAATATTTATCGTGACTCCCTTTTCATGATTACATCAGCAACCGTTGAAGAAGACAGAACTTAATTACCATGCTTGCCAGCAACATGCTTGTGGAAGCGGAACAAGTTGATACCCTAAGGATTTTGGCCAACTGGAGAAACGATGCGTCTTGTGATGCGATAGAGTACGGATCAGCTATTGGCAAGCCACATGCTGCTAATACGGCTGCTCTCCAGAAACCTAACTGATTCCAAAGCGGAGCAGATGAAGGATGCAAAAGAGTATCACCATACTCGAAAGCAATTTCAAACTCGGGACTCACCCATCAGCGCAACTCAATTGTCATACACAAGGATACTCCGATGCTACTATGCTAACAACCCATCAAACCGCTCAATTTCTGGATCCATCACAATGTATGGATATCACCAACCTTGTTGAGGTCCAAGTTGCAAACCCTGGCCGCCGTCTCTACACATGACTCAGGGTTTGTTGTTCTCGCAACAACTTGGGAATTAAAGTCTCTTAAAAGAGTTGAGGAAAGTTTTGTGAGCTATTTTGTGATATTAATCTGCAATCATGAACCATTTTGGTGAATCAAAGCAGATGTGGTTAAAATGGATTAGGCGAGAGTTCTCCAGAGTTGACAGACTAAAAGCAAACGTGAAAGTTGGCAAGATACCGAAAAGAACACTTCCAAGACAACACATGCTAGAACATTGTTAGCCCTTACGAGACAACTCGAGAGCTTATGACTTTCTTTTCGCAAGTGGTTGGAATTTGAAATCCCACTTTCCTACGTGTGAAGTCCCTCTAAATGCTAACCCTTCAAGGAACCATAATTTGCGGTACCCACTACCAAACCCTCGAGAAAATCGATTGGTCATTACTTGAATTTAGGGACCCAGTACAGATACAGTACTTCCAAGACGGCATATCGACACTATAGAGTCCGGCAGGTACTGTACTCCCTGGAGGCTTCATGCGAGACTGGGTGTGCCGGGTATCGATTCGCAAACTGAGTTTTTCTTCAAACCTTGATATTCCACATACGAGAACCTGCCAGGGATCATTTCCCAGTGCTATGAATTGTTCTGACCCGCTTCTTCCCAGCATCATGTCTTGCTTGATTTGTAATGTCTGATGTGATACGCCCGGTGCAAAGCTCAATGTCCTAGAGCAGTGGAATGTCCAAACAGGAAAAAGCATTACTATGTGCCGTCTCAAAGCAAGCTCGGTTGGTGCGCGAGACAGCGACAGTGTCAAAAGATGAATCTGGTCACAAGCGGACACCGACACTCGGTCATGTTTGCTCTGGAATGCATCTTGGTATGCTAATGTCTTTGCGGTGACCACTCAGTCGATAGCTCAAACCTTCTCCCGCTGAACCCACCTGGAGTTTTACCCTAGTTGCTTTGCAATGGCGTTTTCTCCAAGCCCCACATTATAGATTCACAGTCTGTAATGAATCTGCTGTCTGTCCCTTTTACGGATCATCAACAAATACATCTTTTCCTTACGCCCCACAAGAACCTGATGCCCCACAAGAACCTGACACCCCCAATGTGGTTACTCATCCCACAATCTGTGACATGAATGGAGATTGAAAGCAATCTATCAAAAGGTAACCACTAACGATAGCTCCGACTACTTGACAATGGTTGACCAGTATACAAGGTCTGTGCAGGCTATACCTTAAGACTGAAAAGGGATGGTTCTAAGCAATTTATTCTCTAAAGTCAGACAAAACTTCAGAAACGTTTACACTGCTGAACCTCGCTCTGAAAATGGTGGAGATTCCGTATGGGACGCCTTGTGGACTTTACAATTACTTACTGACCCGCGTCACATCGAATTGGACTGGCCCAAAATCGAGCACTTCAGAGGAAAACAAGATGTTTCCTTCGGGACGCAAATCTACCCATTAAAATCTGCCGGAAGCTCTTCTTGAAGCAGTCAAAAATAAACTGGATGACTCCGAGGGGACACAATTTGCGTCTTCCATCAACTTATGGGAACACCACAGTTCCTTACCTGCCTCAAGGCGAGGATGCGGTTTGGGTTGTTGGTATTGCCAAGGTGCATCCCAGAGTTGACTCGGAGTTTGGTGCTCGGACCGGCCCGTGTCTTTATCCGGGGAAAGGGTTTCAGCGATATGCGGCAAGATTGGACTCTCCAGTGGCAGAGACAATGCACTCCAGATTATTTTTGGCATGAGTAAAGATAGAGGTGAACTACAGACTCGTTGGTACTAATAGCGCTCTATGCTGATGATATGCTAGTCTTAGGAAGAAACATAGAAGAGGTGTCAAAGACGAAGGGGATGCTAAGCGGGCGCTTCAAAAGGAAGGATTTGGGAGAAACCGAGGAATTTCTTGGCATTAACATCAATGTGGAAATGGTGATACTAAACCACATTAACATCAATGGGAAATGGCTATACTAAACTACATTTCCATGATTACATTACCAGCTTTCTGCTGCACTATGGGATGTCAAAAGGATGGAGCAAACCAGTACCAGCTGACATAAGAGGATTTGAAAAGATCTCAACTGAAGAAGACAAAGAGTGAGTTGATCCAACATAATTCAGATCAATCGTTGGCAAGCTACAATATTCTGCTAATAGGACTAATCTATCGCTCAAATCCAAACTGCCACATCCGTGCATACTCCGACGCTATGCTTCAGAAGAACTAAATGAAAGACGTTCAGTTACTGGATACGTCATAATGCATGGAAATTCACCTGTCCTGTGGAAGTCCAAATTACAAACAATTGTTGCAATATCCACTTTAAATTCAGAATTGATAGCACTTAGTGCCACAACAGCAGGATCATTGCGACTGTCCAAGGAAATAAGCATTATGACGGATCAAAGCACATTGGTGTTAAAGTGGGGTTCGTCAGAGAGTGTTATGGGAATGGTGATATTGATATTGAATATGTGAACACAAAGGTGCACATTGCAGATATATTAACAAAAGCACTTTCAGGCCAACCGTTCGACAGTCTACGTGAAGTAGGAAATATTGGAGATAGCCCTTAAGAGGGAGTGTTGAAGCTCAAGGACCGAGCGAGCACTTTGTTACTAAAGTATACTTATACGGATGTTCCCAAAGTGGCCTAATCCTTGGCTTCCTAGGTTGTTGATGGCCCACTCCAATATTAAAAGGAGAAGGGTTACTCAAGCATACAGTAGGAATAAATAAAACTACGGAGGTGAGACATGCCCAGAGTGTCCACCAGTCCCAGACCCACAAGAAGTACTACTAGGGAAATTCAAATGATGGGTCCCTTGAATCCTCAGTATCCAATGGAGAGGTCTATACATACTTAGAGGATACTATGAAGACAATCTTAAGCTTGGGTCAGAGTCACTCCCATTTGAAACTTTATGGAAAACCGAGTCATCCAAAGTATGATCCGGATAGGGAAAGTAAGAAACTGTCTGCAACTCCATTTATCTCAGATTAAGCAGTGGACTTTCTCCCATTCAGGACTAGGCTTAGGTCTCTGTCACGTATCTTGAGAAGCAGTTCGAGTTGCTTTCCCATAAGTATTTTTTTCTTCCTCAGAAAATTCGTCATGGAAACACGTATGAAAAGGTAGTAACAGCAATTGCAGAAGCTGCTGCGGCGATTCTCGTGCCCTGCGCTGCACATAATCTTGTATTCAATGTAGAATCCATGCCTAACAAGATGCATCAGAGCTAGCTTTGGCGGATAGGACAAGGCGTCTTTGGCGACACACCCTGGCTTTGTTTGGCTACTCTTCTGAAGTCACCATATTCGCAAGGTCTCACTGGATGCACGCTCCATCCAAAGAAGTCAAGTGCTTGCACTAGCACCTCCAAAAGGCATTGTGAATGAGAAGAAGGAAAACTTTTGGACTCTCAAAAGGCACTGTGAATGAGATGGAAAACTGTTGGACTATCCAAACTCATTCCAAACATCGAAGCAAAAAAGACCTCGAGGCCACATAATGACTTGCAGTAACTGCGAGAGTATATCGGTCGTGGGAATCTGTAATACCCCGTGCCCATCACTAGGTGGTCTAAGCTATCCCTGTATCCCTAATGCCCTGAAATGAGTACAAGAAGCTCGTTCATTTGACCGGTCTGAAAACAGCCGGGTTTAGGGCACCGATGTGTGTTGCAAGCCGGGTGGCCGAGTACCAGCGCGCCTTTATGGCCCGCGGAACAACATTGGTCACCTCTTCGAGATCCTCTTGGGCGGTGTAGCTTGCCTGGGCCATGGATATCTCCATGTCTTCCAAATCAAACACCACATATGCGCTTCGAAGGAAACTGGTTCCCAAAACGGCAGAAGCATAGAATTGGTCACTGTCAAACAGCTTGATCCCCAAGTAACACTCGTCTCTCCTTTGGAGTATCAATTCGTCCAAAGCCACCTTGATGAGAATCCCCGAAAAGTCGTACACCAAGTTCCCCGAGCGAAGATATGAGCAATCAACCTGGAATAGGTTGCCACTGGTTAAGGTGCCTTGCATCAGGACACCCAAGGCCAGGAACACGCTATGAGGAACGTGTTGGATCACCGCCCCCGTGTCTAGAATAGCCCCGATGGGCTGGTCCAATATAACCACATTTTGCTTGTCATTTTCCAAGTACATTCTGCTGAGCCGGATTGCTAGCGCATCGCGACGCTGCTGACTCCTTTGCACGCTAACAATCGGCACGGTTTGCAACTGACCGGCATACTTCTTGTGGTCAACATACCCAAACACAATAGAGCCTTTCTGCGCAGTCAGCGAATTCAAAAAGATGGAGTAGACGTTTTTTTTGGTGATGCCGAGACTTTTCAAGTGTGAAGGAAGACTTGCATTGTCAAACATGTCTGGGTTTTTTCCAACTGCTTTATCCCCAGGCCCAAGCCCGATGCCTAGTATTCCCTCGCTACACAGCGTTTGCGTGGCCACGCCCAAACTCATGCGGACCAGCTTATCCCAGAATACAATGACATCGGTGCCCCAAACCCCAGAAACAAAGGTGTCATCCATGTAAGTGATGGAGAACCGAGAAAGAGTATCATTCTTCTGGAACGAGTGCGAGAGGCCCATGTCAAAAGCTCCCCAGGCGCTGCAAGCATTCGACGAATCATCACGAACGAGCGACGGGCTCAAAGTGTATGGGGGAAAGGGCCCAGGCTGGTACTGGCAGATCATGTGTTCGCCCATGACCCACAAGTTAGTCGAGCCAGTGTCTAGCAAAACACTATTTTTGGCGTTCCTCGAGCCCACCCAGATCGAGGCAAAGTACTGGGTGACTTTTTTTTTCTCCACTCCTGCGGGCTGTTTGCGACCAGACATGGCGAAGTCATGGTGTACAGCGTCGAGTTCAAGCTTCAAGCCATGAGGCGTTCCGGTGAACGAATGGGCTGTCCATGGCCAGAAGACTAAAAAAGATAGGGTATAGAAGGTCAACATTGATGATAGTGGAACCGCTTTAACGCTCAAATGCCGTTATCAAAAGGGGTGGTTTTTGGTTCAGCTTTATAGGTCATTAAAAGCGACCTAAAGTGACCAAATAGACTGGGTGTGACCAAGTGGCTTAGCCTAAAAGTGTCCCAAGCTAAAAGTGTCCCAAGCTATAGTGCCCCAAGCCTAAAAGTAGCTGAATTTGAGTCAACCATTGTTTCGCAACCGCACGTGCACTGGTCCGGGGAACCATAAGAATCGTTTCCGCCCTTTTCAAGACCGAGTGATTCAGAATTGCTGTGATCAAGACAAGCAATGTTTCAATATAGTAGCAGGTGTGCTCCCTCTGATATGGGCCAGTTTGGATCCCTTGTTTTTGTTGACATGGTCAAAAATTCACCTTTAAACAATTCTAATTCCGTGAAGCGTGACCTTCCGCAGCGGTCCTATTTCCGGGGAAGCATTGTACATCCAACCATCCGGTAAGAAATTCTCACGAATTTTGTTCCACGATGAAGCTAAGGAACTGGCTAGCACGTGGAAATGAAGGAATCGGGCTGCCGTATTCCTTAAGCCGGGTTTCAGTTTAAGACAAAGACCTTTTGAATCAGTGACCAAAGCTTGTATGCATGCAAAGGCTGTGAAGGACGCAAAGAAACGAAGTACCCGAGCGGGCTACCTTCTCCCACGCTGGACGCCGTGTATCTGAACACTTTTTTGTCTGTCCGATGCACCGCCGACGTGATATGGGAGAGCCTCTTTAGTAGCCAAGACAAACTCACACAGCCGTCTAACACCATTTTGGACATTTCCGAACAATATTCCAATGCGGTTCTCCAAGCCTGGTTAATAGAGTAAGATGGTAAATGACGACACAGGAACAAGCCATACGCAGTCTGTTTCAAGTTGCAATAGCCACCGAAGATGGCAAACCCTGTAGTGCCTAATATGCCCGGAAAATGACATGGAATTTTTTTGCATATTTCGGTGACTTAGTAAGCTGGGCGCTAAACGGATTGATCCACATCGCCTTTACTGGTGGCTTCTCTCGGGCACACAGCTTTTTCACACGTCACAGCTTCCTGACGGCAAGCCTAAGGTCATGATCCCTTATCAATTCAGGCCAATCAAAGAATTTGAGCAGAAACTTTACCCAAGCCGGCTGTGCCAAAGGATTCGCTATTGCTTCTTCGTATAAACCCCCACGGGGGCTTATTCCCGGGCGAACACCTGAATGTATTTCATACAGAAACTTTTAGAGTCGGAGAATGAACCGACCAATTTGGGTTCGCTCGCATACACACAATACTCCAGGAATGTTTGGGAAAACCCAGAGGAAACCGTCACGTCATCCCTGTTGAATTGTGCGATGTGCGAACCTGTATTTGTAAGGAGCTTGTCTACAGACTACTGTACGGAGGATGCATAGCTGAAACATGGCGGGGGACATTTCACCCATTTCAAAATCTGTGGTGCAGCTGAAACAACGGTAGATGCAGGCATGCAGTGCTCGCAGGCGCCCTGACTCTCACGTTCCAACAGTGGCAGTTCCGGAAAAAATTATATAAGTGAGGGATGTCCGCTCAGGTTGCGGCGTCCATGAAATGGCCATTCAGTGAGATTCTACTATGGAGTGATATCGATAGGAATAGACAGACGGAGATCAAGAGCTAAATTCCAAGATCTTCTAGAATCAATGGGATCTTTACGAGAGCAGTTTTCCAGATTCTGTTCAGTTGAGCTTTCACCCCAACAATTTCTAGTCAGCTGTCACACAATAGTTTTAAGCATGGCTGTGAAAACCCCAGGCACTTGTGGACAACTTGTGGTGCAATGGCGCGCAAACGAGGGCCAACGTGTTCATTGCGGACAGCCATTTGCGGGTAGCAAAAAGACTTTGCACCTCCCGAGGCATGTTAAATGCTCTTTTTGTGAGCAAATGGACTTTGCAAGAGCTTGTCGTTCCCCGAAAACACTGTCTCTATAATCGCTGGCTACTCAAGGCTCGGACCGTACCAGGAATAAACTTTACTGACTGATACCTTCATCATTTAGATACTAACAGACACGTTCCATCACTAAAATGCACTGACTGATGATTGTTGCCGAAAAAGCGAAATCTTCAGGAAAGGAGAAAGAGTATATCGAGAGCCTTTTAAGACGCACTACTAGAGGTATGTGATTTCTCAAGTACTAATACTGCAGGCTAGAGTGTGGAATATGGGTTACTCGAGCTTTTCTGACAGGGATTCATGGTGGCCCGAGGTGCTGTGCTACAACAAACCTCAGTAAGCCTCTGAAGCGGGATTGTGAAGATCGAACGAGTCTCAAGTTGGTAAAAACACCGTGGACGACACTGCAAAGCTGAGATTTCAGCATGGTATTCACCCGCATAGGAATGACCATGTGGCATTTCCTCAGCATTCAGAGTATTCACACGGTACAATAGCCTTCGAAGGTGGTTTTCTCTACACGGTGTAAGGAACTACACTGGTGGAATTGTTATCCCGGAAAGACGCACCGATGTCAGGCCGTGTAACGAAGTCACAGGGGTAGGAAAAACACCGTGGAACTAACTCCTAGAGATGGGATTGCCGATGGGTGGAAACAGCCCTGGGGGGCATGAGTATGGTGGAATGAACCGTGGCGTGTGGGCTTGTTGACGCCCAGTGGTGAACCCCCCCCTGCTGAGACTCTGAGCATCGTGTAATGACCCTTGAAAGCAGGCTGGAGTTG
Organism: Metschnikowia dekortorum; assembly: GCA_009756545.1. Taxonomy (NCBI): domain Eukaryota; kingdom Fungi; phylum Ascomycota; class Pichiomycetes; order Serinales; family Metschnikowiaceae; genus Metschnikowia; species Metschnikowia dekortorum. The sequence goes on from WFIU01000006.1 coordinate 375,682, forward strand.
TGATAGGTGTGTCCTTGGCAACGAAGAGGATTGTGAAGCATGGCGACTCGGGCCCCATGGAACCCATCAGGTAAGCCGACTTACCCTTATACCACTCTCTGGCCCGCAAAATTAGGACCGAACATAGGGCAATACGTATACGGTTAACTAGCTCAAGAGAGGGCAAGAACTAGAGACATTCTACTAACTGGAAACACAGAATCCCACAATTAGCCGAGCCTAGCCAAGTTGCCAAGTCCAACAATAAACGAACAAGTTTTCACGGGCTTTTGCTACTCAATCCCCAATCCATTGAAATGTTTGGCATAATGTCACAAGCTTCAACATCTCTGACTGATATTTGACCCGGTTGAAATCCACCCTATGTTTCAGTTTCCTAAATTTACGGGGACTTTTAAATTGTTTCTTACAAGACTGCCCAGCGCTTTTGACCACGTTGGGCCTCTAGGTGGTTTCTTTCTCAACCTTTACTCCCCCACAGTCACCAGAAATCCCAAAGTCACGTGGAACGTGAGGACTGACCGAATAACTAAGAAGTACCAAAATGCCTTGTGCGTGTCAAGCCGGTGGTGGTGGGTACTACACTACCCAGCACGTTGAGCGGAGCCTGCCTACGGGATAACTTATCTGGGGATAATGGCGTATGCGCAGCATTCTACTAATGCCTTTTGGACGGTGTACTACTTCAAGTAGTGTGAAGTGTCACAATTTGACCTTTTAGCTGTAAACTCTCGATTGAAACTATTACATAAATCAAGATGAATCTTGCCCAGAATGAGGTTGGCTCATATTTCCATAATGACGATGATTTGAATATAATATGGCTTCTTAAGGAGATGGAATCACGTTGGAATCTAAACACTCTCAACTCTTCACCTCCAGTCCTTCATTAAGACCTTATAGGTGTCATACCTATTCAAATACTATTTGGGTCAAAAAGTTCTTTTAATCCATCCCTACTATAAAATTTTTGACTTCTGATGGTTTGTGTACTTAAAATTGTTCATTGACTATTTAAGACATTGAATTTGGTTTTGGGCTCTTGCTCCATCCCATAAAGGCTGTAGCCATTTTTAATAAAAACACCTATGTCATACTATAGCTTGGTGACGTGTTACTTCCGTATTTGAATACCTTCCTATGAGTAAATACACTCCACGAAAGACGCCCCTTTGCGTCAATACATCATCAACCTCCAAAATGGATTATGCGTGGGATTATGCGTGATATTATGTGTGGCCTTAGTAATACACTTGTGGCCGAATATGTAAAGCGGATAATTCCTGTTCAGCGTTAAAATGGGTGTGCTTGGAGGACCTTAGAGCAACCATGAACTAATGTCCCGTGTTCCGAGCTCGAATAACACAGCCATGGTATTGTGAAGATAGTTGCGGACTTGCTTTCCATTAGCAGATACATTTGTATTAGTGGGTCTGGTTCTAGGGGCATCTTGGATGACACTCCAACCTGGGTTCGTATGATTTCGCTTATGAAGTTAACAGGCAGCTACGCTTTTATTTTTGCGGATCGACATTCACCCATGAATCTCCTGCTGTATTCTAGTCGTCCAGCTTACCGCTCTAGGAGACCAAAACATGCACAGTGGCTAAGCATAGCGCGCTCAGTCTTTGGTTATCAACAGAATAGACTGCTGCATCTAATCCCACATTTGTCTACCTCGGACTGAACTTTAGTAAGCTCCATAACCTTAAGCGCTTGAAGTCGGCACCGTAGTCTATCTCATGTAGCTCCCGGTGGCTTCCTGGCCCGTGAGGAGGCTACGACATGATTTCCTGTTGCTCTTGCAAGTTGCTGTTGCACCCCTTTGCATCACTTCCAAAATCCTGGCTATATCGGTAGATTGGCGTCGGGGTCAATCTATGAATTTTGGGAGTCTCCTCCCCTTGGACATTGACAATACTCATCGCTTTATTCTCCGTGACGTTTATTGAGACGGCTTGCTGATGTTCGGTGAGACGGAGCCTCTATTTCTGTGTGGAAAATTGGTCAAGGCTCGACTCGAAGGCCCTTTTTCTCTCCAACGTCCCAAACGGACTGGTGCTGACGAACAAGCAACCTTTAGATTGCAACCGCAAGCGCTCAGGTTGCGTCTGGGAGGCTGCCACTGGTGTCAAGCACAAATCTAGAAGATATGTTACCGGAGAGCGCTGCGACTCTGGCGGTGTACTGGCAATTCCTGTCTAAGCGCAAATCCCGGGTCAATTTGCTCCCAAAAGTAGCGACTACCCTGTGGGACAATACCGGGCCGTCGTTTTAATAAGTTCATCAGACTCATTTGGAAAAGTATAAAGTTCAGAAGGAATGGACCTGTACGCGTGACTGCGCCAGTGTCTACCGGCGTCTTTATCAGTCATGACGGCTGGTGGTGCGCACGACTGTGGTTTCGCAGCCACCTAATCTGCGACCTCCAAATATGCACGTTTGAGGCTTCAGTTTACATATGGCGCGATCCAGGGATTTTGTGGTTCGTCTGCCCACCCAAGATTCTCTCTACAACTGTGACTTCTGAGATTCCCTACCACCACTCCTTCTTTGATTCAACTTCCGCAAGAACTTTGAACCAATCCAACAGAACTAAGAATCGTTTCTCGGTGTTCCTACTACCGTTCGTGACGGTGCCCTTATTCTTGCCATGAACTGCCTTGACCAAGTCTTGCGTGGACAGGAAATTCCCGCCTTTGAATGCTGCAGTTGTGGATATGTTTTACCCCTTGAATCGATCCAGTTATTTTTACCCCAATGAGTTGACTTATCTGGCTACCAGCCTGGTGGTTCCAAATCACTTTGACCACAGTGACTCCAAAAGTGCTTTGAGCTTCTGTGCTTTCACAAGAGCTTTGCGCTAAACTCTGCGGTCAACACATGATGAAAAGAACAACTATGAACTGTTGTTTCAATTTGATTAGGGGCGCCTTCGGGAAGGAAAAAAGGCCGCCTTGATGCCCATGGACTTTGCACCAATGCACAAAAACCATTGAAGAGTTATTGCGAGGAGGAACTATGCCCTATGTTGATTTAACAGAATTTTCGGTCGGAAGAGCCACCCATGGACTCGCATCTATACTCAATGGAAGTGGAGAGCACTCCCAAGACCTCCGCTGCTTCGAGTATCAAGTGGTCTTTTAGGGGCAACTTAAGCATGCTCTCTCTAACAGCTGAAGTTTAGTGCTCGGGAATCATACGCAAAAAGACGCTATGGGGTTCGTGAACTGGTCAAAAAATACTACAAATCATGCTTTCCCGACTACAATAGGAAGTTTCACACTGATATCTCTGATGACGGACATTTCAAACTTTGGCAGGAGCACAACCATTCGTATTTGGACGCTTTGAATGAATCTTCAAAAAAGTTTAAATGAGCTTTGGGCCAGCATTTACTAGACAAAAAAACACACAACACATACAGAGTCTTAAACAAAACAAGCAACGTGAAAGGAGTAAATTGAACAAGTAGCTTATTGACAGAGAAATTGTGCCTTTGACATCACGTGAATCTTTGGTTTCTATGAACGGCGTTCTCCAAATCTCATGAAAATTCAACTTGCAATTTTTTCGGAGAGATAACCCTAAAACTCAAAGCACCAAACAACCGCTTAGATTGTACAGCTTAGTCGCAAGTGTTATTGTAGCAATTCAGGTTCATAACAAACAAAGTTTAAAGGGGCAAATTTATACAAGTTTCTTTTTGGTCCCTTCTGATTAAACATGGCAGGTATGGCTATAAGAACACTGAAGCAGGGCCTGCAGAAAAGATAGGATACAATGGTTGAAATGCTAATACTCTCATATCCAGTTTATTCCAGTGAGAGATCAAAATGTTAATGAGCCTAAGGCTACTAGGGTAATTAGAATCTACTATTCTACGTAGCGCGGAATGTTCGGTCAGGTCATCAATCTCCGCCATAATCGTTTCGATGAATCCATCGAGACTACATTCAACACCAACAGTACAGTGACCTTCATAAGAGGTTCGTGCATCATAAGCACGTCTCACTGAATTTGAAATGAATTTGGTAAGCAATTCCTTTAAAAACACAGCAAACTTCAACCAAGAAATAACGGGGCATCAATGATCAGCGGAAGTAAAAGTACTGCTCATTATTTAATCTCTTTTTTACCTCCCATTTAAGATTTCTGCCGAGAGATTTTGCAGGATCTATTCGCAAAAGGTGCTTTGTGAATGTACTTTTCAGAAGACTGGCTGAGAAACCAGCTAAATTCATTTGTGTTCTCGAATACTGGGCCCGCAACTCTTGCGGTCTTTGGACGAAACCATTAGTGAACAAGTAGCGTAGTTTCAAAACCGTCGGATTTATTCCTGCGATTGCTTTCGAATTAATGAGGGTTCTAAAGACTAAAGAATTAAACTGTATTTAGAGAGCGGTAACTACTCACTTCCTCGAGCTCAAAAGAGGAAAAGCATGGAACCTTCAGGACATAAAGAGCCTGCAAACAGCAGTAGGCGGGTCGTTAACCAAAGTGTGATTTGTAGACTTTGCTGTGGTCTGTAAATGCTAACGCAGAATTGAGAAGAAGTTATTTTGTCCCACCAACATTTCCTCTTCCCTATCAAAGCAAGTAGAGTTTACCACTTAATACGTTAAAGACTTCTAAGATTTTACACTTGCAGTGTTCACCTTTCCTATATCAATCCATGGCCGAAGTTGATTTTGAAACTTTGGTTTCAACCTCTCACTGGGTTCACCTTTTGCGCCAAAACGACGAAACATTCTGATTATCCCAAATGAGCTCCTTCTCCAGGAGCAACAACAGAAAGACGTTGCTGTAGAGGCAACCGCAGGAAGTAGCAAACCAAAAGGTTTGGTGGGGACTTTTCTTTCGCTGAATGTAACATACCTTGGAATTGCAACGCCGGTGGATTTACTGTATGTAACGGTACAGTACTGAAGCTTAACCCAAGTCTCAAGCGGCGCAGTCTCAAGCTGCGAAAGCAGCGGCGTGGCCAGTCCACATGTGCGGGAGTACAGGTTCCATACCCCCTCCATGCCAAACACCAACTTAAGGGGAAAAGGAACCAAAGTATCTTTGTTCCAGAAAATTAATACGAAATTGCTGGCTAAAGGCTTCATGCTGTTCAGAAAAGGAAAGCCTGCTGCACGCGGTTTTGGCTGCGAAAGCGCGCACGCTGCAAACCTTGCGCAAAAGAACCTAAAGCGACCTTGGGCAGGGTTGGTTTTTAGACCTAAATTTACTGACTGGGATCTAAACCGTGCTCTTCACAATTGTCCCTGGGGACTCCTTTTGTCGGCCTGGGCTGGAATGCCTCTTCAAAAAGTTGCCTATACGAAGTTACGTATAGATCCCACATGATGTCCTTCCTTTCCTGATTGCAAAGCTTGCGGCTGCTGCTTAGGAAACCGCGACTCTCTGATTGGTCTTCTGCTATGAATCATGCCCGCATTGCTCTTGCTTGATTGACATTGACCGATTGGTCTACACGCACTGGTTTCATCTGAATACCTTCTGGTGACCATCTAGTCCACCGATGGTGCATACAGGGACCATCACTCGTCAAAAAGGGGTCTGTGAATGGTACCGGCGTGATTTTAATCAGTACACCCAAGTAGCTCCTGGAATCAAAAATTCACTTTTATGCGTGAATGTAAACAGCCATTTAATGAGTCCTAGCTGTACTTGAAATATTCAAATAATAACCAAGCCACACAGGCTTTTTCTGCAAATATGGCGCTTCCAACCCATTCTTTCTAATACTCCTTCTGTTAGGCTCCCCATGGGTAGTGTACTACCCATAGACACTCCATTAAACTGCGATGCACGGCTAGACGCGGTATGACTTCGGACCTCGCCTCCATGCTCGGTCCAGACCCCTATGGTCCCCTTCTCCCGAGATCTAGACTGATAAGCCCTTATCTCATTAAGGCTTATCCGGTCAGCCAATCGGCACGACTCGCCCGATGAAGGCCTTATCTCCCGATTACGGCCCGAATACGTGGCACAGTCGCTGCCGGCTTTCTATATAACTCGGATGTGTCCCCTTTGTTTCACGGATCATCAACAATATACTTCCTTCTCCTAGTTTTACATCTATCGAACCTGACACCTTCACTGAGATTTTATATTCTTCCCACGTATTTTAGTCTTGACACAAGTATCCAAATGTCAACAATGCAGCATGGTTCTTGGCTTGGACCGGCTTGGTGAGACCTAAATACGCTGTCATCGTCACCACAGCCGAAACCGGACAAGGACAGTAGCAGGTTTTTCTAAGGTTCAAGAATCCCGCTACCTGGTAAGACCAACCGGGTTTGCCGTTTTTGAAGCTAAGCTTTAGTGATGAAGGGTTTGAATTTCGAAGCTCAGCCAGGAGCCGTTCTTTTCATGTTTTTGCTCCGGAATTCAAAGGCTTGATGATGTGTAATGTAATCGCAGGGCACTTTTCAAGGTACAGTCTGCCCAGGCCATCCTTGCTGAAATTGTTTGACGGTCGTGATTTCATTGGCAATGCAAGTAATTGCATCCGTGGATAGTGTCTGAAAGTACTTCTTTGAGCTAGGTGAAGACAGGCCCCCAGAAATTTATCAATTTGGGCGTATGTCTTGCATCCTAAAGTTCAGGAATGCATTGAACCTGGAATAGAGCAACTCCGGACTCAAGACACCAAGCTGTCTTATACACTGGTGTATGCGTTTCTACACGCAGTGTCATATGCATGTATCATTCAGGTGCTACCGGCCGGGCAGCTGCAACTAAGTATCTGATAAGTAATACGTTCGCAAAAAACGTGGACATATCAGATGGATAAAAATGGTTACCGTGCAGTAAAGGTTAGTTGACGTAAAACCACAGTAGTGGGACACCAGGTGTGGAATTGTGGTGGGGCAAACTTCAAACTGTTGTTCCCAACGGTGTACGTGGAAATGCAAAGGGAGTCGGAGAAGATTTATGTCGGAAAATAATGGCCAGGACAGCATTCAGACTGCCACTTCAGCAGTTCCTAGTGCTGGGTCATTGGACCCAACGGGTGTCGCACACGACCCCTAGATAGTAATCCTGTCGCCGACCCACCATTCGCTTCGTCTAGCCTAAAAGAGATTTTCTAGTAGTTCCTCATGAGGCCCGGCTTGGTTTACTGTTGCAAAGTAGGTATACAATGTCTGAAAGCTTTTAGGGAATATTGGTCAGCGCGCGGTGAAATACAAACTCCCGCTTTCATAACACTGCAGGGCTCATGTGCCGTCGAGGTATTTAAACAGCCCGAGCTAGGCAATGGGTTAGATTATGATGGAAAATCAGGGGTTGTTGAAACACTCCAATAGTAGCGTTCATTTCGCCATTGGAGTTCCGCACTTGCAAACCACGCCCTATGTTCTTTGACTCAGAGAACTCGGTAGGTTTGTAGTTGAAGTGAGTTAGAGTGTTTGTCAGGGAGTTAAGTAGATCCAGTAGGGATTGTGGCGGGTCACGAAACCCTTCGGGGTACCCAAGAGTAGGGATGTCTATAGTCCCAACGTTGAATACAGGGTAATGGCGGAGGTGATTACCTGCATGTCCTAAGGGGGCCCTGCGTGGCCTTACTATTGTAATTCGCCTTTTATGGCCTTATTATGCACTATTGTTTTCAGAGAACTTCATTCTCCCAGTATGAAGACGTTGATTTGGAGGATATCTGGCATAAAATATTAGGGGTGGAATTTTGCTCGCTGCGGCACATCAAAGCAAAGCTTCACTAAAAGCGGTCACACGAGTCACTCTCCGGGCCGTCACAATGAGTACTCAATCTTGAAAAGATCGAGAGAAGGTCTCCACCGTTTAAGGCAAGTCAAGGGATAAAAAGGGGTTATAGAGCCATGGGTGGAAAATCATGATAAATCGGACATGGAAAGAGAGGAAAATAAACTACATCTTACAGATTACATCGAAAATCTCTTACTGAATTACTCAATGATTTCAGATCGAGGGAATGGCCTACCTTCTGATCCAAAAGGTTATGAGAACAGCACCAATGATGAAGATGAAGAACCTTGTGATAATCACGAATACAGGTTTGTCATTAGAAATTTGCCCTTCTCAGCAGATGTTGTCGGCTTTGATTTGAGCTATATTGTTCTGAATCTATCAAGACATCTCAATGACTCGAGGATCAAACATTTAAAGGCAGCAAGGAAGGTTCTTCGTTATCTAAAACAACTCCATCTTTGGGAATTCAACGTCATCTTTGGGACTTATTTATGAGTTACAGTCAAATTGTCAAATTAATGCCTATTAGGATGCCAGCTATGCAATCAGTCTTGAAAAGGATATTCTTTCTGTCACATGATACCTAATACTCCTAGAAACTTCACCAGTGCTGTGGAAAACCAACGCTACGTGGATACACAATGTCCACAGCCTGGGTCTTCACATTGTCACCTTTCAGTTCGAACTGACATTGGACTGGAATTCGCAAATTGTAGTTGATACCAAAGTAAATTACTTGTCGTCGTATCAGAGAAGAGCTACAAAAGAGGTCAAGATTGTTTGATTGTTTGTCACATCTGGTGCCTAGAGAAAGTGCATTTGCTGACGGACCCTAAAACAAGGGATTCACCTACAATGGTAAAGCTGGCCACGGCCGCGTCACCGTCGCTGGCACCATTCAGTTCCGAAAGTTCCCGACTGGGCTGGATTTTGACGAGGGTGGCATCGGAAGTGGGCCCGAAATGGATCCGAGAAAACCACGTCTAGCGTCCGAGAAACCACGTCTAGCGTCCGAGGTAAACGAATTGGTCTGGTCCCAAGGCCAGCTTCCTTGCTATCCGTACGCGGCTTTCGGGTTACTGTTAGAAAGACAGGGCTGTGTGCCTTGATGAAGGGCATGACACACAAGAAACCCGGCCATTCGCCGTATTAGGCAAGCCAGAACACCCTAAATCATAGGGATTGGTAATCCCGTAGTGCAAAATGGTCCGGCTTTGTCTGCATATCAACCGGAAAAAGCCCACGTGACCCGAGATTGCAAACTGACCCTTTTCTTCTGGCAGAATTTCACCAGCTGCAACCGCCGCAGAACATTGACCGACGGCTGCAAAAAGTTCTCCCAGGGACGAGTCGAACGTCCGATCGCAAGATATCTATCCTTTACAGTCTTGTGCCTTACCAGCTTGGCCACCGGGAGGGTATTGGAAAATAGGAAAAAACGTGTCCGTCATCGTTCCAGACCGTCAGTTTTGGTGTATTCTGAGAGGAGACTTCAAACGACTTCAAACGACTTCAAACGACTTCAAACGACTTCAAACGACTTCAAACGACTTCAAACGACTTCAAACGACTTCAAACGACTTCAAAAGACTTCAAACGACTTCAAACGACTTCAAACGACTTCAAAAGACTTCAAACGACTTCAAACGACTTCAAACCGACTTCGAATCTCCAGGGCTTCCACTTTGAAATGTTCCAAATTTTTCATGGGTCTTTGGTTTATGGATTTAACTGTAACAAAAATCCCGAACCTTTGAGTTCCCGGTTGTCTCCAGCCGTCGATAAGCTTATTGAGAATGGTGAAGTCGGCGTATTCTAGATTGTCCACCATTCTGAATTTCTGCTGTTGGAGCGTAATCGGCGAGCCTGGCATTTAGAGCATATTCCCATCGGGGCATGTCCGCCGCCGCAATTCAATTTGATGGCATAGTCGGGCTCCAGCAACGGGTTTATATACAGTTCTGCTTCCTTTGGGGCACAAGTTTCAGTAACAATCAAAAGGGCAACAAGAAAACAAAATCCAAAAACACATTACTCTAAACAGTACATCTAAATCTATTGATGTATATGCATGAAACTGAAATGTTTCACACACAGCTGTTATGACTGACAGCACTTGAAATACACATTCCGTAACAGCTATGGCACATATCCCCAGCTCTTGGTGGTTTCTAATGCACTGGTTTCGTCCGCATCCTTCTCCTCAAGCCTCTGGCCTAAGCATCCTGTTTCCAGACTGAAAACTTCCTACATCCTTGGTACCCTCAACCTCCAGCGCCAATCCAAACACCCTTAGACATCGAACGATGGCGCATCAAGTTCCCTCCAGCTGAAGACACCGCACCTGATTCCGTTCATTGAATCGAAATGACTTTGAGCCAGCCCCTTGAGATGTTCTTGCGTTTATTATGCTGGTAAGTGGTCGAATACCGAAAGCGTTAAAAAGAAATTGTAAGCTGAAGAGTTGGTATTATTCTGGCTATTGACGTATAGGGCATCTTACATGGATCTAATATTACCATTCAGGCTTCCCCGATTTTTAAAGGTTTCTTCAACATACGTTTTGATGATGATTTACTAGCACTTATACTTTAACTGCTTCTCACAGTGTTAACCCTAACACGAATGTACCTTCTGATGGACGTACTTTTTAAATAGGTATCATTATTGATACGTGCTAACTTATTTGTTCCAGAATACTTTAATGAGAAGAATCCTCTCATACCCGGTCGTCTTTTAATAAAGAATACCTAACTCCCTAGGAAATAAGATATGCCTCTTTTGGGAGATATTCATACTCTGTCCATTTCTTCAATACTGAGACCATGACATGGTTTTATAAAAATTCTATGTATATAGATAATTAAAGGGCTTGAATAAGTAAGATTATATTGTTTTAACTTAATTATTAGTTGCAGTGTTAGACGTAATAACGGTTTCGTTTCATGTAGTGATGATATTAGGGCCAGAATTCAATTCGACTTCCCTTTTCAAGAACTGTTTCCTCCTCTCTTTTCGGAAAACTTCTTTGGTTTATTGCTTCAAACCCAAGAGAACTGGGTCATAAACACGTCTGCCGACTATGATGATCAGGGCGCTACACCGTGATCAATGATGGATTGCGTCTCTGCACCGAGCCAAACATTAGAGACCATGCCCACTGTGTCGCCAATTAGATTTGTTGGAATCTGTTGTCACAAGAAACAATTTAACCGACATATTGATCTCTGCACCTTCTAAATTCCAGCCAAGCCTTACCGCGGTCTTGAGCTTTTTGACGTACTGGAAGTTTAAAGCTCCTTCTTTGTCTGCACTTTAGGATACTCCTGAGTAAAAGGCTTGACCTTCACACCCCAAAAAGCCCCATTTGCTCGTAGTTTCTGGTCGGTTCTTGTCTTTTCTCTTTGTCCTGGTACATTTGCTTCATATAAGAAGTTCCCAGCAATCCTGTCTAGGCTATGACAATGAGATCAGTTGTCGGGTCACTAAGTTATCATCTTGTAACAATATCCGTGTTGAAATGATGCGATGAGCGCAGTTACACCGCCCGAAACAGACACAGCTAGAGGTCCATTAAGGTGATGTAGCGGTACGCCACTTCAGGCCAGTGAAGTAAAACAAAGAGTCAGCCTTATCGTTAGACAAGGAATGAATAGCTGGTGCGACTAGTGACAGATCCCACTTCTTCCTGCACAAATACCCCATGTGTCACAGAAATGTGACTAGCACTCCATAAGGCACATTTGCGAAAGAGCGAGAGCCTGGACATCCATTAGTATGGAGTTGTATCGATTTGCCCATTTCTTGCATCACCTGTGGTAGCAGCGTAGACCCAATCCAAAGCCACTGGCACGCCGCACCACCTACATAGCACTGACCATGAAACTGTGGCTTACCCCCTGGTTCTTTGGATGAGACCCTTGACACCCAATACAACTTCCAGCTTTGTAGCCAAGAATCAGGCTGACCAGTTTCTCACTGGAGTTCCCGGACAATCATATTGCAATAGAGGAACTTGACTATTTCAGGCATAAAGCCAGGCAGCTCCCGAAGATCCAACACAAAGCACCAAAATCCACAAAGAGTTGGGTGGTATCCAGGAATCGAGGAAAATTAGGGTTGTCTTGGATATTTGGATTGCTCGGATATCTGAATTGCCAGGGGTTTTTCATGGCCTGAATCATTGCTCGATATGTAGCGAACAGATTACCACTTCTCGCCGCATTGTAGCTCTGCATGGGATCCAAGTCGTTGGTCTCAAGCCCGTACAAAGAGTCTCGAACTTGGGGTCGAATGTAGGAAGATGCTGGCAATGACTGGTCGATGGAATTGGTCTGCTGCAAAGGAGAGCCCAAGAAATTGAGCCGGTCCATAAGTGGTTCAGATTTGGGGAGGATAGGGGGTGGACTGCGGAAAGGAATGAAGTGTGACTTGTAATTGATGTTGGAGAAGGCGTCGGGAGGCGCTGTCAAAGAAGCCAAGTCGGTAATTCCAGACACGGAGTATGTCGCCAAAGCAGATTGTGACCATGCAGCTCAGACTCCCATAGAAGGTAAATCAACCTGCTGGAACCCCCCCATGTTAGTCACCCCTACTTGTTGGAGACCATGTTGTTGATAACCTGGCGTTAGTTCTGGTGCCTGGACCCAAGACGGTCCCTTTAGGGAATATTTGTTTCTGCACCTTTAGCTAGTATTTCACCATTTGGCTTCCTATTTCGGTACCAGTTTTTTTGCTCCACATGGCATCAAAGTGGGAGCAAGATGAGGCAAGTGTACAAGCATGACGAGGACGTGCCTCGGGTAGAGTATGGCGGGTTGTATGCAGGCCAATAATGAGTTGAGGGTCCGAGTGTGAGGCCTCACCATTTACACGCGCTTAGTGACGGCGTTAAACTATCTCCTCGACCTGATTGAGCTGATGTGATGACGACGGCAGCCTACTACGGCTGTATTTAGTGAAGGCCTCTACTCAATATAGAAGGAAGGGAATCCCAGCTTCCAGTGTTACTCAAATATCCAACTATCCAACTAGTCAACTAGTCAAATATCCAACTATCCAACTAGTCAACTAGTCAACTATCCAACTACTCAAGATTATTCAAGATATGGTGACACTGATATGTCCACCAGGCGCTGGTGTGGGCTGGAACAAAACTCCTCGATGCTCTTCAACCCAGTGTACACACTTGAGTGATACCATAGTCTCCATCACTCAAGTGAGAGATGTACTCCCTGGTTGCTTTGTGTGAAACCGAGAAGCCACAGTTCGATCCCGAATGTGCATTTTCGTGTTTAGAGAGGACTAGACTCGCCCGACGCTGCTGTTGATCGCCGTCCCACTGCCTGCCGAAAACAGCTTGAGGTCTCCTGCTTATTATTAGATGGTCGATTACTTGCAGAGTATCTCGCCTGTCCGTGCTGAATTCTTCGGGCTTTGGCCGGTCGTGGTGTGTTTGCCAGAAACTCCCCATGTACAACAAATCGTTGATGCATCTTCAATATTCAGAACTCGTTAAAAGTGTCCGACTGCGATCCATCCAGATGACAATCGCGTTTGTTCCAGGGAATATGCTGATATCACGTTTTTTCCTTCTTCAAAGAGAGAGAACGTGGAATGTGCAGTTGGGCGGTCCTTTCATCACATACATCAATCTGGACAGCCGAGGATCACTTGAGCTCACGTCAGATATTGTTATGCTTGTGTTTCTCGCGCGTTCACATTTTGCTTCATACAAATGAGTACCCTTCGACGTGTCAGGGGCTGTGTTCAGCCGGGCCTATTATGAAGGCTTCCTCGAGTTACTTGAAGGAAAAGGGCACATTCTTTGGATGTGCAACATTTTAAGCTGGCACTTGTTCAGTGGAATTACTTCCAAAGAGACATTCATCTTCTGACTCTTACTACGATGGCTCTTTTTGCCTGGATGAAACAATTATCCATGAGTTACCTAATTGGACCCGAAACCACCGACCAAGTAGGCCCACAATACTTGGACACTTTCAGAACGAATCCTACGGACAGACTGGGCCGCGGCTAGAATAAACAGCAGGGCAAACAAGTTGGCAAGACCACGCACAAGGGTAGTGGCACACAAAAAGGAAAGCAACATAACCTTGCTCTTGGTAAGAACCAGAACAAGGACCAACCAGAGACTGACACAGACTGGTGCATATTCGTCGTTTGGAACCGTTTAGGTCATGAGCTCCTCGTCCACAGCTGTTGTCCCTGAGTTAACACTTGACAATTCTTTCGCATGCAGCTCCTTCTTGGATACTGGAAGTTCTGTACACCTACGCAAGGACATCGATCACTTTGCAGAATTTTGTCACGGTCAAAATTGGGCTCTTGAAACTAAACCAGTGGACGAAGTCGAAGTTGGCGAGGGGTCGTGTTCCACCCTTCCGCTCACTTTAATTGTCGGTGTCGCCACAAACATCCTACACATCCCTGGATGTAAAGCATTCGGGAACATAATTGGGAATTTCACATGCAACATCAGACAATTCTTGGGAATCTAAAGCGACTTGTCTCCCGGTCCCTTACCACCAATAATGACCGTCACCTAAGCATTGCTCGTTAAAATGCCCAGTTGCTGAATGCGTGTTCGCTGAGGGAACCGCGGAGAAATGAATGGAGTATAAGCTACGGATCAGCTGGCCATAAGAAACAAGTTTAACAGTGTCAGCCTTTTGTGGTGGTTGAACGAGCCACGCGACAGCATGCAGGAAAAGCATACTTTCACGGTGCCTGAGTCTATCCGTCTATTCCTCACATTGACACAGTTGAGCGTTGATTTGGACACCTTTGGGCAATCGCCGAGATCAAGCATGTGACCGGCCAGGCTTTGTTGCGATACACACTGGGAGGAGGCTGGAGCCACTTTTCTCAGGCAAGTCCAAAAGAGTTGAGGAGTTAGGGACTCATAGAATTGAGAATTGATCAGACAGAGCGTGCAGATGAGGCAGATTCGAAAATGATGAACCAAGCCAAATCCATGAAACAAATGAACCAAATGAGACTCATTCGACCCCAGGTTCTCTCGCAAAAAGCGTTTCCAGAGACTGCTGCATTCTCGAAAAGGTCTCAAAAATGGCTGCTTCGTCGTCCAAAGGACCCAAGCTACACCGCCGTCTCTGTCACGCTTTGCCTTTCGTCAACTACACCGCCGGTCTGGGATGTTGCAACATCAGGCATTAGCTGTTAGACTGACGCGAAGCAACAAACTATTGGCTTCGCTAATCCCAACTTTCTCACTAAGCCCCGAGCTCCAGCTACAGCAAGCATCCTTTTCAGAACATCACAAATCCTGCTCCTTCCTTTCTGCAATTCGTTGCAATATTTAAAAGAAACTAACTTGCAAGAGAATCTCAAAACCCCCAGTCAAGACATCATGTTTGATCCCCAGCTCCAGTTTTGGTCTAACTTAAATTGATACCAAGGCTGAAGAAAAAATCGTGGATAGAGAAGCACTGGATGGAAATTGAGCGTGAATGGCATGTTTCTTTGATAACAGCGGAACTTTTGGCATCGATACGGGTAAAGGACCGCGCTTCCCTGAGTTACTCACCACATTGACTTTCTTGTCACTTTCGCCAGCAAAAGACCGTGCACCAGTGAACGATCTCATGCACATCGACTTGTCTCAACAGCAGTTTGGCCACGGCACGTTTGATTTCGTGGCCCTGGCTCAATGGCCAGGTGTGGAGTTCAAGTCCCACTGCGCCTCAAAGAAACCTCAGACGGGTTTCTGCAAAGGTGAAAATTACAGAACACTCAAACAGAGGCCTCTGTTTGCAAGCTCGCGCTAAAACGGGCTATGTTCTCCATTTCGGCACCTTGAAGTTAGATGTTGCCCATCAAGTGCGAATTGAGAGGCCAGTGCTCATAGAAGCTGTGCGGGATTCAAGAGGGAGAATTTCAATCACTTGCACATGCAACGAATATCCCGTGTATTGTACAGTCAAGCGAAACGGTGACACCAGGAAAGGTAGCAATCGGCGGGCACATCGCGGGCCGGGGTATATGCAGTCGCGCAAACTGCAGGATAGCTCCGACTCGGGCTCAACCACCGTCTCTCTGGAGGACCATATATTAAACAGGGACGAATGTTCATGGTGGTTCGGGCTCCAGTACGTCACACATTGCACAACACATGTGCGGACTTCCTAATTAGGAACATGCAAGTGAAAGCTTCGGTGGGATCAGGCTAGAGGCACACCAACCTGTTAGATAGTCTTATCAAGTCAGCAGGCAGCTAGCCATTAGACCCATATAATCAAAAATGTTCTTATCAGCACAATCGCCAATAACGGGTTCACGTTGGCTAAGCGCATCATTGAATATGCGCGTTTGCAGTCCGTTCAGCCCCAACCAACACACCAACCAACTGAAAAAAGCTTCAGGCCCTCCGCTCTACTTCTTGGGGGCCTTGACGAGCCCGGCTTGAATCACAAAGAGTGGGGGCAGTTAAACCGCAACAGCTCGTGGCTTCACAGCGTGGCTCCACAGCGCGGCTTCACGGCGCGGCTTCACGGCATCGCCTGTGAGAAATTCAACCTCGGCCTGTGCTGATGCATGGCTCCCTAAAATACAGACCTTTGCTGATATCTGCTCGCCAATCCGAAGGCCGTGATGATAAGCGGCCATACCATGGAATACCTCGAACATTCGCGCTGGCGGACCACCGACGCGCTTGGGATCATGCGGCAAGAGCTTGCATCACAGAGAACAATTGTCTCCCATGTAGAGCGGCCTTTTTGATAAGCCCCGTGGACGGTTGCCGTATTCAAAAGTCCCGCGAAGGTGTCAAGACCCCGCATGTGCAAAGACATGACAGGCAAATCAAGCGCCCTGAGGGGTGGCCGGCGCGGCACGTCAAGCCGGCGCCGTGCGTTTGGCCCTCGGGCTCTTGCCTGAACACGGCAAAGTGACGTGAAGACGCGGCGCGCAAGCACTGGCCTCGTGACGACTTGCAGATTTCTCCCTGTGTATAGCACCGTGGAATATGAGCCCTGATGCACCGCAAGGCCGAGGCGGCGCGCACCGGCATTGGAAAAGTCCTTCGCTAGCGATATGAGCCTTCTCACGCGATACATGCATGCATGCATGGGCGTGTTACAATCTCGTCAGCGGGTTGCATGCACGCATGCATGGGCATGTTGCAATCCCTTCTGCGGGTGTCATGCAGGCACAGGAAGCGGTACATTTCGAATGCCGTACAATGGTGTGGCGGGCAGGGCTGTAGCCCCTCCGTAGGTAACTGTTTCCGGCGTGGAGCCCGTCAGACCATATTCTCCGCATCTTATCTCGCGCCGCCGCTCGCCTGACCCCGCCATATATATATACACCCGCTTGTGTCGTGCCTGATAGCAAGTGCTTCACCGCTCCCCGTGCAGTTTCCTTGCTTCTTTTGGCAGCTAACTGTTTGGTTTCTTTTCTCTGTGGCTTTCGACCCAAGTCTTTGACCTTGGCCTTTTGACTTTGTTTTGAACCTCCAAGTCTTCGACCTTGCTGATTTTTGAAATAGTCCCCTAAGTGTCAGTTTCTAGCCGCTTCTACCATGTCCAAAGAAAACAACAACTCTGTCGAGCAGACAGGTACCCTAAGCTCCGACATGGAGGCCATCTCCATGGAAGACGAAGGTAGAACACCCACCATGGAGGAAATGAAGCGTTTGAGGCACGTGTCGGAGAAAATCCCCATCAGCTGTTGGCTCGTGGCCGTCGTGGAGTTGGCCGAGCGCTTCTCGTACTACGGCTTGTCCACGCCGTTCCAGAACTACATGCAAAACCTGCCCCAAGACAGTCCCCGTGGTGTGTTGAATCTCAAGAACCAGGGCGCCACGGCCTTATCGTACTTCTGGCAGTTCTGGTGCTATGTCACGCCCGTCTTTGGCGCATGGGTCGCAGACACCTACCTCGGCAAGTACAACACCATCTGTGTGTTTTGCATTGTGTACATGATAGGTATCTTGATCCTCTTCGTCACGTCCTTGCCGTCGGTGGCGTCGCACTCCACCAGTTTGGGTGGCTTTATCACAGGAATCATCGTCATCGGGCTTGGTACCGGCGGCGTGAAATCCAACGTGTCTCCTTTGATCGCCGACCAGATTCCCAAGACAAAGCCAGTGATCCGCGTGTTGAAATCCGGCGAGCGGGTGGTGCAGGACCCCAACATCACCATCCAGAACGTGTTCATGTTCTTCTACCTCATGATCAACATCGGCTCCATGTCGGTGATCGCCACCACGGAGCTCGAGGCCCACGTAGGATTCTGGGCCGCGTACTTGTTGCCGCTCTGCTTCTTCGTCATCGCCTTGGTGGCGCTCTTCCTCGGCAAGAACATGTATGTCAAGGTGCCAGTCTCCGATAAGGTGATTGCCAAGTCGTTCAAGGTCACGTGGCTCGCCGTGACAAACCGCTTCAATTTCGACGCCGCGCGCCCCTCGCTCCACCCCGAGGCCGGTTTTGCCTGGTCCGAGAAGTTCGTGGACGAGGTCATCCGTTCCGTGTACGCCTGCAAGGTGTTCCTCTTCTACCCGGTGTACTGGGTGGTGTACGGCCAGATGCTTAACAACTTTATCTCGCAGGCTGGGCAAATGGAGTTGCACGGCTTGCCCAATGACATTTTGCAGGCCATCGACTCGTTGGCCATCATCATCTTCATCCCCATCTTCGAGAGCTTGTTGTACCCATTCATCCGTCGCTTCACGCCGTTCAAGGCCATCACCAAGATCTTCTGGGGCTTTGTGTTTGGCTCCATCGCCATGGTGTACGCTTCAGTGTTGCAACACTACATTTACAGCGCGGGACCGTGCTACGACCACCCCAAGGCGTGCGCCGAACGGTACCTCACGGTGCCCAACCACGTGCACGTGGCCGTGCAGACCCCAGCCTACTTTTTCATTGCCATCTCGGAAATCTTGGCTTCCATCACGGGCTTGGAGTACGCCTACACCAAGGCGCCTGTATCGATGAAATCGTTCATCATGTCGTTGTTTTTGTTGACCAACGCCGTGGGTTCGGCCATCGGAATCGCACTTGCGCCCACCTCCAAGGACCCCAAATTGGTGTGGACGTTTGCCGGCTTGGCCATTGCGTGCTTCATCTCGGGCTGCCTCTTCTGGATCTGCTTTAGACACTACAATGCCAAGGAGGAGGAGTTGAACGACTTGGACTATACGCAAGACGGTGACGGAACCGAGGGCTTGGTTCCGATCAACTCCTTAACGAATTCCATCAAGGAGTTGCGCTAGATTGTACTAATATATAATTGCTATACTTGTCAAATACACTGACCTTAAGGTCAATCGCACGGACCAACCGGTATAACGTGTGCACGCGGAGTGCCAGGGCCCGCGGTTTGCATACCCCGGGTGCACGGGCTTCCGTAACTGCGATGCCGCGGGCTCATAACCATTTCGCGGGTGCACGGGTGCGGCGGCTTACAGGTGTATACGCGTCTCACCTACACCATCTCACGCCAAGCCCTCCCCCTCTGCCTCGGCTTTCTTCCCCTGTGCCCGAAGCCACTTTAATGGCAGTCGTTTATTGTCCAAATCTTGTCGTCTCCAAAACCCCACGTTCCTTCGCACTCTGGCCTTCCAGCCATGTTGGCCACTCAACCCACGCAAACCCAGCCCACCCAGACCCAGCCCACCCAGCAGTCCCCTTACACTGAAACGCAGGATCCAGACACCCGCCAGATATGCAGGCTCATATGTACCAGTGGCCAGTATCAGCAATTCGACCTTAACAAAGACTCGTGCAAGCACGTGGAGGGCACCAAGCTCACGTGGCTATTCGGGCGCAACGCCGACTGTGACATGGTCTTGAACACGTGTATGCGGCTCTCCAACAAACATTTCCGCGTATGGTTCAGCACTACAGACGCTACGCTCTGGATTCAGGACAACTCCACCAATGGGACGCATCTCAACGGCACGCGACTCGTCAAGGGCTCCAACTACATATTGAACCAGGGCGACGAGATCTCCGTGGGCGTGGGCGTGCCCGCGGACGTGATCCGCTTTGTGGTGCTCTTCTCTGATATCTACAACCCCTCCAATGCCCAAAATAACTCGGTGGTCAAGGATGAAGGCATCTACAAGGACTATATTGTCAAGAACGAGACCATAGGCCAGGGTGCGTTTGCCACAGTCAAAAAGGCCATTGAGCGCAAGACTGGCCACTCCTATGCCGTTAAAATCATCAACCGGCGGCGGGCCATCCATGCCGGAGGCAAGGGCGCTATGTTGGGCGTCAACCGCGAGTTGGAGATCCTCCGCCAGCTCGACCACCCCAACATCGTCAAATCCAAATCGTTCTACGAGGACATTGAAAACTACTACTTGGTAATGGAGTTGGTGCCTGGCGGTGACTTGATGGACTTTGTGGCGGCCAACGGCGCTATTGGCGAGGACGCCACGCAGGTGATAACAAAGCAGATCTTGGACGGCATAGCCTATGTGCATAAGTTGGGTATTCTGCACCGGGACTTAAAGCCCGACAACATTCTCATAATGCAGGATGACCCCATCATTGTCAAGATCACAGACTTTGGCTTAGCCAAGATCTCCGACAACGCCACATTCATGAAGACCTTCTGCGGCACCTTGGCGTATGTGGCTCCCGAGGTTATCACCGGCAAATATGACCAGCATGCGACACAGTCCCAAGGCCCAGGGCCCAACTACTCCAATCTCGTGGACATTTGGTCGCTCGGGTGCTTAGTGTACGTGCTCCTCACTTCGCATCTCCCCTTCAACGGCAAGACGCAAACGCACATGTTCAACAAGATCAAGTCCGGCGAATACCACGAGTCGCCGTTGAACTCGTATGAAATCTCCGAACAAGGCCGCGACTTTCTCCGGTGCTGCTTGATGGTGGACCCTGCTCTCCGTCCGTCCGCTGAACAGGCCCTTCGCCACCCGTGGATCGTGGATGTCGACCTGAACATGGACGACGATCCGGAGTCACAGAGCATGTCTCAGAAATTGAGCTTGTCCCAGAGCACTTCCCAGCAAGCTCGGAAAATTGAAAACGGCGTGCATATAACCGCGTCCAGCAACTTGGACGACGACATCATGAAGAGAGCCTTGGATGGTTCCAAACCCAGCCACCGCAACAATGGGTTCAAAGTGCCCAAGCGCGTGGTGCCGTTGCCACAGTCACAGCTTCCGGCGTTGGAACCGCCCGATCATGTTGCCCGGCCACCCCAGCAGCATGTTCTGGTGCAGCAAGATCTGCAGCCCAAAAGTGTCCTGCTCCCAAACCTAATACCACCAGACCTGCAGCTACTGCACTCAGAGCCCCAACCTTTTCGACCACAGTCCCAAGGGAACCAGCCCTCAAAGTCAGGGTCGCAAAGTGATCAACAGCAAAAGTCCGAGGCCTATAGGGGATCCATGCAATACCAACTACCTCAGAAAATTCTTCTGCAAAAGACCCCTCCAGAAGACACTTTCGTGACGCTCCAGCCGTTGCCCGAGAGCTTCATCAAACACCCTATTCATATCCGCCAGGGCGTCAACCCCTTCGCCATAGGCCGAAATGAGGCTTGCAACATATCTTTCAACGACGATCGCATGTCCAAAATCCACTGTC
Source organism: Metschnikowia dekortorum (assembly GCA_009756545.1). Lineage (NCBI taxonomy): Eukaryota > Fungi > Ascomycota > Pichiomycetes > Serinales > Metschnikowiaceae > Metschnikowia > Metschnikowia dekortorum. The sequence goes on from WFIU01000006.1 coordinate 397,029, forward strand.
TTTTCACCCGAAAACGACACGCTATGGACGGAGCATCCATATATGAAAGCCCGGCACACTGCCTCGAAGACGTGTGGCTTCTTGACTTCAGCACCAACTCGTGCTTCGTGAACAACGTGAAACTCGGCAAAAACAAGAAGGTTCAGCTTTTCAACAAGGACCGCATAGATCTTCTTGTGGATGAAAAGATCCACCAGCTGATGAGCTTCGTTTTCCACATCAACGACGCTACAGGCCTCTTCAATGCTGGGGAGCGGACGGCTGAGGACCTAGTTTCCCCGGTATCCGTTGACGCGAATGATATAAAGCTACAGCCCAGGCTAGTGGAGGAGAACGATGTGAGTGGCGGGGTCGTTTCTTGCCAATGCCGAAGCTCTCAATGTCAAACTTGCCAATCTTCTGGAAGGCAGCGAAGAAACCACGACCCACGGAGCTCTCCGCGGCTGAGCAAGCGGGCGAAGCTCCAAAGCGGCCAGCAAAAACCAGCCAACTCGTGGGGTTAGAACAATGGTGGATTAGAACACTTTCTAGGATGTCCTCCAATATTCAACAGAAAGACTTCAATGTCACTTACGTTCAGGAACAAATGGAATAAATGACAAAAGACAGTAAAGGAGTGTCGAGTGAGGGGAACGGAAGTATGAAACGAACAGAAAACATAGAAACAGTATGGAAGCATTCATTAAGAAGAGCGTGAAAAGTAATAAAAGGTCCGGATAAGCTAGCGCTTAATTTTCGGGCAGGTCACAAAGACAAGGCTATGGCAACGATTGTTTTTCGGTATCGATCCACAAGAATCATATGTTTTTTGCGGCTTTTTAGCACATTAATTTTCCTTGTCATAAAATGCTAAAAAAGAATCGATTGTGAAAGGCGAAATTTGTGCATCGTTTTCGACAATATGATGGTGTTCATTTGACAAGTTCCAAGCTGCAATGGCTACGCAGCCAGATTTACGCAAGGCTTCTACGAGTTTACCCATTGTATCATGTTGTCTATTGTGTCGACTTTTCCGAGACAGAAAGCAGGAGTCTGGCGGCGACCTCAAGCTGGTCTACGTGCCTGGGCTTTTGTGTGACTTGAACAGGGTTTTAGCTCATTCAGCTTGTTATCGGATCTTGTGAGTGGAGCACCCCGAATGTCCCCTCAGCAGGAATATTGCACCAAGTACCTGCATGGTGGATCCACAACACCATAGATGGCACATGACACGACCCAGGCCAAGAAAGAGACGTCAAACTTAATGTTCAGAGGCGAAAAAGACCTTGAGGTTAGCTACTGAGGACTTTAGGGCGCCAAGAAGGGCCCCGCGTTGGGCTTCAACTCCGAAGAGTGAGGCTTCAAGAAGAGTGAGGCTTCAGGGGAGTGGCATTGTTGAGTTCCTTGATGGGGGCCGATAGTTGCGTCCGATGCAGAGAATCTTGCGTGCTTGGTCAATGTACTGGTACATGGGTGGAGTGAGGAGGAGTGGGGAGCATTGGGGCCGAGTCGATGCTCGGTCGTGTGACCCGGCCCGCGAGCCCGTACACCGGCCCCACGTCCGACCTGCACACAGCCCCGCGCGGGTATGGGGTACACTATTTTTGGATAGAACGCCCGGTTGATTCGCTGATCAGTCTCCAAAATCGATAGTATGAACTTGCCAGATTCTGGCGCAGAGTCGTGGAACTCGCGTGGGAATCTCTTAAGCACCCGCTTTCCAGCGGTGCAGAGTACATGCGTATGAGATGTGCACTTCCGGTGCGGCACGAACATTAACTAGCATCCCATACGCCAATGAGTGCAGAGTTAGAAAGCCTTTAGTACCAAGTAAGGACGAACCTGACTGATGCGACAAGTTCCTGGGCTGGCCGATCAGGGTGTATGAAAAGTGACGCAGTATTTGTATGATGTACTTTCGCAGACTCCCATGGGTAGACCAACACTCTTTATATTTTTCACGGCGATTGTTTCAAAGGGATTCCATTACATCTCCAAACAGGTCGGAGAATACCTTTAGCGCCCGATGAGTTGCAGCCAGCAGTATCAAAGACAGCAGTCGAAATAGATTAAGAAATGGATACCTTCACTGTACATCGCAGGCCATTTTGCACCCACGGGCCGCGCATTACCCAGTGGATCTGAAGTCAGTGGTCATACGAAATATCTAGTTATTTACCTTGACAATCTTCTGTGAATTCAGGCAATTTTGTAAGGAAACATGGAAAAGAAGAAAGTCCACGCCTCCTGCCAATTCATGGTTTTCACTTCTTTCTTGAGTGCACACAGGATGTGAAAAATGAGAGACCTGAGGCACTCGCTGCCAAATTGAAACCATGAAGTGTGTCAAGTGAAGACGAAAATGCATTGTATTTTTGCACTGAAGTGTTATCCCTGGGGCACTTACGTTTCATGACCTTTCTGAACCAATTTTTAAATTGTTCGATGCATAACTCTATCGTGTGTGCAGGCCCTTTTGCAGAACATTCTATCTCTGGGAAGGCCGCTGCAAAAATAGTCTCCCGGGGACGACTCGAACGTCCGATCTCAAAATTTCAGCTTTACCTTTACAATCTTGCGCCTTAGCCTGATTGGCCACCGGGAGGTTGTTGCTGGTGTTGGAAAAAAGCAGGGTCACAGAAAATCTTTCTATTATGGATACTGTTATATCCTTTGTAGTTGTTTCAACGTCAAGTAATTAAGAGAAGATGTATTTGTTGATGATCCCTAAAACAAGGGGGATCACCTCTACTTATATAGAAAACTGCCCAGCCCGGTCGCGCTGGCTTCCGGCTGTTTTAAGGAACATGCCAGTCACCTTTAGCTGACTGGCAAACTTTACACGGGAGATTGACCAGCAAGCCGGGTGTGGTGCCGTTGAGAGAACCTGAGGGGGTTGGTATGACCCGGAAAGGGTATCTGCGGCGAGACTGCGTCGAGGAAACCAAAAAGTTCTTGAAGGTGGGCGGCCGGAGCGGACAGGCCTCTATCCACGTGGGTAGCGAAGGTTCCCTTTGCAACCACACGTCGCAGGTCAATAGTGTATCCATGGGTAGTGCGCCACCCATGTTGGATCTAACTGATACACTGCTTACACCCTGAATTTTATCATGCGATGTATGGAATCTAGAATAGACAAGAAAGTGGGCATAGCCAAGGATAATAAACGTCTCTTTTATACACTACTACTGTATAGTACGGGTACCAATAAAGTTTGCTTTTGTTACCAGACCTCTTTACTGAAAGGTAGTGTACCTAGCACTGGTGAGAAAGTGTGCAATAACATGTTGGAGAACACGAATCCTACGACTGGAGCGTCTCAAAAACCACTGGGAATTTCTTACCTGATCCGTGACAAGCCAATTGAGCCTAGCTCTGAGGGGTTATTCCCTTTGTAGAGTACGGTATTCATACTGCGGGTGTGGCTCTGAAAAATCAGGTTTTGAGTTGGAATTTCCAATTTGTTGTTATAATTATACAACCTGGAGCGTTAGTCTGTATTGAAAATGTTATGTGCCTCCACCAGCTTGTCTATTGTAGAGTTTCCAGGAATGATGCCACTGAGAATCCTTCAATTATTCGAAGATGCTCCGATAGCTATACCAAGTAGAAACTTTCCTGTTTAGAATTGTAATAGTTTTCTAGCGTACTGCAAAAGTATCCCAGCTTCTTACTTCACAATCGCATATGTTTTTGGTAATGGAGCTCTCGCTGTTTAAGCGGGAAGGTTCGGCTTGGCTTTTGCCTTTCTGGTCCCCTTTTCGTAGTGCCAGCCATCCTCTAACCAGAGTATTATCCGCACCTCTTCATCCGCAAGTCGATAATCCAGTTTATCTTCTCCGAGGGCGGTTTTAAACTTCGACGCCAAAATTTCAACTTCATCGGACTCACATGAGCCGCCTGGCCATGGCCTGTGTGAAGGGGCGAGTGCGGCCGAGCCAATCGGAACGTATTGCTCCAATGAAAACAACTTTTTTTGGCCGTTGAGGGCAAAGTTCGTAGGTGTACGACCATGAGTGAAATTGTGGTGCTGCAAAAGGTCTACTTTCATAAGAGCCCGTGGCGTGCTACTAGAAGAGAAGCGGATCTTCTCGAGAAGGTAGAGTCCAGAAAAGGACACAGTAGCGTTAGAATTGTCAGTTAAAGATCCATAAAAAAAGGCCCTTCTGAAAATAGCAGGTCGTGGAATTTAAACTTCAACACCCACAGCTTAGACCAACCAACACTACTTGCCTCATTTATACCGGATATTCTTCAACATGGGCCGCGCACGACCGTGCTGGTGAATGTCGTTGGTTGAACCGGGAAAAGAGGTGATTGGTTTCGAGAAATCCATTCCTTCAGGGGACCATGCGATTGACCGGTTTTTGATAAATATAACTTCCAACACATGATTGACGTAAATGCCGCAACATATTCTGTAGAGGAATTTCTTGCTATTTTTTTCAATTTCGTTGTTTCATTTACAGAATATAAATCTATAAATTTGGCTTTGAGAAAACCGCTATTGCGGGTAATTTTGTAACTGCTGTACTCTGCTAAATAACCTTCTGTTCTTTTCTGCCCAAAAACAAGCTTGTTGTTCTAAAAGAAACCGCGCCCACAACACTTGCAGCAGAACTTACACCTTATTGTTTCTGGTGGAACATCACTACATGCAAGACTGGCAGAATACTCGTAGTCACTTGTAAAAAGTTCTCCCAGGGACGAGTCGAACGTCCGATCGCAAGATTTCTATCCATTACAGTCTTGTGCCTTACCAGCTTGGCCACCGGGAGGTGCTTACAAAATCCTAAAAGATGAAGGGATAAGCCATATCTTCGCATGATAGAGTACACGGGCCTTTGCCGGTTGCAAATGTGAACCATTCTTGCACGCGTTATCTAGTGAGTGTCAATAGACCGTGTATGGGTGACACACGACCCTAATGGAACAAATCACCCCAAAACATGCTTGAAGGGGAGGTGTGTTGGTGCCTGGAAGTCTTGTTGCATTCTGTAACCAGCTGGGTTTAATACCAAACACAGTTAAGTTTTTCGGTTTTATTGTGTCATAGTCGGAGTCATAAATATAACCATAATTAAGTATAAATTGAAAGTATATATCCCGCCCTTTGGGCGGGCATAAGATCAAGGCCCCCGAAGGGTGACCCACGTGATGAGTTGAAGGCTATTTCCGCCTTGAACGAGACTCCTTGAGGTACAAAGACCAAAATTCACGTAGAAAATTCGTGACTGCAAAAGTTTGATTAACGCATAGTGCCTATATTATGAAGATCCTGCACTTCTTTGGGAGTACTTCGTGCTCTCAACAGAACAACTTCAAATGTTTCTGAGCTCTTACTGGGCTTGTTGCGTAGTGGCTTATCCGGCCATGGTTTTGTCGCAGCTTATTGTCGCCAATAGGATTTATTCAAAGCGTAAGTAGGACCCAAGCGAGTTTATCTTAGGCCCACAACAAAGAGAGTGCAGAGTTTCCTAGAGGTTCTGTACAATATGGTTAAAATCTTCAAGAAAGGTGTAAATGAGTGTGTGCACTTGGCGTAACTCGAGAGGTTTCAGCACTCACCGATCGAGACTCGTCCTCATGAAGTGCCACTCGAACCAAAAGGAGCAAGGATGCAGCCAATTTTGAAGCCGTTATGTGGTATCACTGCTTTATACAAAATTGCTCATAGTGCTAAGGAGAAAGAGCTCATTGGAGTGGCTTATGAGGGAATGGGCCAGTCAATCAGGCTGAATGCCACTTATTGTCTTTCGTTGAGCCAGTTTTGAAAACAGTTACGGCGACATTTAGGAGCACCTTCTGATAAGAGCATAGAACATGGTAGCCCTCTAGAACACTGATTCTCAGTCATGAGTGCAACTTTAACTACTCATCCATAAGTACGCAAATCATACTTGGCGCGACCTTCTAGTGGTTTCTGGGCTCGAACTTGCATGAAGCAGTCGAGTGGGTCTAGTAGTCGCAAAATGTTAATTGGTCCCGCCGTGTGCGTTGACAAGGCTTAAGTGTCAACTGTCTGTCAAATCCAGCTCCCTGAGCTGGAACATCCAGCTGCCAAGGAACAGCGCAAACAGTGAAAGAAGAAGCCTGGTTCATGAAATCTTACTGTCCTCTGTGAATGAGTCCCTGACCATGAACTTTATAGTTGCCTGCGCCATGGGTTGAACTTTTCACTCCTCAAGAATAGTCGTATCACCATGAAGAATTCGTTGTACAGGTCTTTTTTGCACATAACCTGGAACATGGCTATTATATGTCCCCTAAAGGTTCCAGTAGGACGTGACACCTGGAACATCTTCTCGGACATGCCTATTTCTATTTGCGCCTACGGTAGGAAAACGTGGAGTGACTTCCGTATTTGGATGCGCCTCAAACACATGCGGGTGCCGCTATTTCAAAAATTCTTTTTCGGAGGTCGCAAGTCCGTCACTGAAATAGCGTTAGTAAACCTGCTGACAGTATACCACTAACCTGCATATTCTACTGTTTAAGCACATTATTTTATAGAGTGAAAATCGCCGGCCATAATCCCGCTCTGCATCCTCGATAGAGGTTGACGCTTAAAGACTGAGCGGACCTTGGTATTGTATACTAATGTGCGTGTTGAAAAGCGGTGTACTCCTGAGTCTTGTAATTCCATGTGAAAGCGAAGGCCCACGAAAAATTAAAAGGAACCAGCAGCCCCATCCTAAATTAATTGCTATTTTGGGTGCTGGAAGTAGAAAGTATTCACCAATTCCATCTCACAGAAATACTTCTGTAGCTTTAGATGAGCAATCATTTGAGCTCAAGGAAACAGCACAGATTCACAGGCTCTTTAACCCAAAGTCTACATCTTAGCGACTAGCAAGACCAGAACTCCAGGCAATATTTAAGGAACCGGCCAAATGCGATCCGTAAGTTGAACTCCGCAAGAATACAACTGTCGGAACACAAGCCCTGGACTGCATACAGAGCAATCACCATTGTGGTCGCACAGTTCCCCAGCTTCAACGAAAGACCGCGCCACGGGCTGTGTGCCGGATTTTGCAGCCATTTAGTGGCGAGTAACGGCTTTTGACTACCCAGAACCAGGCAAATGGTGGATTTGTGAAAAGCATTTTGGTTTGCAGAAATGCTCGTGAACACAGCCAAGCTCAAATACCCTCTTCGGGGTTCCTATGCTTCCAGGGTTGATTTCTTTTAGTACCATCTTCAGTATTATCAATCATAATAATGTCTTGTAAATCATAATAATGTCTGGTGAATCGGCCCCTTTATCTCCTTTTTTTCTGTAGTTTTCTTTGTTTGTCTGTTCGTTTTGTGTCTGTCTTCTTTTGTGGGACATCCTCCCGGTCTTTGTGACTTTGTGTTCCTTCGCACTCCATGGCTCTAATTGTGGCGGACCATGAGCCTCTTTGTACCTTTTGCATCTGTGTTTCCACCCGACCTCCCGACGGTTCTAAGTGTCCGAGTCCGCACTTATACATCCCCACCACCTTTCATTGACCACAACAAAGTAACTCTGGAACTTAAAGTTGTGCCTTAATGAAATCGCCCGACAGCCCTTTTCGGGCCTTCAGCGGAACGCAGCCGGAGACTACCGGTTGGAAGAAATCCAACGCAAACCCGTACGATTTCGATACACTGTTTATTAGATACTTACCGCGGGACCAAGCAGCCCATCCGTTGAAACCAGGCTGTGAGGTCCAAGTCATCACCACTTATCATCCAACTGATTATTTGTTAAACACTCGTATTGAAACCCACACTCAGGCAGGTGTTGGAGGCGACGAGCAAGAGGAGCTGGAACGCCTGAAGAAGGCCCGTGAGACGCTCGAGAAAAGACGCCTTGAGGCTGCCCAAAACTCAGCCAATCTTCCCGGTTCACCTAGGGTTGAAAGCCGGGGATATGCCTGCCGTGACGGGTCAACACCGCTCAAAGTGTCGTACCGAACCACTGAAAGCGGTAGTCCTGTTCATGGCTACGGTGCTTCTCGGCCATTCTCGCGGTCTCGGCCGACCAGCCATAATGGTGATTTGATGCCTGGATCGTACCCTGGAGTAAAAAGAAACTTACCTAGCACTTCTGGACCCTTTGAAAGTACGTTTTTTAGTGGCTTCAATGTGTTGAAAGAGCAAGTATCATCATGGTTGCCCGAGTTGCCAAAACCCCAGGAGGACAAACCTTTCGAAGGGCCAGTTGTCTACGCTCCAATGCTGAGAATGACTAGGAAACGACTTGAGATTTCTAGAAAAGAGAGGCCGGACGAAGATGAGCTCGAGCGCAGGCACAAAAACGCGTCTGCGGTCAAGGAGCACCTTGAGTTTAAGAGATTGGAAGAGTTGAGATTGGAAGAGTTGAGATTGGAAGAGTTGAGATTGGAGGAGCAAAGGTTGGAGGAGTTGAGATTGGAGGAGTTGAGATTGGAAAAGGCCACTCACTGCTCGACTGCGGAAAGAGGGCTCACCCGGCCAAACTCTCAGAGTTCCAACATCACGGCTCACTCGAAAATTGAAGTACCCGTTCTCACCCCCATTGAAGACGAAGACGATGATGATACTACACCCAGTTCCAGACTCTTTGGTCTCTTCAGACTTCCCCTGTTCTTTCGCAGAACACATAAAGAATCAGTACAGACTACAGACCCTGAACACTCTACTCATGTTCCCGCAATTACTGAATCCGTTCCTAAACCCCGTGTGGAAAACGAGAAGCCGCCCCGTTCTACTCTTAGAGTTCCGCAAGTCGAAGATACTGGAGAGCCGGTGGATTTCCCTTTCCACTTGTTCAGAAATGATAGGAAACGCAGCATGAACAAGTACAACCCCTCGACTGATTCTCGTGTTGATGCTTTAGATAAGGCCCCATCTGGGGTATCCATGCAAGACAAAGCTAGTGCTCCTTCTGGTCCCCCATCTCAGCTGGGCCGCGTGCCTCACTCATACCGGCGGAATCAGAATGGAAAACATACCACTACTGCGGAATTTCAACATTCCTGGATTGAGTACCGTACTAAAATTGGCGAATCCTCTGACAAGAAGCCTTCCCGGTTCGAGTCACTGGGCGTCTTCAAGAGGACCCTGGCTACTCTGCTTTCTGACACTTTGGTATCTCCTGATTCCAGTGAATCACCGAAGAAGGCATCAAGTGGAAGCCCAGAAGTAACACAAGAAAACACCACGGTAAAACACGGGGAAAATGCACTGGAAATGCCTTTGGAAGTGCCCAAATCAGTTGGGCACCAAACAAAAAAACGTAGAAAACCCCAGAAAAACAAGCGAAGCGTTCAAGAAAGCCCCGAATTGTCTATGAAGCCTGTGGAAGAGTCTTCTTTACCTGAGTCTCCTGAGAAGACCGTTGGAAAGCTCGCTGAAAAGTCTCAAGTACCTGAAAGTGTGAAGCCGATTGAAAATGGGCCCAGAAGTGCTCGGAAATTGGTTTCTAAAGTGTTTCGTTCGAAAAAGCCCATTCTGGTAATCTCACTCGTCAAGCTGGAACCGTTGAAGCTGAACCTTGACCAAGCTGTCGCCTCGTCTAAACCGAAAGTGGAACCTCGTAAAAATCCCTTGGAAAAAGCCTCTCAAACACCTTCCGAGAAACTCGTTTGGAGTCCTTTCCAATCTTTCCGGAACTCTGCTATAAAGCTAGCGGACAAATTCAAAAGCACTCTGAGAAAGACAAAGAAACACGAAACGAGCCCCTGCGCCATCGCTGGTA